>CM032660.1:30735791-30746619 GCA_019095985.1 Streblospio benedicti
GATCTTCTTAAAGGCTTCACCGAGTTTATATTATTTATATTATCACCGGTTCTGGTCTTCAGTGCTTGTTTTGCTCTCCCATAAGATTCTGGCGAGTCTAGCATCAGATATCCACTGATTGTCTCTTTAGCGTCACCACTAGTATATTTTCCTAAGAAGTAAAGTCTAGATTGGGGTGATTATGTGTTACTTTCAATAAGGGTCAAGAAGGATTTCATCTACATAGGAAAATTCAATATGTTACCCTCAAACACTTCTGGTTCCATGGGAGGTTGGTGATCTCGACGAGACAATGCAGCAGCTAATTGAGCCACTACATCAATATCCTTCTTTGGATGCATCTCTGTAGACACTGTCAATCCAGTGAATTCTTGTGCCTTTCGGTCTAAACTTTCAATTGGCTGTGGTTCTGTCATCAATTCCGGCACAAGTTGCTGATGTTAAAACACATTTCCATATGCACGGATAATTCAGTGTTAAGCAGTTTGGTTTACTGTTGCGAAATGAACTTACAAGATTCAATAGTCCTCTTTATTTGGCTGTAACAAATTAACCTTTAATAAATGTGTTAATGTTAATGTATAACTGTACTGCTGTTGGCGGCACTTTAAAAGTTTATAATTTTGATAATTTCTAATAAAATATAATATTATGAAATTTGATCTTTATTTTGGAATTTTGTATTAATTTCTAAGCCTCAGCTTCCTTTTCAACTAATGTAGTATCCATGTCTAATTTACAGGTATACTGGAACGGTATGGTGGCTCATAGAGCAAGTACATTACAGAAAGAAATCAATAGTTCATATCACAAGTACATTACAGAAAGAAATCAATAGTTCATATCACACTATTCACGACTACATGTTGCTCTTGGTACTGCAGCTTTTCTCCATTCACTCTTCCTGTTCATGGTCTTTTTTGTGTGGTATATTCTTACTGCTTCGTTGATTTGTCGAGTTAGAGGTTCTGTATAGTATCCAGTGGCTCTCATTGTGAATGGAATTTGTTCTCTATCATGATGGGATATACAGTGTTCCCAAAGGACGGACTCTTGGTCCCTCCTATTCAGGCTTTTGAGATGTTCCTCACCTCTGCTGTACATGGTTCTACTGGTCTCCCCATGGTACTCCGCTTTGCACACGTCACATTTGATTACATATCCAACATTCCTTCTTTGTCATTGCCCCCCCCCCCTTGTCTCCTTTACATGGGAAGCATGTTTCCCTAAAACATTTGCCTTGCCATGGGTTGGACTTTGATAATTGTGACCGTAGTGTCTGTCCTCCCATTTCGATTATTTTTACCCTCCACTGTCGATCTTCCCTGCCTCTGGTCTCTATTTCCTTCAGATTTTTGCATAAAATGCCACCTGGTGTGCATGGTACAAAGAGTACTGTTGAGAAGCCACCTTCCTTGTACCAGGTGTCTTTTTTCTGAAGTTTTTGTCTTCTCCTCTCTTCTCGGTTAGTCTTCTTCAGTCTATTGACGGGTCTCCCCCCTGTTTTCTCAACCTCCAGCATCTTTTCATATCCTTTAAGTCCTGACTGGATGACTTCCGCTCTGTATCTCTCAGGGTACCCACTGTCCCTCATTTGTTCTGTAAATGTGTTGAGGTGTGCAACCTTTTCCTTCCAAGGTAGGTCTGGGTGGCAATTCCTCATGATCCTAATTACCTCTTGGGTCAGTGTTGTTCTCTTCATCTTGTCTGGGAGTGCAGATTGGTGCAGCATTAGGAGTCTATTTGCCATGGGTTTTCTGTAAAATGCATAATATATTTTGGTGCTGCCGTCTTCTGTCTCTTCTGACCAGCACTGTAGGTCCAGTATAGGTAATTTGCCACCTGGGCTCTTGGAAGGTACTGCCTCTTCCCATTGGATGGATGTATCATTGCTATCTGCCATGACACTTCATATCCTCCATTAAATGTTAATGACAATACCATCACTGATAACAAGGATAAAGCTGGAGCTTTTAATAACTTCTTCCTCTCACATTCAAATATTGATGAGGGTAATGCTAATCTACCTCCTGACCCTGGAATTTTACCAGAAGGTCTTCAATCAATAGAAGTATCAGAGGACGAGGTGCGCGACCTGATTAAATGTATAAATATTTCAAAATCAACAGGGCCAGATAAAGTTAGTCCCAGACTTTTGAAAGAAGCTGGTGGAACAATTGTACCATCTCTCACTAAACTGTTCAATATGTCCCTGCGTTTGTCAAAAGTACCGCGTTCATGGAAATTGGCTAACGTTTTACCCCTATTCAAAAAAGGAAGTAACTCAGATCTCAATAATTATAGGCCAGTCTCTCTGTTATCGTGTGTTAGTAAGCTCTTAGAAAGAGTTATCTTCAAACATTTGTTCAATTATCTACGTACCAATATGCTATTATCTAAGGATCAATCTGGATTTCAACCAGGTGATTCCACGACAAAACAATTATCTTTTATCTATCACACAATTGCGGAAGCCTTAGATAAAAAGAAGGATGTATGAATCGTTTTCTGTGACATATCCACGGCATTTGACAGAGTCTGGCATAAAGGACTTTTATTCAAACTAAAGAAAGCAGGTGTCTGCGGACCACTCCTTCAGTGGTTCATGGATTACCTTTCTGATCGATATCAATCTGTTATAATTAGAGGTCAGAAATCCAAATATGGCCGAATTAGAGCTGGAGTCGCTCAGGGCTCCGTACTAGGCCCTCTTTTATTCTTGATCTACATCAACGATATCACAGACAATATAAATTCTCAAGTGAAACTATTTGCAGACAATACATCTCTGTATGTCGATTTGGACAGTAAAGTAGCAGCAACAACTGATCTTACTGATGATATGAACAACATTCAATCTTGGGCAGACCAATGGTTAGTTAAATTCAGCCCAGCAAAGACAAAATTGATGCATTGCTCATTTCGGAATAAGGACGATCTAGCTATACCTTTTAATGGCATAAATATTGAGAATGTGCAACATCACAAACACCTTGGTATAGTATTATCCCAGGATCTCTCCTGGTCACATCATATAGAAAATCTATTAAACAGCATTTCTCCCATGATAGATGTGCTGAAAAAACTTAAACACGACTTAGATAGAAAAACAATTGAATGTATTTATTTTTCTCTTATAAGACCAAAGTTGGAGTATGGTTGCCACATTTGGGACAACTGTAGCAGACTCGATTCCGACAGGCTCGAGACAGTTCAGCATACAATAGCAAAAATAGTTACTGGTGCCCAGAAAGGCACGAGTCATGCATTATTATATAAAGAATGTAACTGGCTTTCCTTAGAGGAGAGAAGAAATTACTTAAAATTAAAACATTTAGTAAAAATTATTAATAAGGAGGTGCCGGATTATTTACAACATTTACTTCCTAATACAATAGGAAGCGTGAGACAAAATAGTAGAAACCCAAATAATTACTTTAGTGTCCGGGCGAGAAAAGAAACATTTCGAAATAGTTTTATACCAAGTTCTATTCGGCTCTGGAATAATACTGATCTTAATCAGAGAAATAAACAATATACTAATAAATCTATAAATCATAAAAGTCCTGAATTGTATAATCATGGACAAAGAAAATTCAATATCATACATGCTCAACTGCAGATGCAGTGCAGTAAACTGAATCATCATTTGCATAGACTACATGTTGTTGACTCGCCAGCCTGTTTTTGTGGGCATAATTTGGAAAGCAATGAACATTACTTTTTAAGATGCCCTCTATACAATAACATGAGAGTAGATTTATTTGAAACAATAAATGATAGATTTGGCATTACTGGTGATAAAATTTCTGTTAGAATGCTCCTGGAGGGAAGTGATGCACTTGACATTCCGAATAATAAGGAATTGTTTGACATAATACATAAATTCATTGAGGACACTGGAAGGCTTTGAATTGACACTAGTATATTATGTACAATTGGTTTGTATGAATGTGTGAGTGTAAGCTGTTCTCTTTTTTGTGTTTTTGTTTCTTTGTTTTTTTGTTTTGTTTTTTCCACGAGAGAGGGCGTTAATCGCATTTTTAGCTGTTGCCCAATCTCCTTGTTGTATTCGTATAGCAAATAAATACGTTTAAACCAAACCGTTATGCCCTAGGCAGTAAGGGGCTGTCAAATTCTGGAACAGACATGTTTCAGGGTAGTACAGTTTCCCCGGCTGTTTCAGGGTAGTCGTGTTTCTGGGACGGCAGTTTCTGCACGCCTCCTGCAGTTCCTGTGCTCCAGGACGTGGATAGAAGATTATCTTCAGGAACTATTGAGTTCTCTAAACAACCTTGCCATTTTGGAGCCTCCCTGCTATGGGATATCCTTCACCTTGCAACCATGGGGTTCCCAGGTACCGAGTTACTGGTAAAGTCCAACCATCTCTGTACCCATGGGTCCCGAGGTGATGCCGTCTCTCACGGGGGTTCACACCTCTGGGGCAGAGATGATGCCATCTATTCTAGAGGGTCAGCTGTTCGGAATGATGATGAAACCGCTTCCACTAGGATTCAACTCCAGGTATGGTGCTGCCAATGTGGCCGTTATGGTCACTCTGGTACGCACTGCCCTCAGGTGGGTATTGTGGAAACATTGGTTCGTGAACCTCTGGCATGTGAATCACCCCTGTGCTGTTCTTTAAGAGTTGATCATAGCCAGGGAATTAGGAATACCAGTAATGGGCCCCGTAATTGTGTAGCTATGTCTGGCCCCTGGAACAGCCCCTTCATGCCTAGTAGTACGGGTGATGTGGAGGTGAGGTCTCTGGAATTGGTAGAGTATGATACTCAAGCCCTGAACAGATATGCCCACTGACCCACTGTATGTTACTATGGTGATAGTGCTGGGTTCAAACCCGGGAACCTGGACGAACTTCCACACATTGAGTTAGGACACCACGGCCCTCTAGCTTGGGTGCTGTGCCGTATGCAGCTGATGCTGGAGGAGCTCAACAATTCCAAACTTGAGCTTCAGAGTATATGCAAGGATGGACACAACCCATAGGTTGTGTTTTACCTCGTTTGCCTAAAGGCTCAGTTGTGTAAATTGGTGGCGCGCCATTGATCTGGGTATGTTCAACCTTGTCTGGGACAGTCTAATGGAGGTTATAACTGGTTGGCAGGACGCAATCCTGAAAACCAAAATTGGCAACCTGGACATTCTGGACAGTACGGTAATCAGACGTCCGGACAGATGTGTAATAGCCCCTCCACGGATAAGACAGCAGGCACACCACCCTGTAATACGTCAACCGGTAGTTGTGTCGCAAGTCCCAATTCTGTGAGGAGAGCCATTTCTTGTAGTCTGGGTCCTGTCAACCGTACGACGTCCATCCAATCCAGGGCTAGATCTGAGATTTCGTCTACTGTAAGGCAAGACCTCTGGCCACAACCACTGAGCAGTCTCTAACAAATAGACATAGTTCACGTTATCTCCAGGCACCCTAAGTAGGTGCCGCATGAGACCACGAGGAACAAACCAAGCAATCTGCCCATCCTGAGTCCTCTGATTTGTCTGATTCAGAGGATGACGTGTCCAAAGGTCCAGAGGAAGCATCCCTGAGTTGCCATCTGGTGCGGATCACACGTGGGAAGCATGAGTTTCAAGGATAGGATTAAATCCTTTCCCAAATTCTTGCAACACAAGGCAGACCAGCCCAGGACTGACTATCTACATGGTCTAACACGAGTGCTCTGGCAACATTGTGTGCCTGCCTCGGAGTGGGCTGTGTAGCTAGCATATAGACTGCAGGGAAAGGCCCACAGTCTGTTGGTTAACTTGGAGGACGAGGAACTCAATAGCCGGGACTGTCTGGTGTCTGCAATAGATGCCCAATTCAATGTGACTCTGGACAGGGCTGCGGCTAGGCAGGATTTGATGATACGAAAGCAGGGGGAAAATGAAACTGTGGCTGATTTAATAAATGGGCTCCAATTGCTGGCTAGCCGTGCTTATGCAAATAACACGTCCAAAAAGTAGTAGGTCATCATGGATAGGCTGCGGGACGGTCTTGCTACTCCATCTCTAAGTCGTGTATTTGACGCCTGCGAAAAGGAGGAAGTACCATTGACCATTTTGGACTGCAGCACTGCCTGATACACCAGGAGAGACGAGATGAACCTGAGCGCCATAAGTCTCAGTTGATCACCCAAATCACTCCCAAAGAAACGAAACCAAAACCGAATGTGAAGCTCCAGGCTTCAGGGGATATCATTTTCCTCTGTGAGGGCATGCAACTGGTCCGACGGCCAGTTGTGACATCTAACAAACCTGGTGCACCCGTAAAACCAAAATATGAGGACGGTTGCTGGGAGTGTGGTGACCGTAGCCACATTAGACGTGACTGCCCAACCATGAAACCGAACTGGAAGTATGAGGACGAATTGCTGGGAGTGTGATGACGAGAACCATCACAAACACAACTGTCCCCTTGTACCTCCTGAGGAGAGAGCACAACTGAATGAGCGTTTTGGTGCCTGGCAGCAATAACTCAAAAGTGCTGGCTCTACTCCAAGGCGCGGGGGGCCACAAGGGCCGCGCTGACACCAAACGCTCTATCTCTGGCTTGTCCACCAGGGGTCAGGGAAACTTGTAAGAAGATGGAGTGTTGAGCCACCAACACTTCGGAGCAATGAGCAAGGTGGCCAGCCTGAAGTTTTGGGTGTGGGGCACTGAGTCCATTCTCCACTGGAAGAGTGTCATGGCTGATGGACAACTGTATAAGCTCACTCCGAGTGGTTCATCGACCAGTGACTCATGTGGGCAACCGATAGTACCTTCAGGAGACCCCATCGTACGAGTCCTGGTCAGGGGATCCTGTCATACAGGATCTGCCCTGGGACAAGTGGGCACCTCCATCCCCATGTAGTGTGCGATGGAGTGTGCATGGGATGGGCAGTACAACACTGAGAGTTAACAAATCCTTGTCAATTTTGATGTAGACACTAGAGTCCGTGGAGGCTCAAGCAACGATACAATTGATGGGCATGTCAACTCACATGCAGTATCGTTGTCTAAAACTCAGTATACCACCTCACGGAGGGGTCACACTGGGGAGGAAAACCCCAGCACCCTTTTCAGGTAACTGGCGGATTGGGCCTAGTAGACGGGCTTAAGTGCTCCACCCATGTGCAGTCTAGGAACGTACCACCCGGGGACATCCCTGTTGTCTGTGAAGGCACCTGTCAGCATCATTCCATGTGCTTCCCAGTGGTAGAACCAGAGTGTGCTGGAAACAGGTACGTGCTTCATTGCTTTGAACCAGAACGAGGTGGTGTTGTTATGATCCACACCACCAATAATGTGACCAAAAGATCAAGTGACTTACGCGAGAAACTTGACATGGAAACTGAAGGTGACCTTCGCTTGTCGTGTCATGTGCACCTGGTACTTCAGCACCGCTGAACGGCTATGGCATGTGTGGACAGTGGAGCAACCTATGGTATGCTCTCTACATCATACTACGGGGGATGTTATAGACCCACCTTATAGGCTACTTCCATCACTCTTCACAGAGCTGGTGGGACTGACCTTGAGGTGTGCAGTCAGATCACGAGTTGGTAGCAAGGTTCTGGATCATATACTCATTATTGGTACACTGAGTGGACCTGACCTACTGTTGGGTAGAGATTGGTTATTTTGTAATGGAGTTGAACTCAACTTTTCAAAGGGCACAATCACCATTCACAGCCCAGCCCCCAAGGAAACCGAGGGGAAACTGTGTCAGTCTGTTGACAGCCCAGCAAAGAGGCCCGGTACCTGCACCATCAAGAACAGACAACTGTAGGGAAGAGACTGTGTAACACATGGAATATACTCTGATAAACAGGTCCCTGTTGTGACTTGTCTGGAGCATGTAACCTCGAAGGGCTCGAAAGTTCTTTCAAGAGGATGATCCCTGCTTGACAATTGCACAGATGACACCACTCTCATGGACAATACTGACACCCCAGTACCCTCAGAATCCTCTGAGGTGTTGGGTGTGTCAGTGGACGGAGTTGGTCAACCCACCTTTACAGGGGGAGAGCAACCGCATGCAGCTCAGACTGGTACCCAGGTGTATTGTATGGCAGCCCAAACTGCCGCTCCAAACCGCACCAGGGTTCATGATGGCTCACCATGGTCTTCTCAATTGTTGGTACCAGTGACTTTGTCTTGTTCAGTACTGGATGAGAAGTTAGTAACTTGTACCCAGAGGAAGGATCTGGTAATCGATGGTGAGGAGACTGTTTGTGATGGTGGCCGGGAGGTGCCCACGCAAGCACTTCCTGAACATCTCAAATGTATGCTTCCTGAGGCAGGTGTTCTCATGGATGATCAGAGACAGCATCTGTGTGGGGTGATAAATTCCTATAGGGACATTTCCGTGGGTCCTGATGGCAAAGTTGGCACTCATAAAATTGACACTGGGGATGCATTGCCGACCAGTCAAAACTGCTATAGACTCTCTCACGCAGAACATACTCACATTGACAAGGAGATTTCTGAGTTTCTTGAGGCTGGTAAAATCCACTCCTCCAAGTCGTCCCAGGGAGCTCTTGTGGTACTTGTTAAGAAAAAGGAAGGAAACTTCTGTTGTATTAACTAATGTTGTTTAAACATATATACTAAACGGAACGCCTATCCACTTCCCCAAATTGATGAGTGATTGGATATTCTACAGGGCTCGATGTTCTTCTCCTCACTTGACCTCGCGTCCGGTACTGGCAGGTTGCCATGCATCCGGAGAATGCTAAGAAGACTGCTATCGTAACTCATAGCAAGCTGTACGAGTGGAGTGTCATGCCGTTTGGCCTCTGCAACACCCCGGCTATGTTTTGTAGGCTAATGGAGATGGTCTTGTCTGACATTGTGTCGTCAAAGTGTCTCGTGTACTTGGACAATATCCTGGCCATTGGGCAGGACTTCTCTAGTGCCTTGGCCAATTTGATAGCTGTGCTTGGTAGACTAAGATCCGCTGGCCTAAAACTAAAGCCATCCAAGTGCCACCTTTTTGCTACTGAGGTCGAGTATTTGGGCCACGGGGTGACTGCTGATGGAATTAGACCCAGCGTTCTAAGATAGCTGTGCTTCATGACTGGAGAGAGCCGGAGACTCTCTCTCTCAGATGTACATTTTCTTGGCCTTTAAGTCTTACAATTGCCAATTACAGCAAAATAGCAAAAAACCCTGACTGTGCTCACTGAGAAGAATGTGAAGTTCTTGTGATCTAAACCGTGTTTGTGGGCATTCCATACACTGCTGGACATTTTGAAATTCGTTCCTCTACTTCATTACCCAAATCCTGGGCAGGCGTTTCACCTCTGCGTAGTAGACGCCACCTTATATGGTATAGGTGGTACACTGGAGCAGGAGGTGCATGGTAAATTTGTCCCCTTGGCATATGCTTCTGAAACGTCCAAAAGCCGTCAGCCCTACTGTGCAATCAAGAGGGCGTTTTATGGGTTTTGAACTTCATGAGGTACTTCCAGGGGGCAAGAGGTGTTCATTCACACTGACCACCAAGTGCTTACGTGGATAAACCAATATCAGAAGTCGGACAAAATGTATATAAGTTGGATTGTAGAAATGGTAATGTACAAACCCTGGCGTATAGCACATGTGGCTGGCAAGCTGAGTATGGTTGCTGATACCCTCTCCCGTAAACGGGAGTTGGCTGACCCGCAAGTAAAGAACCATTTTGCAAACCAACAAGGCTGTAAGATACCTGATTGTCCTGATTGTAAGTTCCTCTGTAAGAAGAACAATTACATCAGAGTTTGGAGTCTGATGACTCTCTAGCTGAACCGTGTGACCCTGAGACCGAGATCCTGGAACAATGGCATCTGGGCCATCATTATCCAGCTTCTGATGAAGGGAAACTGGTCGAAAAGGTTGAAGCAGTTCATTTCAATCTATATCTATATCTAACATGATGCACCGCCACACCCTCCAGGCTGCCACGGGCGCTGAGTGCCAGAAAGCACAGCGGACAGCCTGTCTTACTGAACACCATGCTCACTAGGGCTGTGACGGTTAGAAAAATACCAGTGTCGGGCAGGTTTTATGCAAGTGGAAAATGGAACATTGATTAACCCTCTTTTTGCCTCTGTCGTAATATTGCGACACACGTTTTATTACCCCCAGTGCCGTGGGCGCAATATAGCGACCACAAAACTGAAAAAAACTGTTTGATGAGTGATTTCTTGTCAAAATACCGGGGAGTTAAGTTTCATATTCACGTTTTTAACAACAACAAACGCCTGAACTCTACATTTCCATGTTGATTTCCCCAGAAATAAAGAGGATTATGATAATATTTCTATTTTATTTGTAAGCATGTTTATTTGCCGATATAATACGCACTTTCCATTACAAATTTGAAGCCTCAAATACTCTTATTTGTCTGCAATAAACCACGGCATGTGACATATGAATGGAATCGTCTTCTCACCATCTTTACATTGAAACTGAAATGAAATTAAGAACTAGACTCTGTAAACATCAATAACCCATGTAATTTTTCCTTTGTCAACGTAGTATTCTTGGCTCAAATCGCCGCGAAACACATTAGATTTAGGCTACCATGTTAGGAGCCTCAATACCATTTTATCCTTTATGAATATATCATAACCATGAGCGCTTGATAGAGGCTGCTCAGTGTTTTTGACCAATCAGCGACCACCAACCTAGTTTTCTGCACACGGTAAGGAACTGTCATGGCGCTGACCAGCTTGTTATATTTTTGTTAGAAAATCTTAAAATTATTCGTCTCGCGTGGTTCATCTACTTATATCTTATAATCCGGATGACAAGAAAGGCGATTGGCAAACTACTGATCAAGTGT
>CM032660.1:30746719-30789269 GCA_019095985.1 Streblospio benedicti
AATATGTTATAAATGTAATATTGGTGATTTATCAGTTAAAACCGTGTCCTAAAATTGTACTTTAAATTGTTTGTTCGTTTTGTGAGGTCCATATCGTTCTGCTTATTTATTTTTGCTATTTTAAATTAAATTCATAATGCACTACTTGAGAGGAGGAATTTCTTTTTGTGTCTGCACTCAGAGGCAAGTTCATTTTTGCTGTTCAAAGATGCTAACTGCGGCTTACATATTATTATAAATTTTTCCCTCAGACACAGGTTGCATTTGTTTGTTTCCGTCCTGTATGGTTGCGCCTTTTCTATCATTCTCCATGTTATATTGTGTTGTATGCTATTGTCTTTTAGTGACCATATGTGTGAGCTGAGCGTTGTGGCATTTTTGTTCTTTGTATTCTTAAAACTGGCTATGTGGTTTCTAGACTTCCTAGACATAAATTTAGACCTCAGATCCGAAATATATAAGCTGTACGCAAAACCCAACAACACCCCACTCTACATGCATAGAAGAAGCAACCACCCCCCAGTATAATAAAGAATATCCCAATAAGCATCAACAGGCACAAAAATAGCATCTCCGCGAGCAAACAGGTGTTCAAACAGGCGACACCAGAATACCAGCAGGCCCTGAATCTCAGTGGATACAAGTATAATTTAGAATACCAAGATATAAGAATGGGCTCAACAAATAGCATGAAAAGAAAACGAAAGATTACCTGGTTCAATCCACCTTTTAGCCAAAATGTACAAACAAATGTTGCAAAATGCTTCCTAAAGATAATAGACAAATGTTTCCCAGCTGACCATAAACTGCACAAAATCATAAATAGGAATACAATCAAAGTTAGCTATAGTTGTATGATGAATTTGAAAAGTATTATATCACAACATAATAAGAATATCATTCAACAGCATGAAGAGAACAAAACGCACCCACAGAGAGATAGCATAGCCCCAACAACAGACTGTAATTGCAGAGACAAAGCAAATTGCCCAGTAGGAGGAAAATGCCTTGAAAAAAAATATATTATATATCAGGCCACCGTCAAACCAACAAACACCAACAAAGAAGAAACATACATTGGATTAGCATCCACCACTTATACAACACAATATACAACACAAAATAACATGGAGAATAATATATATATATATATATATATATATATATATCTAATATATCAATATACATCAATACACATCAATACACAGTTCTGTATAATAGTACTTTACAATTTTGTATCACCAAAGATCAAGATTTACATGGAGCCATTTATATTTTAACTATCTGTAAATATTTATACCTCTAAATCTTAATTTATTTATTGTACATACTAACTCACTTCAGTAGCTGAAGCGAAAGCCTTGTGATCACTTTGTTACTATGTATCTATGTATCTATGTATCTATGTATGTCTCCGGACAAGCTAGAGCTTTTACCATTACACAGATTTCTTTCAAACTTTACACGACTATGAGGTATGAGGCGACACCGAAGTGATTCGATTTTGGGCGCTCTGCCAATTAAATTTTGTTTTCTAGAAGCGCTTTTATGACATTTTCAATGATATTCAATGCACTTAGTATGTTTACAACGTGCGTGTGCGTCATACCGTATAACGTATAGCGTTATGGCGTAAGTCTGCTAGTAACGTAAGGCTACTAGTAACGTTGAACGTAGTACTCAAACGATCCCAATTAAACTACAATAAATCACAGAATTATTGCATCAAAAAATCATATAACAAAGCTGTTTCATTTGTCCATATGCATCTTATTCAGCCAACAAGAAAAAATCAATATTTCAACCAAGCACCAAAATTGATTATTGGATTTGAAACTGATATTGATTATCATCTTGTTATCCAGTACTATTGTATGGCAACACAAATAACTTTATGCTGGATATATTGATTCTGATTCATTCTGATGTTTTCTCTTCAAATTCATAGATTTCTTGATTGTAAAAGTATACATTTTTCAATATATTATCTTAATTGTCCATAAGTCAACGTCGTTCTAGCGACGCAGTGTTCTTTGAACACTTTTGATCTAGTTATAATTGTCCATATATATGTCAAATAGTTTGTAAACAATTTGGTGTCTGAAGAGGACATTTTATTGTCGAAACTTGTTTGTGAATAACTTGAGAAATTTTAAATGTTTAGGACTCTTTGGATTGGATAGCAAAGTGGATATAAAGAACTGTGTATTGATGTGTATTGATATATATTAAATAAGTATGAGAGGACCTGCTGCAGCTCAAATATTAAACCTTGCAAACACGAAATATTTTAACTGTTATATTGCTTATATACACAAACTTGGAAAATTAATTTTCATTGAGTCACGTGGACGGTACTATAGAACATATATATGTGAGCAAAACCAACAAAAAATACGTAGCAATCATAATTAACAAATAAACACCCAGGCAGTACGCTAATGCGGTAAACGTGATCGGTAGCATGATTTCAAGGCAAAAAGCATGCGAATCTCCACTTCAAACACTTCACTAGATCTAATCAGTTCTATAAAGGAGATACTTCACCATCAAAACATATACAAGGTGGTGAACCATATATAAGACATGACATCAGAGCTAGTAGTGGGTATCAATACGTCATTGAACCAAAGGTTTTTAGCCTTGTGGATGTGGTGTTGTAGTTGGTATGGCGCTTGCTTTGTTGGCTAGTCGCTTCGCGGCACAGTCGACCAAGAGGTCCGGGGTTCGACCCGCCCAGGCCAAGTAAAGACTCGAGTAGCCTACTTGGTTCTGAATGTACTAAAATGTACTAAACAAACTCAGGTACTATGAAAAGAGTATGTTGCATGTTAAATAACCCTATAACCTTAAATTTCATATAAAAAGGCATGCGAATCTCCACAACAACACTTCACTAGATCTAAAGTAATGTGCATTTTGCGTACACCATATTTCCTTAACAAGGCCGGTGACCTCAACTTTTTAATTTACTTTCCACATCAGTAATACCTTGGTATACACCATAGGAATTTTAAAAGAAAAATCAATGCTGGGTCAACTAGGAGCATATTCCTTTAAGCAAAAAGGAATTGTCATTGTTAAATGAAATAATACGGAATCGAAAATACAGTTTGCAATTAATCAAAATTGGGTGTGTTTAATGTCATTAGAATGCCGATATAAGGTTATGGTATGCAATAAGCATGTTATTTTCTTTGACAACAATGTTCATGGATTCAGAATTTTTGTAAGTACTCTAATTTGTTTATTCAGCTGTTGATACCTAAATCCAAACATTTTCTGATACTGGGAAGCCGTCCACCATCTTCTCTGCATCTTGAAACAGGGTAATATACCAGGCTCTGTGTGCAATATAGAGTCTGGTTGAACTGGTCTATTTTAATGGCATACGGTGATTTGTAAACATTTTGTGAATGTTATCAGTGTTCAATTTTTTGTGGGTTTGGCATATCTAGCCCATAGAGATCTACTCTGAATATTCGAAATTTAGAACATGGCACATGTAAATACAATCTTGCCGTTTTATGAAGCTACTCTTAACTGCATGCGAGCCAATTTTAACGGCTGTGTTTACGTCGATTTGATGACATACAAAAGAGACCAGTCCGTGAGCCACATTCTGTTATAGTTACAGTAGGGGAAGTGGGTATTGTACCATGAAATAATAACGCTCTTAAATTTTCATATTTTCCCTTTTTTGAGTCTCATTGCCATTTATTAGACAGGATCTTTTGGCCCTTATAAATGGTTACTCACTCCAGGAAGCGTTCGAGGCAGAGGCCACTCAGCGGTGCCACCTGGAGGCAGCCGGGAAGAACATTCACCTCAGCGACAGCATGACCACAGCATGGTAGGTAACAGGCCGCCCAGTTGAGGATGAACGTGAGTCACTCATGTTACAGGTTTTAGATACAACACAATACCAACTAGATATATCTAATTTTGAATCAGGTGCAACAAAACGGATATTAGGGCAGTTTGTGTTCAAACCCTACATCTCATCCATACACAACCATCTATAGAGGTAAGGGTGCTCTTGAATGCTTTGTCATTTTCAAGGCAAGAGGTAAAATGTACAAATGTGTCTTTAGAATATCAAAGGCAAGCTCATATTCCCGGCTTATTTGTATGTACATATTTTGAGTAAAGTTAAAGTAGACTTGCCCGAGCATGGATTGTAGCATCCACCCTAGAGTGGTCAGGTTTCAATTAATTAACTAATTGATATGGGCAATAAGATAGACACGTCCCGCCCTCGGACTTTCTTACCTACTTGAGTCATTAACCGCCTGCTATGTAGTTTGTGTATGTTGTTGGTTCATCATCACGTCAACAAGTGAGAGTAGCCCATAATCAATTATAATGTAACTTTAAAAGTTGTGGCAACAAAACACAGTGAACCCATATCCTAATTCTATACTAATGTCTTGGCAAAACAACTAACATCAATCTGTGGCACTCGAAATAGAATCTCACAGAGAGGGTGAAACCCTGAATGAATTTTAGACCTAGTGTAATTGATGGCATGGGTGTGGTTCAGTAGATGAGTAAACCAACGTGGGTTAAAACATGTTCTGATCTTGCAAAAGACTTTTACAACAAAATCTAACAAAATTAATCTATGATGAGGTTCGTATTGTGTTTGACAGATATGATCTACCAGAATCTCTAAAAGATGCAACCAGACAGAGGTGTGTTGGAACCCAGAGTGTGGAGAGTCATGGTATAGCTGATAACACACCATTGAAAATGTCTATGAAAATGCTCTTGGCTCACAAACACACTAAGGACCAGTTGAAAAGTACTTAGCTGCAAAGCTAATTGTTGAAAATCAAGTCACAGAAGGCTGTCATAGTTGCCTACCATGAGACTGTTCTATACAACAAAGACCATGTTTCTGTTGTGCAATCAAAGGCACTACTACACTTGCTATTCAATCACCAGACATAGATGTGTTTCTGCTTGCACTTCGGAGTTTTCCCGATCTTCCTGTAGAAACACAATTCATAACAGGTGCTGGATCCAACAGGAGGGTTATTGATCTAAAACTAGTCTACCATAGTATAGGTGATACAGATGCCAGTTCTGCCAGGGTTTCATGCATTCAGAGGTGCAGACATTACAGGCCGGTTTGCTGGGAAGATTGAGTGAACATGGAAAAGGGTGAAAAAAACATTCATTGAAATCTCCCATGCCTAGACAGGAACTGGAAGACAGATTGGAAGAGTTTGTTTGTAGCCTCTATGAACCGGGGACTAAGCAATAGGATATTGCCCAAATCCGATTGAAACTATTTTGCGGAACACAAGCTGAAGGGGAGAAACTTCCACCAACTAAAGGAGCTTTGCATCAGATGATCTTACGAGCACACTACCAGGCCATGATCTGGGTGGCTGATGTGAACCCGATCCCTGACTTGCCATCACCAACTGACTATGGGTGGTCAGTAGAGGATGATTTGTATGTGCCTGTGCCATCCATGGAACCTCCAGCTCCACAAGTGGTTATTAGCTAGTGGAATGCCACTGCCAAACATCACACTGTGAAAAAACGTGTAGCTACAAGCAAAATAACTTGTATTGCACAGAAATGTGTAAATGTGAATCTGATGGCAATATGTGTAAGAAAACCAAAGAATGCTTTGTGCCAGATATTGATTCTGATGAGGATGACTCGGATGAGTGATTAGTCATGTCAACTTGGCTCTTTGTCATCTATATAGTAATACATTAAGCTTTTACAAACTTACACGCATCACACAATGTTTGCTGGGTGGAGATGGCTTGCGCTGTCTCAAACCTATCTCACGTACCTTCTGTCTTGCAACACCGCATCCATTTTCCTCTTAACTTCTCAGGTGTGGAAATGTTTTAAATTGATTTTCCGTAAAACATTGATATATCCATGTGCTTCAGAAAGTGCCAAAATTGGCCCCCACATGTCAGATGACGCCATCAGACATGTGCATTCCATGCAAATCAAACTACATTAAAATCAGGCCAAAATGGGTTTGCATGATCAAAATCACATGCCCTTTCAGAATATGTAGTCTACTTTACAAATGCCATAGTATACTCAGCTACCTCCCACGGCAAGAAAACCGACTGTTTTAGGTACTATACCGAACCCTTAGAAAGTTTGTTTACAAACAAAAACACATGCGACCGCTATTATTTTTAGAACTAGGCCCATAAATGAATAAGGGATTTTTTTTTGTTTCCCTTAAGTTTTTTTTAACCAGACGACGTACACACTCCAAATTATGTATGTGCAATCAGAACAACTTGGTAGTCGTTTTATCTATATTTCAAACAAAATCTATTATTTATTACTCTTAAGGGGACTGTGAACTCTTTTCTTACGATTTTATTAAACTTTGATTTTCTCAATCATTATTGCTTCAATTCTTACACATTACATCTTATTTTGTAGATAATTATCTAATCTAATGACACAACATGTTTTGAAATGTATAGATTGATTAACATTTTTTTAATAAAGCAATTAGTGAAAAATTTACAACTTTTCCTGTGAAGCATATAACTGATAGTAAAACATCAAAATGACCAAAATTACTATTCAGTTACAAAATTTGTATATTTATCTAGAAAACCATGCCTCAAATTTTTTATATTTTTCCCCTTTATCATTTTACATGCATTTTAAGTTTTAAAACCACTTATTTTCCGAATTTTCTTGCATATCAATACAAAAACGTTCATAATTCATCAACAAAATAAAAAAATCAAAATCCCTAGTAAGGTTTTCTCCAGAATGCATATATCTTCAAATATATACACGTTTGTGAAAATTTGATTTCACGGTTAGAGAGAAATATAAAAAGAAAAATTAATCCACTATGCAAACTTAGTTTTGAGAAAATGGGCTTTAAACATGGCCAATCAATTTAAATTGATAGTAGTTGATGTCTATAAAATGTATCATATAAGAAAAACTATTGATGATAAAAGGTTCATTTTAAAAGATGTTTTTCTTTATCATTTATAGCATACAAAACAATGAAAATGTAAAAATTGAATTTTTAGCCGATATAACCTTATAAGCCTGTAAAAAATGAGTCATTGTTTTTCACTCCGGGTTGGTCTTCATGAAATGGGTTGTAATGGGAAAACTATTGAAGATAAAAGGTTCATTTTAAAACATGTTGTTCTTCATAGTTTACAGTATAATAAATATTAAAAAGCTGAAAATAGAATATTTTTCCCTTAAAGAGTTCACAGTACCCTTAAAATAGAAGAATAAAGTATTTTAAAGCATCTTTATTATGCAACCTCCAAGCAGGCATCACATAACGTCCTCGTTCTCCGAGTAGCCTCGGTTTGGAGGTTGCTTTATAATGCTGTTTCTAGTGCACATGTACTAAAACGTACGTAATAGATAAACGTTTGTGGAAGTCAACGTCACACGTATGGACCTTTCCGAGAACGTGCGTCAAACGGTAAAAAACGCCACTGCACAGAGGTGGGTTCTCACAAACAGATTCACTGCATTTTGCACAAAAATAGCGAAGTTTGTTAAAGAATATGGCAATTTTCTTGTATAAACTTGTTGGACAACGCTGGTAGTCTTTGGCTGTTTTATTTCAAGGTGAGCTTTAACAGCTCTGTGCACTTCCTTTTAAAGCAGAAACGAGCATCAGACTACAGTGTGTTTGGGCACCGCTCTCCACAGGTAGCGGGGTGTTATATTGTGTGGACTTAATCCATGTCCCCACAACTTCCCCCCTCACGGTTATTGATTTATTTATAAATCAATAATCAGTAATCAATAACCAATCAATGTTGAGGGCTTTTTTCTAAAAAGTGGAAATATCGCTACCGAAACACACCAATCATGATACGCGCCCCTGTATTGTAATGCAATTAACATAAGCAAGGTACACAGATATACATAGCAAATATATGTATACGTCATATTTTACATTTGTTACATTCACAGCTACCGTAGTTAAGTATTTGCGTTGCATCGTGTTCTGTAGTTTGGCGCGCGTTGTAGTAAAAGTTTCACTCTGAACACTTGTCCTGTTTATCATTCCAATTACCATTAAAATACAAACATTATATTGACGTGGTGGCAGCAAAGGATATAGAACTATACACCTCTAAAGAGAAATAGACCTTTTTACGTGTAGACCTGTGTGTTATAGCATTTCAGTGGAATATAGAAACGACCGAGTGCGAGTAACTTTTTGCTACGGTGGCTCATAATTTTGAAGATCCATTTGAATTTTATTTTTTCCGACAACCAGCCATTCCAGTTGTCACTTTTACCATAGTCATTGTATTTAAGAATTATGACCACCAAGATTCGTCCAAACAAGCCCTGGTCGCTATCTGAGCAGGAAACACTATCCTCATTTAACAGCTGGATGAATATTATTATTACAAATTTGAAACTTCAAGATTCTTATAAGGATTTTCTAAAAGCTGATTCGAAATGGGAAAAACTAACGGCAAACAATCCCAAGTGAGGTTTTACAGGGGAAGGTGCTGCTGTCAAAGGTGCAGAACTTACTAGTATGCTTATTTGTATTGCAAGTTACGCTCCATCATTCCTGTCTGCCAATATTGTGAACAACACAAAATGTCTTGATGATGTATGGGAAACAATCAAAATTTATTATCGTATTGATCAGTCTAGTGAGGCTCAATTCATGAAAATAGACGACATCAAGTGAGAAGTTGATGAAAGACCTCAAAGGCTGTTCCAAAGAATCTTATCTCATTTTCAAGATAACTTGCTTCAAAAGAATTCGAAGCTTAAATATCATGGTGAGACTCTATCAGAGACAGAAGTTATGAGTCCTACTGTTGAGCGCATGGCAGTAATGAAATGGATGCAACTTATTCATCCCCAGATTCCAGCTTTAGTGAAAAGGACATTTGCCTATGATTTACAAAGAGCAACATTAGCAGATCTTCAACCACAGATATGTGATTCCCTGGATGGCTTTCTGCAAGAAATTAAGGATGATGAAGCAAGTATCGAACGCACCAAAATTAGACAGAGTATGATTGCTTCCGATAGTGAATCAGAGGAGGATATTGCAGTAGCCAAGTCTTTTGTCCGAAAGAAGTTTGCAAAAAATATTTTGCTAAAAAGTCGTCAAAACCATGCACTATATGTAAACTTGCAGGCAAAACCAAGCGCTCTTTCAGTCATTCTACTCAAGAGTGTGAGTTGCTACATTCCATCAAGTCCCTCAAGCTGACCAATACCAATGAGCTTGATGAATGGCTAGAAGAGGATGAAGACATTTCTACTAAGGAAACTACAATAAACAGGATCAGGACAACCAAATCTCCAACATTTGACTGTTCCTTGCAAGGCATTCCTGTCACTGTTACATGCGACTCAGGCGCTACTTCATCACTGGTTAGATTATCATTTGCCATAAAAGCTGGCCTAAATATGAAGAAGACAAACCACACTGCCAGTCAGGCTGATGGCAAGACAAGGCTTAATGCATGTGGTGAGGTTAAAATTGTTCTAATGCGTGGAAAACTTCAGTTGCCAATGGAAGCTATTGTGGTTACCGACTTAGACTGTGACATTTTGGGGGGCATGACATTTCTCGAAGACAACAAGATACTTCTTGATATTCAAAGACATCACATAATCATCAATGATAAACACACCATTGTTTATAACAGTGATACAAATGAGGGTGGATCCACTCAGGCTCGACTTGCAAATTCATTTCTTCTCAGGGCTTTGCAAAAACAGGTGATCCACCCTGGAAAATTTTTAGAACTTGAAACTAACAATATCACACAACAAGATATGCCAATATCAATTGAACCACGCAGTGATAGCATCATAGAAAACTGGCCTATACCCATGGTCACAAATATTGTAGCTGGTAGAATCGGAATACCAAACAACTCAGATGACCCAATATTGATAAAAAAGAACCAACATATTTGCTAGGCACACTATATTCAAGACATTGATCATATAGAGTCACATGAAATTATTTCTCCTGCCATACAAACCGAGTGTAGGCAAGTAAAGTCAAACCCTATAAATTCTTGTATATTTAGCAATGATATTACCATCGATTTAGATGGCAGACTCTCTGATTCACAAGTACATTCTTTTAAGATGCTCAACGCTAAATATGATGGAGTTTTCAATCCCGAAATAGGTTGCTACAATGATGCATCAGGCAAGATAAGAGCGAGTATAAACATTGGGTCTGTAGAACCTCCAGTACAAAAGGGCAGACTTCCATCGTACACCAAGAAGAACATGGATGAATTACAAACCAAGATGGATGAACTTGAATCAATGGGTGTGCTAGCTAAACCAGAGGACCTTGGCATAGAGGTGGAACATATCTCCCCAAGCTTTTTGGTTCGTAAACCCAATGGTACTAGTAGACTGGTTACCAATTTCACTCATATGCAAAACACCCACCGTCAAAGAGTCACAACATGTGATTCGGTTCTCCATTTCCTAGCTCAATGGAATTTCATTATAAAGTCTAAAATGACTAGCCAATTTTTTCAGCTCACCATGAAAAAGAGCTCACGTAAATATCTGGGAGTCATCACACCTTTCAAAGGTACAAGGTTGTATACAAGAGCAGCCATGTGCATGCCTGGGTCAACAGAACATCTAGATGAACTCATGAGCCGTGTACTTGGCGGGCTCATTCACGAAGGATTTGTGATGAAAATAGCCGATGATTTATATGTTGGTGGAAATTCAATTGATTCTCTTTTACACAATTGGGAGCGTGTCTTAATACAATTTGAGGCAAACAACCTGCGTCTTTCTTCAATCAAGACTGAAATATGTCCAACTAGAACTACCATATTGGGTTGGATCTGGTGTGAAGGGTCGATTTCAGTCTCACAACACAAAATGAATCCACTCATTCAATGCAGCCCACCAAAGACTGTGAAAGGCCTTCGTTCATGGATAGGTGCATATAAACACTTGAAGGCCTGTATCCCTAATTACAGTACTTTGCTTTCTGATTTGGAAGCCACGGTAGGTGGAAAAGAATCACAGGAACACATTTCTTGGTCAATGGAGCTCATTGATGCTTTTCGCTCCACTCAAAATGAGCTGAAAAACCCAAAAGCTATCACAATACCCAAACATACTGACCAGATTATTATCACAACAGATGGTGCTATTCACAATGGAGGTATAGGAGCAGTTTTGTACGTCATGAGGCATGGCAATATGAGACTTGGAGGTTCCTATTCAGCAAAGCTAAAACAGTGCCAGTTAAGATGGTTACCTTCTGAACTTGAGGCACTGGCAATATCGGCAGCAGTGAATCATTGGGGCCCCTACATTCTTCAGTCCTACCAGCAAGCTCAGATTCTCTCCGATTCAAAGCCATGTATCCAGGCTTACAAGAAATTACAGCAAGGGCAATTCTCAAACGGTGCAAGAGTGTCTACTTTCTTTCTACATTGAGTACATACAATGTAAGTCTTCAACATTTGTCAGGTACTCAGAATTTAGCAGCAGATTTTTTATCACGAAATCCAGCAGAATGTGAGGAGTCTGCTTGTCAAGTGTGTAAATTTATCCATGAGTCTGAACAATGCACCATCCGAAATATAACGGTCACAGTTGAAGATATCCTAAATGGGTCACACAAAACGCCATATATCTGTCTGCTAATACCTGGAAAAGCACCCAGAGAGATTGTCCATCACTCTGTAGAGTTTTTTCTTACCTAACGCAAGGTACGAGACCCTCTAAAAAGATGACCACTATAAAGGATATTAAATGGTACCTTCAGGTAGTTACAATAGGACCAGATGGACTTCTAATCGTGAAGAAATCAGTACCATTTGTGGATTGTCGTCATTTGATTGTGATTCCGAGACACATATTGCCTGGCTTGCTGAATGCATTACACTTGAAATTTCAACATCCTTCAAAATCATAACTTCAAAAGCTGTTCCACAGATATTTTTATGCACTTGATGTAGACAGTGACATTGAACATGTTTCAAAAATGTGTGACCAGTGTGTGTCTCTTGCCACATTACCGCGTGAAGTAATGGAAAATTCTACGTCTGACCCACCTAGATCACCTGGTGAAAGTCTTGCATGTGATGTCATGCGTCGCAGCAAACAGAAAATATTTATATTGCGTGACAACTTCTCTTCCTATACAGTTGCCAAACTCATACCAGATGAAAAGTCCATAACTCTCAGGAATGCAATTCTTCAGATGTCAGCTGAACTTGAGAACCCTCATGGAACGACAGTCAGAGCAGACGGAGCATTTGAATGTTTGTCACAAGATCCATTATTGCAACAGAATCTTATCACACTTGATATCGGTCGTACAAAAAATGTCAACAAAAACTCGATTGCTGAGAAAGCAATAGAGGAACTCGAATTTGAATTGAAAAAACAACACCCCAGTGGAAATCCTGTTTCTCCTACAAGCTTGTCTCTTGCTGTTGCCTGCCTCAATAATAGAATAAGGAATCGTGGAATGACGTCTAAGGAGATTTTGTGGCAGAGAGACAGCGTCACAAATGAACAGCTTAACATCTCAGATGAACTCTTAGCCCAACAGCAGCATCAAAAACGCCTTGATTCTCATCTGCCAAGTGCCAGGAGTAAAGCACCAAAAGGAGCCCATTCTAAGAAGGAAGTGCTTTCCCCAGGAGACCTGATATTTCTTAAGTCAGAGGGCACTAAACACTGTAGCCGTGATAGGTATATTCTCACAAAGTGTGAGAATGATTATTTGGTAGCTAATAAGCTTTGTGGGAGACAGTTCCGGTCGAAAGGATACAAACTAATGTATAATGAAGTTTACAAGGTTCCTTGTCCTCAGCCTCGCAGGATGCACCCATGTAATGTTGGTGTTGATAGTGATTCTGACTCTTTAGCAAGTGATGGAAATCAAAACAGTGATGATAATGAATTATCTGAGTCATCTGGTGAATCTGATGTTCATGATATAGACAAAATGGCACAATATCCTCAAAATGATATGGAAATAGCGAATGGAGATGAAATGAATGAAGTACAGGAGGATGAAAATGATCATCAGTCTGGTGATAGTGATAACGAGGTTGATGCCGACAGGGCAATCGGAGCAAGGCCTAAACGGCCACCTGCTTGGTTGAATAATGGTGAATGGGACCTTGGATGATATTTATCGATATATATGGACACAAAATCAAACAAAAACAAAAAAAATAGAAAGTGACTGCACTATAAGTAATTTTAGTCTTGCATTGCTTGTACATATTGTGTTTCGATAATCTTAGAGCATTTGATATATACCGTATATTTAGTTTAATTGTCAACTGATAATTTGTTAGACTGTAACTTTTAATGATGGGTAGATTAAGATCATATTTTCATTTTGTGTTGCTAAAGTGTTTTGATATATTGTTATAACATTGTAAATTCCTAAAGCATGTTCATTCACTCTGTTCATTTGAACTGAAAGTAAAAAGTGGCTGCGTCATATTTTACATTTGTTACATTCACAGCTACCGTAGTTAAGTATTTGCGTTGCATTGGTATTTTGTAGTTTGGCGCAAGTTGTAGTAAAAGTTTCACTCTGAACACTTGTCCTGTTTATTATTCCAATTACTATTAACATACAAACATTATATTGACGATATCAATATATATCAAATATCATTTATTGTTTAAAATAAATTTTAAACGATAATTCATGTTATTGATCAACAGCATCTATACAATATATGATAAAATTCAATAACATCAAACTATACAACAAATATACATTGTGTAACAAAAGTGAATTGGAACGAGCACAGTGCATCCTGCATTGATTACAATGTACTCGGTACAAGGTTAGTGGGGTGCATGTCGGATCAACAATTGATCAAGGCTAAGGCTAAATATAGCGTCAGGTGTCAGACATGTGTGTCTGAAAGCATATAGGCAAGTTACGAAGCTTGTCTCAGTCGTCTAGGGGAATTGGTGTAGTGGTCTGCACAGCCGACTATGACATATGACCGGTCTGAATCATGGTTGGAAGGTCGTGAATTCGATTCCACGATTCTCCAATACCTTTACCAGGTATTCAAAAGATGTATCTCACTGACTTTCATTTCATATGGTGGAGAAAGATGGACCCGGGTGCTTCGTAGAAGCCACCGGGTAGTCCTCCAATGCACCGGGTTACCAGTAATTGGATAACTAGTAGGGTCTGCCGAAATTGGGGTAAGTGGGCTACCGCTCGGGTAATGTCGAACTTGGATGGGTACGTGTTATGGGAAGGATCAGATCTGAGAATTGTTACGGGTCCCTCGGTCAATGACAGTTGGCTATGGGATGTTGTCGCGCCGGGAGAATTCCTGATCTGAAGGCCTTGGGTGTTCCTGGTACACTTGTGGTATGGAATTCCCAATCTCTCTCCGTCCTCACGCATCCTTGCTTCCGCGTCGTTGTAGTTGGGAGTTGGGGGGGAATCTGTAACAAAAGTGAATTGGAACGAGCACAATGCATCCTGCATTGATTACAACGTACTCGGTACAAGGTTAGTGGGGTGCATGTCGGATCAACAGTTGATCAAGGCTGAGGCTAAATATAGCGTCAGGTGTCAGACATGTGTGTCTGAAAGCATATAGGCAAGTTACGAAGCTTGTCTCAGTCTTCTAGGGGAATTGGTGTAGTGGTCTGCACAGCCGACTATGACATATGACCGGTCTGAATCATGGTTGGAAGGTCGTGAGTTCGATTCCAGGATTCTCCAATACAAAAGGTTGACTTTACATTTAACTACAAATTGCAATACAATCAATAACAAATTGCAGTAATCTCAGCCCCTAACAATCAAATCAATCGATACCTACATGTCAACATGTTAACATGTCAACCTCATAATACAACGAATTAAATTGATACACATAAATCATAACAACACAGATGGTCCATGTCCCAACACATCGCAATGTCTACACATCCTTGATTGCTCCCGGGCCGATCCCTGCTGGGCACCCTAATGATAGCCCACGGTGTCGAGTCATCACGGCGCAATTGTGGCTAGGGGAAGGTGACAGCGTGTGCACTGAAGATCATCGGCTGGTGAAGAAAAGACGATAGGACTTCATTCTTTTCCTGAACCCATTCTTTCTTGGTGTCATAGGTGACCATCCTCATACGTGCCTGTTCCCCTCCATACAGAGCCACGATGAATCCATGATCGTGGCTGTGGGAATGCCCACATCATTCTTCCATGATGGTAGGCTCATTCGAACCGGCACTCTCATGAACGCCACTGCAGTGTGAAGACGTGTTGTTCTCTTACTATCTCCATTCAAAACCGTATTATGGATAAAAATAACATGGATAACAATTATTCCCTGCACTTTTGTGCATCCAACTTGAGCCGACTAGACACCCGCACCATTCAGGGACTGATGGATACGGTGTTTAGCGATTACCCACGTGCTGAAGTCGTGTAAGTACATCTCTTGCAATGGTGGCATACTATGAAACTTTCATTCTAATTTTCATATAGTGTCTCTCTTTTTGTTTCCTGTAACATGTAAATTAGTCTTGCCAGCAAAATCGTTGTCTAGAACCTAATTCCAATGTGCGAGTGTATTTCAATAATTCGACCTCGACACAGACGCACGTACTAATAGAAAGGATTGCCATGATGCAATTAAGAATCATCACTATTTATATTGATTAAAACATCCATTGATCATGATCTCCATTTATTACAGCTTCGTTGTGGAGAACTTCAACAGCGTACCTGCTGATTCCCATCATCACTACGTGATCACCCCACTTCGGTGGTCCCTGCAGGTCCTTGCGTCATCACCACAGCCGTAACGATTGCTTCCACCGTCGATGTCAGTGACAAACAGGCGTCCACCGACAAAGTGCAACAGGCCGGGGCATCCATTTTGCCACCTCCGCCACCTGTTGCTTCTGATTGCGTCGACTTACTCCCGAGTGACAGTGAGCTGGTCGGACTAGAAAGTGGGAAATGTTCCAGCTCCAATGAGGGGTCACACACCAAGGAGCAGGCGTCCGCCCATTTTAACGTTGTGAGTACTTTCCCAATGGTCACGGCCACCACCACCGCCGTCAGATTCAAAGGTGGATGTCAAGGTCACATTACATTCAAAATCTCTCTCTCATGTGGCCCGTCAGGAGGTGAGACAGTCATTCTGTACCCATCAGGACGCGTACACAAGCACCAGTCGAAGTGTCCACAGCTCCCCCACCATACCAAATGCTATCACTTCTTCTGGGGCTGATGGTCCCCGGCCCATCCTGAAACGCACAACAGGTCTGAGAGACGGGAGCAAGATGCCTGTCCATCAACTTCTGACTGTCTTGTGATTATCACCACATCACACGAACCTGCTGCTGCTACCAGACGTCAGGATGATGCCTCTGACACCCGACCACAGCGGTACATCCTTACTTTCGAACCTCCGCCCAGTTTCCTCGGCAGTGTCGTCAATCTTCGGGAGGTAAACCCTCCCCTCAGGCAAAGCAGGTCTCCCAGTCGGCGACGCAACAGGAATCGTCAGAACTGTGACCGGGCTCGCGGTACTCGGCAACCCATTTGGCGGCCCTGAGGACAGCTGATCTTCCTACTAACCATGTTGACAGTTGATCTCGGGGGGGTCGGTTGGTTTTAGGGGGGGTCGAACTTTTGAAAGTGATCTTTTAAGGGGGGTCGGACTTTTAAATCTCAACTAGTAGGGGGGTCATACTTTTGAATTTTGACATTTTGAAATAATAATAAAATCATAATGAACACCAAACGTTCATCTATCATATAATATACTGTATGCTCATGAAATTTAAAGTTGAATACTAGGCATTCATATGTTAACAGCAGTGATCAAACTTTAGTCTCAAATAAATCATAATGAACATCTACATTTATGTTCTAATAGAATCATTATAATCATCATCATAATCAAAGTCATCAATCAAAGGCTTTTACAAGGTCAAAAAATTTATTACTGCAAACATATGTAGTGAACTCATCCGTTTAAAGCTAAAGTCCTCTCTTGGAAATCAATCAAAGGCTTTTACAAGGTCAAAAAACGAGAAGTACATATGTAGTGTCTTATTCTCTGCCATATACCTCTTTTCCAACCCATGAAAGATGATTACAGCATCTCTTTTGCCTCTACCTGGCATTACTGCAAACTGCATGTCATTTATGTATCCCTTGGATGAACTTTGCAGCAATTCTTTCATGCGCCACTAGGTCTATACGTATATGAGTCATATGGCCAGGGGATTACATTGATATCCCTATTCCCGACACGCTATGCGATTCTGAGCTAGTTATTGAACCTCGCTTTGACAATACAAAGAGCACGGCCCATCAGTGGATACTACCAGACGTAATTGAAGCCGTAGGCAGCAACATCAGATTGGTCAACAGTTCTAACCAACCACAGAAATTACTGAAGAATGAACAATTTTGTCAGGTACTCCCAGTTGTACAAGACCCAGTCCTACCTGAAGAATTGGAACCAGTGTTCACACACCCCAAACCTGATTCACCAATATCGAAGGTCTCCGTCGATCCGGACAAAATCTTACCGATCGACTGTACCAACAAACATTTGCAGTTACTATCCGAATTTAGAGATGTGTTTTCATCAAACATAACCGGCTACAATGGCAACAAAGGCCCATTCCAATGTACTGTCAACATGGGACCCGCCCTCCCACCTCAACGAAAGGGTCGTATGCCCCTCTATTCCAGAAACAAGCTTCTGGAGCTACAAGCCCAATTCGATGAACTTGAGGCTGTAGGCGTGTTCAAACGACCCGAAGACATCGGTATAGTAGCAGAGTACGTGAACCCCTCATTCTTGGTCAAAAAACCCAACGGAGGCTCTAGGTTAGTGACAGCTTTCTCTGAAGTGGCCAAATATTGCAAGCCTCAGCCATCTCTCATGACAGATGTTGACACAACTCTAAGAATGATTGCCCAGTGGAAATACATCATTACATCTGACCTATCCAAGGCCTTCTACCAAATACCCCTTAATCGCGAGTCCATGAAGTTCTGCGGTGTCGCCACCCCCTTTCGAGGAATCAGGGTTTATACAAGATGTGCCATGGGAATGCCAGGGTCAGAGACGGCACTAGAGGAACTGATGTGTCGAGTGTTCGGCGACCTACTCCAAGAAGGCAGAGTCGCCAAATTAGCAGACGATCTCTACTGTGGTGGGACACACCAGACGAAGTTCTACACAATTGGCACAGGGTGCTGAAAGCTTTACAGGAATGCAATTTGAAGCTATCCCCAAGCAAAACCATCATCTGCCCACGCAAAACAACTATTCTCGGATGGATATGGTGCGATGGCTCACTTTCAGCTAGCCCCCACAGACTATCCACACTGACAACATGCCAACCTCCATCAACAGTGAAAGGACTTAGATCCTTTATTGGTGCTTATAAATCCCTCGCTCGTGTTCTTCCAAATTGTGCTCAACTCATGTCACCACTGGATGAAAGCATAGCTGGGATGACATCTAAAGATCAGATCCCTTGGACAGAATCTCTCAAAGACTCCTTCCTCGTGGCTCAAAAAAATCTTAATAACCACAAGTCCATAAGCTTACCCCGACCTACTGATCACTTAGTAATTATTACTGATGGATCCACAAAGATGTCCGGCATCGGAGCAACACTATACATCAATCGTAATGGCTCATTCCTCTTAGCTGGTTTCTACAGTGCCAAGATCCGCCAACACCAAGTGAAATGGCTTCCTTGTGAGGTAGAGGCCCTTGGTATTGGCGCAGCCATTAAACACTTCTCACCATACATCATACAGTCTGTCCATCGCACGAGTGTCTACACAGACAGTAAACCATGCATGCAGGCATATCAACGCCTACAACGAGGTGAATTCTCCATCAGCCCCAGGGTAACAACGTTCCTGACAGCTGCCCACAGACATAGTGTTGACATCCATCACCTTGCTGGATCAGCAAATGTTCCGTCTGACTTTGCCAGTCGAAATGCGCCCCAATGTGAAGAAGACAGGTGTCAGATTTGCTGTTTCCTTAGAGAGACTGAGGTCTCCACCATACGTCTGACCAATGCCAGTGACATCATTCAAGGCCGTAACCGATTACCGTATGCTTCACGTGCAGCATGGCGGGCATCACAGATGGAAGATCCAGATCTTCGTCGCACCCATGCCCATATGTCTCAAGGCACACGTCCTTCAAAGAAGTCTACAGATATCAAGGATGTGAAAAGATACTTAGCCCAAACTTCTCTTGCCTCAGATGGTCTACTTGTTGTGCGTCGCCCAACACCTTTATCCCCAAACACGGAGGCAATAGTCATCCCTCGCAAATTGACACATGGTCTCCTAACTGCCCTTCATTTGAAACTCGACCACCCAACGAAGCACCAACTTCGTCAGACAGTTCGCCGGCAGTTCTTTGCCCTTGATATGGACCGTTTGATAGATGAAGTATCAGAGTCATGTCATATGTGTGCTTCTCTTAAGTGTATACCCAAGCATCTCAACGAACAGTCTACGGGTGATCCCCCAGAAGCTGTGGGAGTGTCATTTGCCGCTGACATAATCAAGCGTTGCCGACAACTCATATTCGTTCTCAGGGAGTGTTCCACCTCTTATACCCGCTCTTTACTGATACCTAATGAGCAAGCCAATAGTATACGTACTGCGTTGGTCTCATTATGCTTGGACATACGCCCAATGGAAGGACCCATGGCTGTTGTGCGTGTTGATCCTGGTCCTGGCTTCATTGCTCTACAGAATGACACCACCCTCTCAAGCATTAATGTCCAATTAGAGATTGGTCGTGCCAAAAACGAAAACAAAAACCCAGTGGCTGAAAAGGCTGTTCGTGAACTGGAGGATGAGATCGCTCGACAGCAACCCAATGGCGGTCCAGTATCAGAAACAACACTTTCACTCGCCACTGCTCGGTTAAACTCCAGAATAAGAAATAGGGGATTGTCTGCTCGAGAGATGCTTTTCCAACGCAACCAGTGTACCAATGAGCAAATACCTATGTCAGATGCAAATCTCATCAAAGAACAACACCAACATAGAATGTCAAACCATCATCATAGTATGGTCAGCAAAGGTGGCAGTAACCCACTTCTGAGCAGCTCAACAATCAATGTTGGAGACATAGTATATTTGTATAAAGATAGAGACAAGACAAAGTCCAGAGATCGCTACATAGTGACGTCAATTGATGGCCAATGGTGCAATATTAGGAAATTCTCTGGGTCCCAATTACGTGCGTCATCATACAAGGTAAAATTGGTCGAATGCTATGCCGTGCCACCTTATAAATTCAGGGACAATGTTTTAACACATTATGATTCCACAGACGACCATTTTGATGTAATAGAGGACATTGTACCAGTTGAACCAGTACCTGCAATGGAGTCATTTGAAATGACTAACCCAAGGGCTTCAGCACCATACAATCCTGCTAGTAATGACACTACCAACATGCCCACAGAATGTGATAGTAGTAGTCCATTGCCACACGATCCTGCTAGTGTGGAAGCTACCAACATATCTACAGATTATGATAGTGGTTCCCCACCGTCTTATGATACTGTTGATCATAGGCCAAGCCGCACGAGGAAACTACCTAAGCGATTTGACGACTATTTCATGGGATAGTATAAGTGCTCAGTACCTAGTTGAGTGTTCTTTGTAATATTAGATTTGTGCATTTATTAGTTTTTCCTTTATATCCTTTAGGACTTGTGACATCATTGTATAACCTTCTACGCAAGTCATTAATGTTTTGTAGGCATGTCATCTTTGTTAGTCTTAGCATGTATTAACATGACTGTTCAATTTAAAAGTATTGTATATGAACTTGCACTGTATATGAACTTGTATATATATGTGTTTTGTTTAGTTCCTGTAGTTTGTTCACTTTGAAAGAGAAGAAGAAGTTACGCCACTAGGTCTATATATATGTTTTTGTTTAGTTCCTGTAGTTTGTTTAGGGCTTTGAACAAGTGACATAATAAATTGTTTCCAAATACATGTTGTGGACTGTCTTCTGATATTGTAGCAGCATTACACACTTACGATGACCTGGTCTAAAAGTTTTAGACCATGGAAAAAACCTTCTTTCAGAGCATCACCTTTACCTGTGTACAGGTTTATTATGAAACTTTCATTGCGGTCAGATGGTATATGGCCCTCTACTACTATGATATTAATTAAGTAGTTGTAAAACATCTTGGACCTGCAGTCTTCAGCATTTCTGCCACTATAGCCACTATGGCTTTCCCACACTTCTCGAGAGTCTCACTGTTTCAATGCCCATCTTCCCAGAAACACTCAAAAGGGCTTACCTTTGACAACATTTTGGTCCCAAAACTAAATTGTTTCCAAAACTATCATCCATTGCAATTGTGGACTGTCTTCTTGATTTTGTCTTAATTTGCTTTGCAATTTGCCTCCATGTTATTCCAGTTGACGCGTCTGCCACTTCTTTAACCAAATAGATTACATGTTTTGCTCGTCTTTTTAGCGACTATATACATTTTATCTATCCCAGTCGTCTTCCATACTTCCAACACCTCCTGTTTTCCTGTATTGCTGAACCCACTAGATTCCACCACGAAGTGTGTTTCCTAGGGGGCACTTTCTTTGACCAACCACATACTTTCTCTATTATTCAAGTAACATCTTTATTCAGGTTCAGCCATGACTCTTCCACAGAATCTGTCAGACTGACTGTCTGGAGGGCCTCATTAATTTCACTTGAAAACTCTGTTTTGCATGTCTGATCTTTGAGCTTTTAAATATGCAGCTTTGGAGTGCACTTTTGACGTTGGGTGGTAACAGTTTCAGTAACAGATCACAGACTAAGAGCCAGTGCACAGGTACAAATTCTTCACACCTTGATGTTCTTACATACTTTCAGATTTTTCTTCCTCAACAGAACATAGTCAATCTGACTGCAGTGACCACCTGATTGGTGTGTTATGAGATGCTGCTCTGGTTTCTTGAAGGAATTGACAACCACTATATCATGGGCTGTCGCTGACTCAAGCATACGTTCCCTCTCAGTATTGCGTGAGCTGTAACCGTATCCACCATGAACATTATCGTAACCGTTGGGACCAATCACAGTACATGTATTTCTCTGCTATCTTCCTCATACTCCACACATTCCTCAAGACTCATCTAATCATCTTCATCTAATCCATCAAACATCTTTCTGCACTCCCCATGAATCCTATCTCCATAACCAAGGGCTTTGCCAACTGCTGCAGGGCCGTGGCCAGGATTGCAAAACAGAGAAGGCAAATATGTTGGGCGAGGGTGCAAGCAATTGACGTAGCCCCCCCCCCCCCCCAATATTTTTTTCCGATATTTTTCTTAGCTTCTGAGGCTCATAAATAAACACAGTTATTGATTAAGAAGCCTGAAGGCAAAAAATTCCTGTTAAAAATGGAGTACGTTTGTCAAGTATGGATACGATTTTTAGTTAGACAAAACGACAACAGATGAAAGATGTTAATAAGAGCAGGATAAAAATAGTAGGAGGATATAGGGGTTAGTATGGTACACTATGGCTCAAGTCTGCAACCTTATTCTTAAAGGTTGCTACTGTTTGGGAGACTGTGCAAGGAAAAAATGAAAATTGGTAATAGTTGGTTCTAGCTATTAATGGGTTGAGATGGACACCATTTCTTTGGAAGTTTACATAGAATACGATTGGTATGTCAACAAGACCCTTGGTGATTTTGAACAGCATTGTGAGCCGTCTGATAACCCTGCGCTGAAACAGGTCCTTCCATCCAAGATCACTGATCATATTGTAAAGAGATGGCTTAAAGTAGAGCATGTTATGTTTTCATTCAGATTGTTATGCCAGAAATTATCATGTTTGTGATGCGCGTCGCTGTAATCAGAGAAAACCAGACTAGCTGTCGGCAAATATACTAATTATAGAACAAGCGTGTTTAAAACATTGATTAGCTTTTAATAAACTGCCAATGTGAGTCGTGGCAGGGTAATAGTCTTGATATTACCAGTTTAACTAGGAAACTAATGTGGTCAGATATTGCTGACAAAGGCTTGTGCAATTGGTATATTTACAGCTGCTGGTTTGCTCTAGAGGTATTCGAAATCTAGATGTTCCAAATTGATGTCTATATGTGATTTGTTGTATTCTGACATTTTGCATGGAATAAAAGATACAAATGCAGTAAAGTTTCATTAATTACAAGAAAACGGCTTCTCCCTCCTGTGAGCCATAAATCAGAGGAGGGTGGCGCCCCAACAACGAACCAAAGTATTATGCCAATGTAAAGTGGCACAACCCTTTACAATAGGACTGACCAATGGTGTGTTATGAAACCTCCCAGTCACCCATCTCGCTGCTCTGCACTGCACTTGCTCTAGATTTCTTGCTAGCTGTAGATTGTGGAGGTCCCAAACTGTGGAGCAATACTCTAAGGTTGGCCGGACTATGGTCTTGTAGGCGGTTTCTTAAGTCTTTTGTTTTTTTACTTTAAGATTTCTCTCTAGGAATTCAAGTTTACTGTTGGCTTAGGAGACAGTCTTTTGTCCATGTGTTTGTTCCAGGACATATAATTAGAAATAGTAATACCCAGGTATTTTGCAGAGGTGACTTCCTCCAGAACCTCTCCATGCAGCGTGAATGGGTACAAAGTCCAGGTCTTCTTTGTAATCCTGAGGGCATTGAATTTTGGAGGGTGAAACTCCATTAGCCAGTCCTGTTCTCACCTTTCATGGTTGTGGAGGTATTGTTGTTTATTGCAATCATCTATGGACCTTATGGAGAGATACACTATTGTGTCATCAGTGAAGAGTCTGACTTGCGAGTATTGTGTGCAGCTGCGAAGGTCATCAGTGAATATGAGGAAGAGTATCGGTCCTAGAACCGACCGCTTGTTACTGGCACAGACTCCTCACCATCAACTACAATCTTCTGTGAACGGTCGGACAAGTTGATCCAATTTCTGGTCAAGGGATCAATACCAACACGGTTTAACTTATATACAAGACGATCGTGAGAAACTTTATCAAATGCTTTACTAAAATCCATGATTATAGTATCACACTGTTTCCTATCCTTCAACATCTGCATCGCATCAGATGAGCATTTGATGAGGTGGATCTCACAGGGGAGCTTGTTTCTGAAGCCGTGATGTTTGTCATACAGGAGCTTATGCTCAGGTGATTCATCAGGCTGCTAGCAATGATGTGCTCCATCTGTTTGCACAATATGTATGTTAGCAACGCTGGTCAGTAATTGACGGCCTTTATATAGACATATATCCTAAAAACCGGTGTCACAAGGCATTTCTCCAGAGGTCAGGAGCCTTGTCTTACTTGAGTGATGTTCACTTTTTCAGGGCTGGGAGCTTTGTGTCGGTTGAGTTTCTGCAGATGCTTCAACACTCCTTTCTCGGTGATCTCAATAGGATGTATCTGAGGGATTGTGTTAAAAAAGTTGCAGGCTTTGGTGCAAAGGAACTTAAGTGATGGAGGGTTTCTAGGGGAGAACACTGACTGGAACTGTTCATTAACGCCCTGAGGGTCTTGCCGTTGGTGCTTAATGAAGTTCCACAATTTCTTTCCTATGGATGGATTCTCTTTTTCATCGGTATCACTACACACAATAGCTTCAAAATACTGCCAATAAGCCTTCCTGATGGTCTGGGTAAAGGCTTTCATGGATTGATAGTGTTTGGAGGCATGGCTGGCATAGGCACTCCCTTTCTGTTTCTCGAAAAGATGCTGTATACAGATGCTTTTCAAATTTGTATAGTTTGATTTATGAGACATAATTATATAAATTTAGGAACATGAAAAACATACATGTTAACTCTCAGTTTCATTTAGGGTCCAAAAAAACACACTCCCAAAAAACAGAGGAGGCAGTTGCCTCCCCTGCCTGATATGTAGCTACGGCCCTGTGCTGTCTGTGTTCGTTCAACTGGATTTTGACAATCACCTGTTGCTGTATGAATGCGGGTATAAAATTAAGTGCAATTCTGTGCAGCTGAAAGGATACTTATTGAGGGTATAATTGCTTGTTTGATGTTCCTACTCCTGGGCCTGCGTCAGTTTGGTCAAAGATTCTTGGTTTCAAATCAGTGGATTAATATTAAATTAGAATATTAAATATTCTAAATGTACTGTTGTTGCTTGTTTATGTAGATATGTATAAATATGTACAATAGCCCGGATAGGGGGGGGGGCATAGTTTCAATATCATTCGCGTAGGGGGGGTCGGACTTTTCATTTCATCAGACTTTGAAAATTAATTCCTCCGGAAAACCAACCGACCCCCCCACCACCACCACCCCCCCCCCCTCCACCCCCAGAAAGTCAAAATGACTCATCCCTAATGTTGGCGTGCTATTCTTGGGTACATCCAAATTAAACCCCACTATCATAAGTATTCTTCCAGCTAATGCTGCCAACATCGGTAAATCTAATTGATTTAAGCCCTTGTTTCCTCCATTGTTCTGCCATAGTCCTCTGTTGAGATACCAATATACAACAAAAGCCACTGTAATACCCATATCCCAACATGCCAGTATTGCTATCATATAAACATCAAACCAATTGATCTGTGTGGTAGGAGCAATAATTGGCGGTTCCTGTAAATCTTGGTGTATAAGTATAAAAATTTACCGGCAAGTTCATCAAGAAACATAATATATGATCAAGGTCGATAGTACATCAATCCTTTACCCTCAGTGTCGGAGACAACTTATATAATTTTTACTACTCGTACTACACGCCCTCTGCCAGCATCCCAGCCAACAGAAGGTGGGTCTTCAAAACTAGATCAGAGCTAACATAATATATAAGATAAGGTCACAAGACCCAGAAACAGTTAAAATAGGAAACAATTATGGTAATAGCTCCATTGAGTTGTAATCAACACTCACTTTGCCCGCATTGCACAAATGCCAGAGGACATGCACTCAGTAACTAAAACAATTAAAACACATTCTCCACACAGAGTAACGAATTTACAGTTGGTATAGTATGACTTGACTGCCAAACCGATAGTTCCGACTTAACAATTCCGCCGTGTGATGCCCGTCTGTGGTGAATATCCGGCCCAAACTGCAGACTACGCTCGTTTTGACGGAGAATAGACCAATGCCAGGTGTACACACCCAAACATGGAGTAATATTTTATTAATGGAGGCCCCTGTCAGTTCACATACAGTACCAATGTCGCATGGTAATACCTCTACCGCTATTCGCGGTTGCTAACGGACATTTAAGTCCGGACATTCTAGTCCCTTTTAGGCTCCTTTTACAGAGCAGCAATCCCATTCATCTCTGATGGGGTACAGTCATGACACCAAGACGACTATGGAACAAGCATATGCTGACAGAAATTACATGGCTACACTCAGTAGTTATTGCACTACTAAGTAATGGCAGTTAAAACAAAGAAAATGAAGTACAGATTGACTGGATACACCATGGAGGTGACTATTCTCTAAAAATCGAATTTGGCATTAATCCGAGAAAGGACCAATGATATATAATCTTATTCCAACAAAAGACATCTTATACTCGTATCTAGCAATATGGTTAATTCACTATTCAGTTTAGATGGGCGGAATTTAAGAGAAATACTTCGACGCCATTATGGCAGCTTTAGTCTGGCCGGCTAGTCCAGAAACTGGAGTGGAATATATTGATTAAACTCGATAAACTTCACTGCTTGTGTCATTATTTACAATGCGGGGAAACTGCCCCACACTATGTTCTACTTAGTCATGATAATTACCTGTAAACGCGCGTAATATTAACGAAAAATAACACTTTAACTAAATCCACGCCGCTCCTATCGGCCAAGACTCCACAAACTGCCTCGTTTTCGTTCTCTGCAGTACTCATTTCCGCCGGCTAACTTGCCGATGTTACGTCATTTTGAAACGCAGATTGAACGGCATCACATGGGGCAACTTGCTTCAGCGAAGTTTGGCTAACACAAGCAGCCGGCGCTGCAGAATGATATATATGTGTTTTCCAGTGGTGCTTGCGGATACATTTTTACACTTCTTTCTCTCTCCCGTCTTTTTAGCAAGCATATTTCTACCAACGATAGATATAGCTGAAGACAGGTTTTACAACCCTAAACTTCCATTTGACTATATCAAGTGGCCCTGGCGGGACTCGAACTCACGACCCCAAGGTTGTGAGACCAGAATGATACCATCATCCCAAGCAGCGAGCTGTTAAAAGGTTACACGGCTGAACCGTTGTCTCCATAAACCCCCAGCTTACATACTTGGTCTGTTATCATCACAACCCAAAGGTTCGAATCCCACATGAGGACGAAATTTTGGGAAGGTCTTATTAGCATTTTAGTGCTATTGAATGATATATATGTGTTTCCCAGTGCTTGACGATACATTTTTACACTTCTCTCTCTCTCTCACGTCTTTTTAGCAAGCATATTTCTACCAACGACCTCTGGGTTGAGATGATAACAGACCAAGTATGTAAGCTGGGGGTTACGGAGACAACGGTTCAGCCGTGTAACCTTTTAACAGCTCGCTGCTTGGAATGATGGTATCATTCTGGTCTCACAACCTTGGGGTCGTGAGTTCGAGTCCCGCCAGGGCCACTTGATATAGTCAAATGGAAGCTTAGGATTGTAAAACCTGTCTTCAGCTATGTCTATCGTTGGTAGAAATATGCTTGCTAAAAAGACGCAAGAGAGAGAGAGAAGTGTAAAAATGTATGCGCAAGCACTGGGAACACACATATGTATCATTCAACAGCACTAAAAATGCTAATAAGACCTTCCCAAAATTTTGTCCTCATGTGGGATTCAAACCCACGACCTCTGGGTTGAGATGATAACAGACCAAGTATCTAAACTGGGGGTTATGGAGACAACGGTTCAGCCGTGTAACCTTTTAACAGCTCGCTGCTTGGGATGATGGTATCATTCTGGTCTCACAACCTTGGGGTCGTGAGTTCGAGTCCCGCCAGTGCCAGTTGATATAGTCAAATGGAAGCTTAAGATTGTAAAACCTGTCTTCAGCTATGTCTATCGTTGGTAGAAATATGCTTGCTAAAAAGACGTGAGAGAGAGAAGTGTAAAAATTTTCAATTATAGACTTCGCCTTTTCATGTATTGTCTTCAGTTGATGTTTTATCTGTTTAACATCATCTGCCTTAGCTGTCCCAAAAACCGCTTGTAGTATGACACTTAAGGGCAACAAAGCTCTCTTATTGTTCTGGTGTTCTACCCTAAACACCTTACGTAAATCGTCATAAACTTGCATCATCTGTCGCGTGGTTCCTCTTAAAGTTGTCAATTGATTCAATTCCACGCTGGTCATATTATATAAGTACAAACACACGTTCTGAGAGGCACCTTTCATATTACACGAAATGTTGATATTTTCCAGCCAGTACATATGTAGTGCAATCTTGTCTAAGTCTGGCAGCTCAATTAAAACGTGAGGTCATAGAAGTCAGCTACTCTTGTTACAACATGTGATGCATGGGTATAAATAAAGCATGCCCACTGCTGCTTTGCATGTAAAATCAGGCACTGATGCCTTCACGTGCCATACGATGAGAGGCAATACACACAATCTCTATGGGAACCACATGGTATTGGCCAGCTGTCAACACCTGCCAGCTCATGTCCCGGCAACCGATTGGCTGCCTGTGTCCATGTCACCAATTCAGATCTCGTTGACCACGTGTACTGTTCACCATATGGTACAAAATGGGGGGTTCTCCCATTACCACATATGCCAATTCCTTCATCGTGGTCACCTTCTCCCTCTGGTACGTCGGTGGCAAAATTTTGTTTTCAAGCCAGTGAAACATGTCCGCACATTCTGGATCCCGCAACTGAGCTTCATGTATCTCTTTAGGGGATAATCCATATACTTACGGTGTATTATGTTGCACACAATCCTCGGGCATATGAAAACTCACTCGTTTTTCATACCTTTTGTCATCATCAATAGCATTCCGTTTAACTGCCCCCATGTCTGGTGAGGACCGCAAACATGATTTAGGTTTCACAACGTGCTCTTGACATTGCGCTTGGAGCTCAGTGTCCATGCCCGGCATCTGTTGCATTGTCGCATCCTCCCAGTCACCATAACGTTGCCCGTTCCACCACTTGCTGCCTGACTTGCACTCTTGCGCTCTGGTTACTGCGCATATTTCATGTGGTATGAATCCATCCGTTCATCAACTTTGGACAATTGTTGTGGGTAAGATCGTCTCAAGAGCACATCAGACACATTGTTAAGGGTGCCTTTTAAATGTTTTATAACAAAATCAAACTCCGTTATCATCAGCACCCACCGAGCTAACTTCGTTGATAACTTCTTGTTATTCGCCAAAATCTTCGTCAATGAACAGTTATCCACGTACAACGTGAACTCATTGTGTTTCAGGTAGTAATCAAATTGAGTCAAAGCATAGCACACAGCCAATAATTCATTCTCCAGAATGAGTCTGGACTTCTCAAACATCGTTAAATTACATCCGCAATATGCCACAGGTGAGAGCTTACATTCGACCATTTGCATCAGAGCCCCACTGATGGACTGTCCTGAACTATCCGTGAACAAATAAAATCTCTTGTCGTGATCTGCATGGTGTAATAATGGTCTAGACGATAATATGGTTTTCAGATCTAAAAATGATTGTTCACATTTGTCAGACCAATGCCAGTTCACTTCTTTCTTTAATAGTTTCAGCAACGGTGCTATCAGTTCACCTTTTTGTGGGATAAAATTCGAAAAGAAACCTATGATGCCAAGACATGACTTAAGGTCCCTGGTCTTCTGAGGTCTTGGAAAAGACATAATGGCATCTGTATGTGCCTTGCTGGGATGTATACCACTGCTGAACACCATATGTCCCAGGTACTCATATTCTGTAGTGGCAAATATGCATTTGGATGTTGACAATTTCAGACCAGCCTCAGCCACCGTGTGGAGGACGTTGTTGAGATCTTCCAAGAGCTGTTTATGGCTGGATGAGTATACCATTATGTCGTCCAGATAAGCCACACAACATTTACCCATGCATTCTTTCAACACCCTTGCCAGTACTTTAGTAAAGTGATGAGGCAAACTTATGAGACCTTGAAGGGTCCGTCTGAACCGATACCCCTCATTATCAAAGTGAAAACCACAAAGATGTCTGCTATCTCTGTGTAGGGGCATCTGAAAATACCCACTAGACAAATCCAGGAAAGAAAAAAAATGATGATTTAGTCTCTGCTATCACATCCATCACTGATTGAACACTTGGGATGGGATTCTTAGCATACAAACATTGCGTGTTCAGCCCATGCAAATCAATCACCGGGCGGATCTCGTATGATTTCGATCCATCCTGCAAGTGTTTTCTACTCTTCTTCACTCCTTTGACTCCAAGTAAAGGTGAAACCCAAGTAATATCATTTGACTTCTCAATAACCCTATGGCGCAGCATTTCATCAATCTTCTCCTGCATCTTCCTCCTCACTTCCGGGTGGTACCGATACTGCGAGAAATGTTTTGGCTCCGTGGCTGGTTTTAGCGTTATATGCATAGTGGAATGCTTGCATAACCCCAGTTTACCACCTTTCTCCATGAAAGCCTCTGCATTATCCTTCATCATTTGCAAAAGCTGTTGTTTAAAAACTTCCGACCCCGTAGATTTTGTTAAATTAAACTTGTGGGGACTATCATGACGGAACTCACACTGTCTTGATGTATGACGTTGGTTTTCCTTGGGTGCGATATGGCTCCCCTTGCCATCGTCACAACTTTTCTCATCATTCACCACATCTGAGTCACTGATGGGCTGGAAACATGCTGGAAACATGTGGTTATGAATCACCACTGGTAATTTGTCCGCCTGCACTGTTGATGCTGATTTGTTGACACATAACACATTTATCAATATATTTTGTTGCACCAAGCCATTTACTCCTGCCGGCAGTAATGCATCTGATCGACGCACCAAGGCCGAAACTATCGCTGATGACCTGGGTTGTACTTGTAAATGATCACACATAGCCAACATCCACGTTATGTCCTGAAATTCCAGACAACTATGTTGCATGTTGATTTTGGCCTTCCTCTTCTTAAAAAATGGTACACCAAGTATTATATTATGATTGAGAGATGAAAATACATAAAATGTACACATGCAACTTTTCTTCTCTATTTCAAAAGTCATTTGCACCTTCCCTATGGGTCTAATTTCTTCATTATTTACAGAATTAAAAACTGCCGATGTCTTCACTACGAAATCATATTGTGCTGGAAATAGCTCTTTGAGAGCCGATGTAGATATAGCATTTACAGAACTACCTGGCATATCAATATGCACCAAGTTATCATCATATATGTTTGTCGATACTATGATATCTCCAGTATCTTCTGCATACGACATCGACATAGCTGTACTTGGTACGTCTATTTGGTTTTTTTGATTATCATCAAATTCTTCTTCTCCCTCCATCACGTTCATGTTCCTGTATGGAGTGGGTGAAAGTTTTTGTCTGTCTCTAGAAACACTACGCTGCCTGTCATTGTATCTCTCCTGGTTCGGTTTTTTATAATATTGTTCTCGAGATCGACTTCTACTCGTGTACCTCCCTTGGAATCTATTTCTGCTAGATGAACGTTGACCATCATTTCGTGACTCGAATTGGTGATCTTTAGCATTCTGCCATTTCTGGCCTTTATTGACTTGCCATTTGGTTTTTGGTCCATAATTGAACTTATCAATCATTGACCGATTATCTGACGGGTAACACATCTCCATCATTGGCTGTTCAGATTTGATGCTCATCGTGTGTTCCACAGTCTCTGCACAAGTCTGCACATGTCTCAACGATGTTGGCATCATTATGATTACTTTACGTGCTATGTCCTCTCGCAGATTAGGAACATAAATGTCCAATTTTCGTTCCCCGTCTGTAATGTTACACTCCTGCATATGCTTAATGATTTCAAGGGAGTATTCCCTAACATTCTCAGAGATCCCTTGTTTCCTCTGCAGTCTCTTGTTGTAGGTGGCTGATTTTTGATGGAGAAAACCTTCGCCAGGCTCTCCATGGCCTTTGTGTACGTATTTTCATTTTCCGGTCGAAGAGAGTTAAAATGTATCTTAGCGTAATTTGTCAATACCGTAGGCAGCAGCAGTAATCTCTGTATGTCATCTTCTGGCCACTGGAGGTAATTGAACATGTCCTCAATTGATGACCTCCACATTTCAAATGATGTATCATGCGACCCATTAAAGGTTGGTGCCGTGACTTTAGGGGCATCACGTTTACCCCCAGGTGCACGAGGCGGTGCTCCATGACCATCTCTGTCCATCAGTCTAGCCATCGTGGCCGATATGTTCTCTGCTAAAGCTACGTAACCTCTTTCAACCTCATTGATCCCCTGCTGAGCGGGCCCCATGACTCCTGACGTCATCCCGCTATGCGTCTGTCGCTCTAACTTGACACATCCACACTACCATTGACTAGGAGGGCTCGACCACGGAGAGTTAGGTAGTTTGTTTATTTCATAATGTCATACAACACATAAATTATCATAATACATATAAAAACATTAATATATGTTGCCCGGCCATATCTGGCCTATTATATAAGACATTACATTAAAATACATTTATGTTAAAATACAAATTTGAGTAAAACATATAAAGCATATTAAACATTTGACTGTAATGAAAATAAAATCTTATCAAACCAAGTTTACATTAAATATTTATTAGACCTGAACGCCTTTCCATAATACTAAAAACTAATTTCCCTAAAACTGCCTGTATATTTGTATTGGTCATCAATGAACAAAACTGATCTTTAAAACACAGGTCTGGATTTAACAGACCTATCGCATTCTGTCTGAGATCATCATATATAGGACATTGAAGGAGCAAGTGAACTTCATCTTCTATATCATTATTGCATAATGTACATAACCTCTCTCCCAATGGGACCTTTTGTCTTCTGCCAAGTTCAACCATTATTGGAAGTGAACCACATCGTAACATTGCAAGGTATTTTCTGTGTGCAAAAGGCATTCGTGTAGTGACATATGTTTCTACTAATATATCTTTTTTATAGGAACGGTATAACCGAAGTTTGCTACCATTAACATTGCCATGATCATTCAAAACATTGTTACGGCCCAAGAGTAGATCTTTACCAAATAGTTCCAAATTTCATTTTTGCATATTAGACTTGGTGGTGATTTGTTTCATTTAAATAACAATCGAATGGATATGCATGATCACTATTGTTATCAACTGTCTACAACTGACTACATATGACTGAAGGGAGTACATCTAGTCTTGGAGGTGAAGATGTAAGTAATGACAATTAAGACGACAATCAAAGTTCAGTATCTGCCTATATCTATATATTAGAGTGGACGTTGTGATGGGGTGTAGATGTAAGCAATGACAAATAAGACAATGACAGATGGATCATTGGATTGTACAGTGGATGTTTAATTTATGACTATAAGACTATGGCCACTGGTGTCCTGGCCATATGTCTGCAGCAAATGACAACCATGACAATGTCGACTAAGATAGAGTAAAGCCCACAGTACAGTGTTGCTGTATGTCACTTATGACCATTATGACAATGACAGATGCTTTTGAACGACAATAGCAACACATTTTCTTTATGTTAAGTGTACATTGCAGAAGAGGTTGTACATGTGAAGAGTGATGCCTGACAGATGCTTTTTGAATAGTACATGTGTTAAATTGCAGATGACAATCATGACAATGTCGACTATGACTATTGCTTAATGGTAGTGCAACCTGTGATGGTGGTGTACATGTAAGCAATGACAGTTAAGACAATGACAGAGGTTTCTTAATACTAATACTATCTTGATGTGATAGTCCTACATTACGTTGGGGGGTGGAGGTTTGGTTATGACAAGTAGGACAGTTACTAGTGTTGTACAAGCTGACAATCATGACAATGTCGACTATGACTATTGCTTAATGGTAGTGCAACCTGTGATGGTGGTGTACATGTAAGCAATGACAGTTAAGACAATGACAGAGGTTTCTTAATACTAATACTTCTTGATGTGATAGTCCTATGTTACATTAAAAGTGGAGGTTTGGTTATGTCAATTAGGAGAGTTACTAGAGTTGTACAAGATAGAGTAAAGCCCACAGTACAGTGTTGCTGTATGTCAGTTATGACCATTATGACAATGACAGATGCTTTTGAATAGTAACACATTTTCTTATGGTAAGTACATTGCAGAAGAGGTATGTGAAGACGATGCCTACTGCTATGTGTTAAATGACAATCATGACAATGTCGACTATGACTATTGCTTAATGGTAGTGCACCCTGTGATGGTGGTGTACATGTAAGCAATGACAGTTAAGACAATGACAGAGGTTTCTTAATACTAATACTATCTTGATGTGATAGTCCTACATTACTTTGGGGGCTGGAGGTTTGGTTATGACAATTAGGACAGTTACTAGTGTTGTACAAGATAGAGTATAGTGGTCGGGTATGGACCATCATGAAATTTTCTTACGATAACTATATTTCAGAAGAGGTATATGTTTACATTGGGACTATGAAGAAGATGCCTACTGGTATGTGGCAAATGACAATCATCACAATGTCGACTATGACTATTGCATAATATATTGGAGTGCACCTTTGTGCTGCAAATTGTAAAATAAATTATGGCTTTTCTGTTGAAATTATAAGGAAAATATTATGTATATTTAGGGACACATGGTCTTTAGTTAAATCAAGGAGAAAATCCCATGAGGTTTTGTTTAATAAAATGTGGCCATGTTACATTACATAATGAAATGAATATTATAGGCAAGAAATATCAAATTGACAAGTAAAAGTGACTAATGTAGATTTGTTTGGTAACTGGACATGTGTTACTCCCACCAACTGGACATTTGGTTACCCCCACTTCTACACATTCTAAAATACTGATATTTTTTAGCACTTACGTTTTTTGAAAAGTATTTAACCTGGAATAAGAAATTTAATCCTTTTTAAAATTCATTTTTAAAACCTGATATGTAGAAGAGCAGAGATATTTCAAATGTCCAGTTACCCCCAACCATGTCCCGTTACCACCACAATTTACACAAACAGAAGTCAAGCTTTTGAGGGCAGGTTTGAGGTGTTTGAAGTTGTATAGCAGTTGTCTAGCCAGTGCTAGAAACTTAAGAAGCTATTAACTAAAATATAAAAATTGGACATTTTGCAGAAAAGTGGGAGCAATACCGTGACCACTCTCATATATGTTTTATGTTGTATTTTGTATATAACAATATATATATATATATATATATATATATATATATATATATATATATATATATATATATATATATATATATATATATATATATATATATTCTATATAGTATGAGTCTCTAAATATGCTCTATATATATATATATATATATATATATATATATATATATATATAATGAATATAAAATAAAACTGAAAATAGATATTTATCTATTCTTTAATATTTATTTTATATTTTTAGATTTATTCATTTATTTTATATTATTTATTCTATATTTACTTTACATGATTTTTTATAATTTATTTCATATTCATCTAATATTCTTATGTCATAATTGTCATGGCTCAGCCTGCACATAACTTCACCATGCATTTGATATATACTTGTGGTAGATGTTACGTATAAAGTAATACATTGCATATATCCCACTGTAAGCAAATATGCAACTGTCATAATTGTCATACACATACCTAAACCATGTATTTGATGTTTACTTGTGGTATTTGCAAGCACTAGCAACTGTCATAACTGTCTTTGATTGTGCATACACTTAGAATATGTTTGCTGTCTATTCATGGTAGGTTTAACCATTACCAATTGTCATAACTGTCATGACTGTCACTCCTTACATGTGTAAGGTATAAAAAATACATTTCACCTTTCATTACTGCCTCCCTGATTGGATATTTTTCATATCTAAATGCACGTAGAAAAACTACTGTTCACAAGCGTCTGTCATTGTCTTAATTGTCATGCGCTCTATATCCCAATACTCCCACCCATTTGATGAAGGAGAGAAGCATGAAAGTCATTGTCAAAATTCTCATATTGTCATACCCTATCTGCCATATAACCTGCCTAACAAATGGAATGCCAGAATGGATCATATAATATACGAATGTCATTCAATTTACCTATTTCTATTGTTACATAAATTTATTACTTATAATGTAAATATTTAATGGATATTCATTAGTGTAGTAATTTTTTCTTTTATTTACGGACTATTTGGTAAAGATCTACACTTGGGCTGAATTTTCATAGCATGGGAACATGGTAACATGGTACAAACCTAATTTAATAAATATTTGAACTCCGGAAGTTCACCATTATAAATCATACTCACGCACTGGAGATATACCAAAAGCATTTAGCAGTCGAAGTCCGAGGCCGCTATTGATTTCTAATGCATTAAAACAAGGTTGCGTTGTGGAAAGCTCCTAGAGAATCACGTTTCATTTGCAACAAGAACTATGATTTGTTTTGAAAAAAAAATATATTATTTGTTTATTCTCACTTTGCGTGTATTCAAGATGCAGATTAACACAAATATATATCTTCAAACATTGATTCAAGCTCCCAGCGAAGGTTTATATCGATGTTTATTCTGAACCATTGCTGGAAAATAGTGAAACGTGTCGGAGCTTCTTATATCACCCAAAGCATGTTCATGGTATGATCGTATGTGTACGTATACGAGCACAGTATTTCTTTAGGCGTGTTATGTTGTGTTCATGTTTATGTTGTCTCTGGTCCCTCATCTGGGTTCAGGGTGCACATAACTACCGTATCCACTCATTCAAATGCCTAGGGCATTTGAGTCCAAAATTAATCAATTGCGGGGTGGGCGGATAAACAGGAGTGGGCGTTTAGCGTGAAATGTTTTGGACCGGAAGGGATGCTGTTGGAGGTTGGTAGTAACCACCAATAGTCGTTTATCGCTCAGCAGTGTATATTTTTGTGTGATTCTGGGTGTCACATTGATTGCCTTGGTATTAGTCAATTGTAGTTCTCAAATATATAATTGTATAATCTGTTAGTAACATAATCCTAATAATCTATTACGAATGCTCGTTGGAAAATCAAAATAACTTACTTATTTATGAAATAAAAAATGCACATGACTTTTTGTCTCAGTGCGCATGCTCAGTTATTTAAATGTCCGGCGCTGTTGCCAAATCGAAAATGAAAACGTTCGATGAATCATTCGCTTATCACACCATTTCCATGAGTAATTTAATGTTTGTAAAAATATTATGAAAATAGAATGGGGTCGGCATTTAAGTTGAAATCTTCTAAAATAGGGGGTGGGCGGATATACAGAGGAGGGCGTTTGAATGAGTGAGTACGGTATCAATTTTCATCAATTATTTTGGCAGGGAAAAAGATTTTTATTCTCATTTATTGGCCCATGGGCTTATATTCGAACATTGAGCCCATCTTTGATGTTCAGCCCATGGGCTTTTATGCACGGGAATACAGTAGTAACAGCTAGCCAGGTCAATAGGTCGACAGCTACACGTAGTACCAGCTAATAAGGTCAATAGGTCAACAGCTACACATAGTAACAGCTAGCCAGGTCAATAGGTCGACAGCTACACGTAGTACCAGCTAATAAGGTCAATAGGTCTACAGCAAAACATAGTAACAGCTAGCCAGATCAATAGGTCAACAGTTACATAGTCCGACCTGTTTCATAGTCCGACCTGTCAAAAATGTGTCTGTCATCCAATCAGTGTGTGCTCCTGTACACAAGCAAAAATTATCACCTCCTTTCTTCCAAGCCTCTTCTCAATGATCTTTTTTGCCTCAGTAAAATTCTCATGAGTGATGGGAAGTCCATCTAACACTGTCCTTGCCTCTCCATTCACAAGTCCAACTAAATAATTGAACTTAGCTATCTCAGGTACATCCTCCTCCTTGTCAACACAAGCAATCAACTGTTGCCAAAATGCCTGAAACTTCATGACATCTCCTCCAAATTTTGCTAAATCTAATTTTGGCAACTTTATAGATTGCTGCACACTCCTGGTATTCTCTGCTCCCTGCTGGACACTTAACCATGCTTCAGTCATTTGGTTCTTCACTTTTTCCAATTCTTCCCGCTAGTCAGCAGCACTTTCAATCTCCCTATCCAAAACCTCTTCCTTCACAGCAGCCTTCACTTTACACTGACTGTCATCCCATGCAGTCATCCACACACCACGGATGAAACTTGTCGAAGATATTTTCCAAGTAACATACATCACATACCTTAGCAGCCCTGGTAAGCCATCTTGCTGCTGCTTTCCTTGATCTTTGAGCTGCTGCTAACTCATTCTCTTTGCCCATTTTAAAGTCACGTTCTTACTCAATCCTTTAGAAAGCCAAAAGACTTGGACCTGATTTTGGCTTGTGTTGTAGCATGTCAGTAATATAGTTGGGAGCAAAACCATGTAATGACTTCAAAACAATCAACAATTAATATATAATTACTGACCTTGCTTCGAAAGCGGCGCCCCCGTAGTGAATCTCGAATTTCGGACATTTTTTACCCTCCAGTGCCGTTTTGCGCTTCAAACCTAGACGCGTTCCCTGCCTTACTACTATTTCAATGTTCCCATAATCACTGTGCGTTTCAATCTCTCTTAATTTACGAGAAAACTGCTTCATAAATGTCGAGTCGACAACGGGTTTTCTACGAGACCGCTTATGACTTCCGTAAAAACGACTGTCCCGATAATAGTTTCACAACTCCGTTGTTATGACATCGCACGTTTGACGTAAAACACGACTCACGTGTAAGGCGGTTTACACGCACAATTAATCAAAATTAACCAGAATTTTCCTCCAAAGGAGCACGGAACGGTACATATCGTACATAACGTCCCCGCCTCAGTAAACCAAAACCGCCCGCGACTGTTGAGATTAATCGGGTTTTATAAATTGATGGACTATCCATTTGCGTCCGTGGGGCGAACCCGGCTAGTATTATATAACTAACACGTTGTCGAATAGGTAGCCAATGTTTATGGAGTTAGGGTTTTTCATAATAAGGGCAGTATTTTGATATGGAAATAGAGTGTCTATAGTTTTATCCAGGGATTGAGCTAATTTTCCAGGGTAGTTATCTTCGATAATAATCTAATTGTGGTAATTCTTGAATTCAAATAAAAATATAAAGTAGGAGTGCACACCTTACACAATGTACTTGAAATAAAAAATTGAATGTTTTTATTCATATAATCTTACCGAAGGTGGTAACTTATTTTTCAACCGGAAAGGGAGATTATATATGAATAAAAACCTTATATACAAAAAAATTTTAAGATACCAACAGAAACCATTGGGACTCACATTTTGGCGAGACTTTTTTCTTATCGCAAATTACCCATGTTCTTCAGGCCGAATGAACAGTCCTTAGTTGGTCATGTTCATTTGGCCTGAAGAAGCTCTTGCAATAAGAGCGAAAGTCTCGCCAAAATGTGAGTCCCAATGGTTTCTGTTGGTATCTTAAAATTCTTGTATATATCATGAATGAAGAAACCCAAGATGAGAGAAGTGTTCATTCTTTAAAAACCTTATAATCTTTCCTGCACAGATGCAATTTAGAGTAATCTATGCAAAGAGGATCTCTACATAGACTATGCGTATGCAAAGTATATTTGTTGACACTGACTGCATACTTTGCAAATATTTCTACATTGAATATCTTAATGACATCCGGTCAATGTGTTCGATTTTGTGACCATCCGGTGACAACTATGAAAATTTCATACACATCCACCTAGTCAACACGTATACACTATATTTTCTTAACCCTCTTATTGCTTCCAGATGTTTAATGTGCAGACCCCCCTCCGTGCCACGACCGGGAAATTATTTCGCGTAAAAATACGTCTTCGATGTTGACGGTTTTGACTGTATTTCATGGTTTTTAAGAATTATTACTGAGTCTAAAATAATAGGAATTTCAACATGTCAATTTGGGTACCTGCATAAAATCGCATATAGTTTCAGATTTTCACCATTAGGTGGTCATTTCACTTGATCTTTATGTCAAAAACATTATCTAAACTAACATCGTAAGCAATTTGACAGGCTGGCATCAGATTTTAAACTGCGTAGTATCACAGCTTATACTAATTGCAGCAACATTTGATTTCGGCTACAAACCAAACACAGCATAAATCATCATATCCTTTTAATGATACATGTTGACTTACAATATTTTGCTCTATAAACGCCTGCAAACATCACGATAGATCTATATAATGTCAGCCAATCATCTTTGCGAAGTCCGATTGGAATGTGAATCGTTTCGGACGACATATTACTTCTACGACGTCCACACTTGATCAGTAGTTTGCCAATCGCCTTTCTTGTCATCCGGATTATAAGATATAAGTAGATGAGGCACGGGAGATGAATAATATTAAGATTTTCGAACAAAAATATAACAAGCTGGCCAGCGCCATGACAGTGCCTTACCAAGTGCAGAAAACTAGGTCGGTGATCGTTGATTGGTCAAAAACACTATGCAGCCTCTATCAAGCGCGCAGCATTATGTCAGATTCATAAAGGACCGCATGGTATTGAGGCTGGTTGCATGGTAGCCTAAATCTAATGTGTTTCACGGCGATTTGAGCCAAGAATACTACGTTGACAAAGGTAAACTTACAGTAGAAAAAATGAAAGCTGTGCATATAAGTGACTTTGGCAAATCGAGTTCGTTACACAAACACAGGAAATGACACGGGATTTTATAATTTTTTATTCAATTTACGCGTTTTCAAAGACTTTCCCGGGACTTGGTCAAATTCCAGGGGTATTCCCGGGTCATATTTGCTGAAAATCAAATTCCCGGGTTTTCCAGGGTTTTCCCGGGGCGTGCGAACCCTGGATAATGAACTACTGCAGGGCTTTCCAAGATAATCCTATGGTATTTTATAGACGTGATATAAGTGTTGTATAGTCAATAGAATGTAGAATGAAATTGTTTGTATGATGATGTATAGGTGACTGTAAGCAGCATGTTTGATGAACAAACTTAACTAAAAAAAACATGGCACTGTAAGCAGCATTTTTAAAAAATTCTTTTTTTTTTTTTTTATCATTAAAACCAGTTTATTTCGTTTTTGAATGTAGACAGCAAAATGACCAACAAGTTGTTCTGATTATACATAAATAATTTGGAGTGTTTAAGTCTTCTGGGTAAAAAGCCTTTTATGACCAAAAAAATATCTTCTTCCTTTACATATATAGATTGAAAATTAATTGACTTGGATGTAACCATAGACATTAGAGTATTATTTTCTCCAAGTCTATAGGACCAAATCACATCGCCTCTGCTGGGAATCTTATCCGCCAAGAACTTAAGGCAGGCGCATTAGACTACTCAACCATCCTGACACAACTATGTGATATAGCCCTATAGACTTGGAAAAAGATTACTCTAATGTCAATAAGGGTTTAAATCATTGTTGAAAACTTCATTGTAAAAGAGCAACTTGTATTTAAGGAAAGTCATGACAACTTATCTTACTTTCCATCAACAGATGCCTGTGCATTAGGCTTTTTTAGTTCTGCTTCCACTCCATTTACAGCAGTTGACGAATAAAACCAGGCTGATTTCCCTGATGCCAGGTTTTTGCCTAAAAATATCCAAAAAGGAACAATTAAATGAAAATGCTCAAAACATCTTTATGTAGATTATTATTAGTAGTAGGCATATCCATTTAGGTTATTTTTTTGCACAGTAACTTAACGTTGCGGGCTCCATCACAGATCCTTCCACCGACACCAAATAGTCACTCCAGTCGAAGATTAATTCCATATATAATACTTAGACATGTGATTAAACGATGTAGCAAGCACTATTCCATATTTTTGGCCCACAAACCCTACCTGGCAGTCCACTGTGACCGACCAGCAGTCTTCCCGTCATCCCAGAGAAACGCTTCCAGGCCAGGCTTGATATTTCCCGCAGATCACCATCCAACTGGAAAAGTTCTCACGTTTTGCTTCCAGTAATTCAGTAAAGTAAACTTAAATTTACCTCCCAGATGCAGCTTACACATACAGAAAATATTTAACTATACCATAAATATTACAAATCAATTGATCAATCAATCAATCAATAACATAAGTCCTGAACGTTTTGTAATCATTGGATTATAGGATTGGTTTTTTTAAACTCCCAAAAATGAAAATTTTAAAAAATTATATCCAGGGTTCATACACTCTAAACTACTTTGTTTTTTAGGGTTTTACAGGAGGATTCAGATCTAAAAAGTACCATTTTTCGCAGGGGATAGAGCTAAGTTTCAAGGGTAATGCTCGGGTCCATTCCTAAAAGTTTTTATGGTCACACATGATTTTGTTTACCAGTGATTTTGGAGAATGAAATTCAAGATGCATACAAGAATATTCAGGGATT
>CM032660.1:30795669-30825383 GCA_019095985.1 Streblospio benedicti
AAACCATTGTCTATGTAACCCGCAGCCTACATACTTGATCAGTTATAATCTCAACCCAGTGGTAGGGTCTTTGAATTCCAACTAAGGACGGAAATGTTTGGGAGGTCTACTTTTTATGTCAATACAGTGGTAGGAGCTTGCTTGCCATAACAATGAGAGTATAATTTTCTCACAGGTAAAAACATCTGTCTGTGAATTGAAGATAAATGACAGGAAACTTCAACTGCGACCACCGGGTTTTATTAAATGTGTGGCTTCAGCTGCTGAAGCAAACCCTTATGTTTTGTTTGTTTGTAAATACGTATGGATGTATGTTTGTATGTATGTCTTCAGACAAGATAGAGTGTTTACCGATGAACTGATTTCCTTCAAACTTTACACAACTATGAGGCGACACTGAAATGATTGGATTTTGGACACTTTTAAAGTGTGCTTTCCACTGGGCCATTTATAGCCCCTTTTCATCATTAAATCCCTCCGTTCCGGGGGAAGATTTCTAGCTTTGCTTCTGTCTGTGTCTGTCAGTCCGGCCGGCTGACAGACAGACCTCTGGCTCATAACTCTAAGACTACTTGAGCTATTGCTTTGCAAATTAAATATGTCTTGTTTGAGGAATAAACATCTCTCAAAAATTTTTGTTTGTACTTGGACCTACTTTTGACGAACTTATGAGTGTTAGGTGTAAATGCCTTGTAAGTACTCTACCGGGGGAAGTATTTGATCTATTATCTCCAACCTTCTTATTTAGCTTTAATGTATTACTTTTCAAAACTGATTAGATTTTGATATACTTTGGCTTACTGTTGATGAAGTTACAACGTGTTTTTGAAAACAATTAATTTTTTTGTTTACCTGTCTCCTTTGAACAGTTGATGACATATCATCACCAAACTTGACATTTGGTACGACTATATTGCTATCCTCTAAATAATAAGGTGATTTGATGTTTGTGTATGTTGACCTACCTTTTAAAAGAAATCTGTCTCCTGGAAACAGTTTATGACCTATCATCACCAAACTTGACATTTGAAAGGCTAATATCACTCTCCTTTATACGTGATCTGATGTTTGAGTACATTGGGCTACTTTTGAAAAGATTATGGAATATTCAGATAAAAAATGGTTACCACTGTACTGGGAACAGTATTTCACCTGTGCTCATTAAACTTTACAATTTTGTTTACTATAACAGTCCCCACAACTGCATTGATGTTGATATACTTTGGTCTACGTTTGACGAACTTATGTTAATACCTCAGTACCACTCTACTGGGAGAAGAATTTGACCTATTATCTCCAAACTTCATATTTAGCTTCATTGTACTACTCCAAAGAGCTGGTAGATTTTGATGTAAGCTGGCCTACTTTTGATAAAGTTATGATGTGTTCTCAAAAACAAATTATTATTAATTTGTGTTTATCTGTCTACTGGTAACAATTTATGACCTATCATCACCAAACTTGACATTTGGTATGGGTATGGGGCTATGATTGTATATGGCCTTGATGAAAATCCATTCACCAACGTTTTTTTCCTAAATCATCAGTTACCAATATATTTCATTGTCTTTCACCAAACCCCAGGAATTGCAATTGAATAGGCCTAGGTTGCATCACATTTTCATCACATTTCACACTCTTAAATACAGGCAATTCACAATTCACGCTCAAGATTTAGGGCAAATCATCAATCTCCGCCCTTGTTATGAGCAGATCCCCAGTCACCAAGAACAGGTTCTATCACATTTCACGCACTTAAATACAAGCAATTGTAACCAAATTAGGCTACTAATTGGGTGATGCGCGCTCACGCTCACAGCCACCCGGCGCGCGGACGGTCGCAGCGTGACCCACCAGAGCTTGTTACCAACTCTACTGGTTTCTCGTTGTGTATTGCTTCTGTTACCTATCTTCTTTGGCCCCTATGCACAGCAACGCACCATTGGGCGTACTACTGGTGTCTACGCTGACATGCACACATACACAGGCGTCCCTACGACCATGCCACATGGAACCCTGTGGTACTCGAGCCCTAGCCACAGGCTAGTTCTCAGAAGGAAGATGTTTCTTCATGACCTATTCTCATCGAGAATAGGTTGCCAGTCCTACTTACTGCCCGAATAGTGTCTAAGATAGAACTGAGCTCTAATAGCTCTTATCCAGTACTAAAGTGTACGGGTTCCTAATCCTACAGTGGCCTTACTAAGAAAGATGACAAGTCCTTACAAGGTGTGTGTAACCAAGGGGAACTAAACCTAGTCCAGTGCAACTTATTTATAACCTACTTTATACTTACAGGAATGCTACAATTCCTGTGCACTGGATGACTTACAAACAAGATGACTAGTTTTGTTAAACACTCCTCCAGATTCCATTGGACTGAAACACTCCCCTTTTTAGGGCATGAAGCATTCACATGGAAACTTTTACAGCAACACTATAATAATCACTAATATGTATATATAAGCATATGCCTAAACCCCTCATTTTATGTCTTGTTCATGTGCAGAAAATGTAAGACATATTCTACAAGACAATGTCACACACAAACACACGCACGCACGCACGCACACACACTCACACACACACACTCACACACACTCACACACACAAAAAATAAAAAAACTGTCAGATCTCAGATCTCAGGTAACCAACTGAGCCTCTGGGGTGGAGGGATCACACTAGCTATTGTTTTCAAGCTAGGTGAGTTCTTTAGCGTGCAGAGGGGTGGCTGTCCTCTACACGGGGCACGCCTTTTAACGAGACTTCTGAACCTCGGAACCATACCATTTTCAAACTATGACGGCGAGTGTTAACTGCTAATACCATCAAGCAGGTTGTTTCATGTCTATTTTCGGATCATCTATACCCTATTCTATTCGAGGCGTATAAATCCATATTCCTATTACAAGGAGGTAAAAATAAGAACCACAATACGAATCTGAACACACATGTACAATTTATGTAAATAAATAGGCAATTATGAAGGCTCTAGAAAAGTTATTGTCTTTGACCAAAAACTGTCAAAATGACCGTGTACGTCACTGTTTTTTATTGTGTGATTCGTTCTCAGTAGCCCATATGAAAGTGTTACTTATCCGTTATTGAGTACAGTAGATGCAGCAACAACGTTTATCAAAATACGTGTATCGTAGTTATCTGAACGTGATGTACGCCATTCGTTCAAAACCACGGGGTCATCCCGGTGCGTTTGGCAGAATTTCGGGCTGAATTTTTGGCTGAATTCTGAGTTGAGTTCATAGCCTACACACCTCGTGTGTATAGTCTTAACCAACCCAATCGGGGCGTGGGTATTATTATCTATTTTCTGCTGTAATTATGAATTCCAAAAATGAAAGTTGTAAATATTGTTTTATGAACGTTTTCGGTGCTCAAGCACCCTCTTCAGGTATACAGTCAAACAAATTTTTAAACATGAACATTGATTAATAAATGATAAAATGGTTTAGAATAGGTGTTGATAAACTATATGTATTATAGCTTAGAAAAAAATACAATAAGGCTTTACAAGATGGTGGAGAAGGTTTGGAACTGACAATTAATGATAGGTATAAGTGGTAGAATATGGACATAGGTATTTTATGACATATTTCTATATAGTATGATAAAACTGTTTAAAACAATGCACTCATTAACTATGGTGGTTATTACAATAATCAGGTTTCAAAAAGTAGGTGATACATGGATACATTATGAAAAGAAACATATTAAGTCCTCTAACAATCGCTACTCTTTGGGACTACTCCTTGGTGGTACTCTAACTTTGAGTTCATGAGATATCCTGGGTCTGATTTTGTGCTGTTTATTCTGATTCCTTCATGGATTTGTCTGCTGAGGGGGTCTTTATGGTAACTAATTTCTTTGATATCAAAATCTGGGTTGTGGTTGGGATGGAAAGTCATATTGTGTTTAATGAGGGGTCTATTTTCTTGTCTCTCTGTGCTATTGCTATTCATTATATGTTCGTTTATGTGTGTATATAAAGTTCTACTGGTAAAAGCTGTTTTTGCTTTCTTCTTTGCACAAGTTACATTGGATGTCATAACCTATCACTCCTCTTGTTGTTTTCCTACATATCATGGTCTTAGAGATAGTGAAGCTACATACTTTACAGTTATTGTCATTACATTTACTTTGTTCTTTTTGGCGCAATTGTGCAGAAAGTGTTTTAATACAATTTTTAAATTTACTCGTCCTTTGCTGTGTCTACTGACTTCTTTTGCTTTATTTCTCCACATTTTGTATAGTGTGCTATTTGGCGTGCAAGGACAGAAGATCGTGAACTTGGCATTTTCTTTTCTAAACCACTGTTGTTTCTTAATTTCTTTCTCTCTTTTGCGATTGATTTCATTCCAATGTTTCATCCTGTATAATGGTCTGATACCTCTTTGAAGTGCTGATTGGATTACATTTAGTCGGTATCTTTTATTGTATCCTGAAATTTTCATTCTGACACAGAAGTCTGTCAGGATGTTTGCTCTGTGATCCCACTTTAGTAATGGGCTGGAATTTCGTAGAATTATCAATGCTTCTTGGAACAAAACATTCCTTTTCATATTCCATGGCATGGCACTTCTCGCTATCATCAGTAGTTGACTGGCCATATCCTTTCTGTAGAATTCATACAAAATTATATTGTCTTCTGTCCAGACTTTGTGGCAGTTTTCCATCTGCATTCTTAGTATGAAGGTCAATCTCCATTTGGATGATGGGGCATATCGAGTTGGCCATTCTTTTCATTTCTTCCGTTGTCCTTTCATCATCACAGCGTCTCCTGTCTTCTTCTATCAAGTTTTCTCTTATCACCATCTTTCTGTTTATTTTCACACCATCTTGTGCCATGTGGTAACGGGTGGTAGATTATATTTAGGTCATCTGTAACAAAACAAGAGTTAAACGCGTAGTCATCCAGTGCACAGGAATTGTAGCATTCCTGTTAAGGGTTAAAGTAGGCAATATTACATCTCACTGGTGTAATATTTTGTGTTGTTGTTTTATTGTTGTTAACGTAGAGACAAAGATATCTATGAAGATAGTTCAGGTTTAACTTTATTTGTAATATTTCAAACTGCAAAACGACAGAACATGAGAACAATCCCGAATGTGCCAAACATCAATGACGTCACATCCCGTACCTCGTGCACAAGTACAAAGTGTTGTAAAAATGAAATGACTTATAATGCCCATAATAATATGACATTCCCCTTGTTAACATGAAAAATCAATAACGACCAAATTGTTCAAAAGACAATGTACATATCTAAGTTTTAAATGCATGGCGTAAACAATGTAATAAAAAAACCATACCAACGTTTATAACAATGTAATAACAGTTCAGCAATGTAAACAATGTAATTAACACATGTACCAACATTTATAAAAGTCACAAAGTGCAAACACAGCAAATAATATTTTTACATCCATAGCTAAATCAGCTGTGTACAAGTTTGTAAAGTTCTCAAATTTGCTCAATTAAGCGTGCTGGTCTTTTGATTGCTTGACCAGATCGAGTAACATGACTGGTACTTGGTTGGGTTCCTTGACTGTCTGGTCTCTTGTTTTGGCTTGGGATACACGGCTTGGGTGATGCCTTAATGGGTGCCGTGGGTGTGCTTGACTCTGGCATTTTGGTAGACATGGGCAGTTCAAGGTCGTCCATTGGCGAGTTCTGCTGTAAAACTGGTTTGTACTCTTGATCTAGTTGGCAATTATTTGATCTGGGTCGAATCATAATTCTATTGCAGGTTAGGTCTCGTCCTGATTCTTGACATTCTAATGTGTAAGATCTTGGTGCTGGTCCTTTTCCTACTATAGTTCCTGGTTTCCAAGTCCTTTTTGCTACATCCTGATAAAATATTTTCTCTCCCATTTCTAATTCACTTGGGGGTTTGTTGTTCCTATTATACAGTGTTTCACTCTTTTCCATCTTTTCTTCTTGTTGAGCTCTTTGCTCATCCGTTGATCTTGATTTGGTTACTTAAATGGGTAAATTTTATTGAATCTTTCTACCAAATATCATCTCTGCTGGCGATGGTAGGTTTGCACCAATTGGAGTGGATCGGTACATTAGCAATGCAAGTTCATGTTGAGATGTTTTTTTGAATAGGGACTGTATGGTTCTAATCATTCTCTCAATAAATCCGTGTGATTTTGGATGGTATGGGGAGCTTGTTTGGTGTGTGATACCTTTTTCATTTATCATTTTCTTGTACTCATAACTAATGAATTGAGGACCGTTTTCTGAAATTATGGAGTGTGGATAACCCATCATACAGAAAATCTTGTTTGTGAGATCTGCCACATTTTTACTGGAAAGCGATGTAAGTTTTTCCACAAAGGGGTATTTTGAATAATAATCGGCTATTATTAGGTACCATTTACCATTCATTGTGAAAAGGTCCATTCCTACAGTATAGTATGCCACGGTATAGGTGGATATTCTATTGGTATCAAGGGTTCTTTACTCTGTGAAGCTTGGTACTCTTGACATTTTTGGCAGTTTGTAATAATTTCCTGTATGTCTTTGTTAATCCCTGGCCAATATATAGAAGACTTAGCTCGTTGTTGACATCTTGATGTCCACTATGTATTATATCTAGATACTCTTTTTGTAATTTGGCCGGAATAATGATTTGTTCTCTTTTCAGAATCAATCAATTTTCAAGGCTCAGTTCATCTCTGAATGACCAATATGGCTTAAGGTCTTTGTGTAGATCATTTTGTTTTTGTGGAAAACCTTGAAAAATGTACTTCATCAACTGACAGAGGTTGGTGTCTTGCTTTGTTGCTTCTTTGATTTCCTCTATTTTCTGTCCACTGAATTGTACAAAGCATACTTTGACATTTAATGGTATCTATGGGCTTTCTATTGAGTTTGGTAATCTTGATAATCCGTCAGCAAGTACCATCTCTTTCCCAGGGCAATACTTGACGGTATAGTGATATCTTTCTAAGTGGAGTAGCATTCGTTGGAGACGAGCCGGGGCTGCAGCTAAGCTTTTTTTTGTAATCATCTCCTGCTTCCGTGGCCGAGTGGATAGGGAGTTGGACTCGTGACCAGAAGGTCGCGGGTTCGATTCCCGGTCGGGTCTGATGGTAGGTGTTGAGCAAACCTACCTCTAACAGGTTGCACACTGCTCCGTGGTACCTACACGTTAAATAGGTACAGGTCAGGCGAGTGAACGCTAATGTGAGTGATTAGCACGTCTGCGCTACGGTAGCGATGTGCTGTATGCTCCCCGGGGAGTTGAGAAGGATATAGTGTGAAAAGGATGCCAATGACCTGGTGTAAATATGTAAAGTCGCTAGAGCACGATAACAGTGAATTGCGACTATAAACAACCACATTTACATTTACATTTACAAAGGCTCATGGTCAGTATCTATTATGAATGGTGCGCCGTACAGGTAAGTGTGAAATCTTTCTGCACCAAAGACACATGCTAAAAGCTCTCTTTCGTTATTTGCATAACGAGTCTCTGCTTAAGATAAGATAAGATAAAGTTTATTTAAAGTCGATATAGATTACAACAATAAACACAAGCTCTAAGGAGCTTTTGATCGACTCATTCATACACAGTCACACATGGGCATAATACACATACACAATACATTAATTACAAATAATTAGAGCATAAAGCACCTGATGAAGTAACACAATTAATTAGAGCATGCAGTACATTTACATATTTTCCCATTCCAAGATTGTAAGAGATTAGTGAATTGATTAAAATTCCCCACAGATCTTATATATTCAGGCAGGTCATTCCATAGTTCAGCAGCACTGTACCTGAACGATTTTTTCCCAAATTTAGTGGTTGGTATCCTAGGTAGGTCAACAATATTTGAGTATCTAAAACTATAATTACTATTTTTAAAATGAACCAAGTCATGAAGACACAGAGGAGCTAATTTGTACACAATTTTAAATGTTTCTGCTGCCATTGTTCTCATTCGTCTGACATGAAGGGAGGGAACACAAGCAATACTGAGAAGTTGTTCGTAAGAGCTATCGTAATCATTATAGATGAAACGTAGTGCCCGCTCTTGAATTTTTTCGAGCTTTTTTGTATTGGTTTTAGAACAAAAATGCCAGGCCAAAGGGCAGAAATTAAAATTTGATAATATAAATGTATGAAAAATAGTAAGTTTGTTTAGCCGAGAGAGAAATGATCCAATGCGTTTTAGGACATTTAGCTGTTGTGATGCTTTACGACACAAACTTCTAATATGGCTGTCAAAGTTTAGCTGGTAGTCAATGCTGATTCCAAGAAGGTTTACAACATCATCACAAGATATAGCAGAATCTATATTGAATACAGGATTATTTTTTAGTGTATTGTTACCAACTGCCAGGGCCTGAAACTTGTCAGGATTAGCTTTCATACAATTTATCTTAAACCAATCAATTAAAACAAGACTTTCTTCTTCTAAGGTACTAATTAAAACATCATAGTCTGGATGAGCAAAAAAGACAGAGTATTGTCATCTGCATAATTATATAAAGTTCCTCTTTTGATAAAATAAAAAATGTCATTGATAAACACATTAAATAAGAGAGGTCCTAGTATGGATCCTTGAGGAACACCTTTACTTATATTTGCCCATTCACTGCTTCTGTCAGACTTTTTGCTGCATAGGCAACAACTTTATCATCTTGTACTAAGGCTGCTCCTAGTGCATTTAAACTGGCATCTACTTGGACTATTGATGGTTTTGTTGTATGGAAGTACAGACATGACGCTTCGCCAAATTTCATACTGGTCCGTACGGGCGAGTAGGGTCTGAAGCTGACTGGTCCGTAAATATTTTTGGTGGTCCGTGATTCAGTACTCTAATAAAGTGTAAATATATTCATTTAATATTACATACAATTGCAAGCTTTCAACACGATTATTAACCCCCCCTCCCCCATACACACACTTTTCATGCATGTTACAATGAAATTATAAACATTTTTTTCAAATGATGCAAAGTGTAATGAAGGTGGTAAATTATACATAAATACATTTTATAAACATTTCCAAATAAAACGTCTTAAATTAAGAATATTTGTTTCTATATTCATTTTAAATAATGCAGTCAGAAAAATACTGGTAACATTCAATATCACACAGGTCAAGTTGCATAAAGATGTGTATTGCCACAATCTTTCTATACAGTATATAGTATTTATGAATTTAAGTCAAAACTTGTAGGAAAGGTGTAAGAATGCACAGCTAAAAGAAGAGATTAATTTGGCATTAAAACAACACCTGAAAAGCTTCTGTAAATCCTATGTAAAATATGGAAAACAAAGAGATATAGAGGGGGTTTAATAACAGCTATGCAAGCAGAATTAATCTTTTGACTTCAAATATGGATTACTACACTTGTTTAACAATAAGTAACTTAATATCTTTCAATTCCCAAGAGAATTTAACTATAAGTTATTATTACTTTTTATTGGCATCAGAATTTCCCGCTCTTAATAGGGCTTCCCTGCAACAAAGTCTATAGCAGCACCGTTCGCTGCCTAATCATTAGCTTGCAGCAAGCAGTCTAAGCTGCAGGCGGCCACTGCACAGTAGAGCTATATATTGTTTACACGCACGGCAGTACTTCTGCTGCTAGTGGCTTTATGTTGACCACATTTAAATAGGGAATTTGACCTTAGTCGCCCGCCCGGACTTGTAGCATTTTATTCACCCTCGCCCGGCAGCATTTATAACCTGCCATGGCGACCGGGCGACTGCTTAGGAAGACGTCTGAAGTATTGTAGTGTACTGGCGTTGGTGATGAGTTGTTTCAGGTTGTCAAATGCTGTTTGTTGTTCGCTGTGCCATTGAAATTCTGCATCTTTCAGCAGTAATTGTCTCAGGTGAAGTGTGTTGTCGCTAAGACGTGGGATATATGCTGATAGATATGTGATCATCCCAAGAAACGTTTGTAGTTCCTGTTTATTTGAGGGCTCTTTTATCTTCACAATAGCTTCAACTTTCTTTGGATCAGGCTTAATTCCTTCTTTGCTGTAAATATTTCCAAAGAATGTCACTTCAGAAGCTTTAAGTTTACATTTTCCAGGGTTAAAGACAAGACCTGTCTTCTGAGCTCTTTTCATCAATTGAATCATGTTGTCATGTTCTTCTTCTGTGCGTCCAAAAACTGTAATGTTATCTGCTATGGCAACAACTCCAGGTAGATCCTGTAGGATCTCATCCATTGCATGCTGGAAAACGTCTTGACTTGTTTTTAAACCAAATGGTAATCTTTTGAAACAAAATCTTCCAAAAGGGCTAATATTGAATGTTGTTAGTACTTGGCTCTCTGGGTCAAGTGGTACAGCCCAGTATCCAGATCTGGCATCCAGTTTGCTGAAGATTGTAGCACCTGTAAACTTGTGGGATAGTTCTTCGAGAGTCGGTGTATGGTGCTGTCCCTGTTTTAGTGACTTGTTGATGTCAAGAGGATCAAGACATATGCGTAGGGAGCCATCTTCTTTCATGACATATGTTATCGATGAAATACTACCGCCGATTCGTGCCGAACTACAGCGAGTTGGCAAAGCCACTGACAGAGCTAACGAAGAAAGGTGTGTCGTTCAAATGGACGTCAGAACAACAAACCGCCTTCAAGAAGATCAAAGAATTTATAGAAGAGCTACAGCTGCTGTACTACCCAAAGCCCGGGCTCGACTTCCACCTCAAGGTGGACGCGAGTCTGTTCGCTATCGGGGGTACACTGGAACAAGAACAAGACGGGAAGTTCGTGCCGCTAGGATTTGCCTCAAAGACGCTATGTAAGAGCCGTCAGGCTTACTGCGCGACTAAGAGGGAATTCTACGCGGTCGTGTTCTTCATGCGCTATTTCCGAGACATCACTCGCGGGATCATGGTGGTCATCTGGACCGATCATGCGGCCCTGACATGGGTGCAAGAGTATCATCAATCCGACAACATGTACATGCGTTGGATCGTGGAGATGGGTTGGTACAAGCCCTGGAAGATTCATCATCTGGCCGGAAAGTTGAACGAGGTAGCTGACTCTCTCGCGGAAGCGCGAGAACTATCCTGATATGCAGGAGACGTTCCGTAAGCAAAAGCCGTGCAAGTTGGGGGAGTGTCCAGATTGCCTCTTCTTCAAGCGAAAGTTGGCCAAATGCCAGGATATCAACTCAGACGACTCGGATGAGAATAAAGACAAGCCCGTGCCCGTGCTCAATGTAGCGAAGGCTCGCGCGAAAGCGCTGCCCGAACTGCGTTGGGAATTTGCGGCCCGCGACGTCGACTCAGACGATGATGGCGAGGATCCGGAACTCGTGGACGGCATTGATTACAATGTCTACCTCACAAGAAGGCTACACGATCTCAAGAACCGCACGCACCTGGACCAGCGCGAGATAGCGGCGAGTGATCTCGCCCTGCTGGCAAAGGAAAAGGCTGCAGTGCGGAGATCAGCAAGATTGGCCGAAAAGAAGCGAGGGGCAGCGATAGCGCCCGAGCCGCTAGTACAGGGCGAAGATCTGGAAAGCATGGACACAGGTTACGACTCAGATGAGGAAGACAGTTTGCTGGAGGACCAGTCTCCTTCCCAAGCAGAGGACCAGTGCATACAAGTGTTGGCGCAGTGTTACTCCTCTTATGTATTTCACCAGAGAAATCTGGCATTGAGGTCAGCAAAGGCAGTACGACAAGTTACAGGCCGGGCGGTGGAAATACAGAAAAGTCAGCAGACAAGAACTGGGATCAAAGAAAGACAATACAAGGTTGGAGACCTGGTGTTATTGTTTTCGCCGCCAAACAAGAGAGATGTCCTGCATTCACAGCCGTGGACAAGGCCCCACGAGGTAGTGGACGTGGGGAGCGACCTGATCACCAAGATCAAGATCCGCAGAGACGACCCGTACAGAGAAAAGATAGGCTGCCGGCCAACAGTAGAGAAATGGGTCCATACGCGCCACCTCAAGCCGTTTCTAATGACAAAGCAGGGGCGTGTTATGGCCGTAACAGAACTATTTGGAGGAAGTTGCTTGCGCGCGAGCAACTCTTCTATACATACTGGAGGGTGAACTACTAGACAAGAATCTGGGGGAGAGCGTAGTTTTATGCGCTCGACTCCATCGCTTGGTGATTAAAGCTTCAAGATGAAAAGGGAAGCAAGATGGCACCCACCCTCCCGACCCATTGCTGCGAGTTTCATAGTGAAACTTGGGGGAGAGAGAGGTGTGGAGCCGAGCCAGCCATACAGCGACCTAGGGTGAGTTTGTCGGTGATTCAACCTAGGGAGAGTACGAGACTTGATCCAGGCAAACCCTCACAATGTTGGGGGCAAAACCTGGGACAGAACAGGGGAAAAGGACAGTACGAAGGTGTTGATAAGCACGACAAAGAGAAAGGCGAAGTAAAAAGGACAAGTGTGACTTCAAAGGCGGCGACAGTCAAGTCGCGCGAGCTTTGATTGTCGCAAACAGTTCGCCCGCACAAGACGCTAACGGTTAAAGCGAGAACAAAGACAGAAGTACAGACAGCAAGGCGCCGCCGCGATTAGTCACGACTTACCGGAGCCGTAACCGGCGCGAGTGACCCATTTCGGGGTCGTTAGCGACCGCGACAAAGAAACACAAGTATCTAACTGGGACACCTCGCGCGAGACGCAGGTGTGCGAATGCCCAGTGGGACAGTTCCCGGTGACCAGGGACGCGAGTGGCTAACCGGCCACCTCGCGCGAAAGACAAAGAATGACGTCACTGGCGCAGCTCGCGGCCAAAAAGTAAACAAGTCGGCGACGTGGGCGCAGAGTACTGTAGCGGTCAAAGGTCGTCGCGCCACTTTCCAGCTTGTTGATTGGTTGAAACCATCTGAGCGGGAAAAGCATGAGCACCTCATGATCGGCATACAAGGATTTCATCATTTCTGCACAAGTTCTCACCGGAGAAACACGTGTTTGCAGATTGCTCGTCGTTTCGAGTTAAAGACCATTTTGTGCGAAGAAAAGACGTGGATACCGAAGTACAAGGGCCCCACCGAAACAAGTCCGTACGTGTGGCAAGAAGACAAGGCAAGTGTGTGCAGGGAGAGTGGGCCTGTAGTCGTCACTATGGCTGACGCAGGTCCCACAGATGACACGATGGTGACCGGGTCTCGGCCCGGCACCCCCGTCCACGAGCAAGAGGAGGGCCAGGTTGCGGTTCAAACCGGTAACGACCTGGCAAACAGTGCAGACCCCGGCCTCGACGAGACCGAGGAGATGGACGTCCTGGAAGCCGAGGACGCAGCAGCATCAGAGGAGACGCAGCTCACCACCGACGAGTTAGTGGCGGGGCTGCAGACGGCCATCGATGAAGCTGGCCTCAAGTACAGAGAGGGGGACACCGGGAGCGACACGGATTCGTCCAGTTCGAGCTCCTCGTCCAGCACTACATCCGGCAGGTCGTCGCACCGGCAGTCCCACGAGTCTCTCGTGGAAGGCTAAGCTCATGCCCCCGCCCTACAGAGGACTCCCACAGACGACGAGTTGCAGAGGTTTTTCGCAGACCCATGCACTCAGGATGTGCTTTACCCCGGAGATTATCTCAAGGGTAAGCCTTCTGACCGGGTGAAATACCTCGCCGACCACAAAACCGGCCTACCACAGCACAGCTACGCCATGGAAAAGCCGCACGTCTCGTACGGGAGCCCCGAGGAACCAAAGTGGCTCTCTCAAGCGCGGGATGACCAGAGACCCCGCGATCAAGAACCCGAGTTGCGATGGGGAGGCGTGAGGCGAGTCGCCACCAGCTCTGGACACAAGTCCTTCCCCAAGCTGCATCCGGAAGTCACCATTCGTGCTTCCCAACTCCCGGTTGAGTGTATCAGCCGTAAAGACGTGCAAGCGCTATTGGTTGCTTGGCTCGAGTGTGGCTTACGCTGCCCCATGCTAGGCTGTGAACCATGGGCAGCGCTTGACCCAGGAAATAAGGACGCCCTACCGAAGCCGCAAGCCAGACCCCACTTGGAGAGAAAGCCAGATGACTGCTCGCAGCTCGATAGGATCGCGGTATGTGGCCCACGTTCGCGCCACGCTCAAGAACACTGTGGGGAGGGACTGGAAGGCATCCTCGACCATTGGATTCATTTCCACATGCGTCGCGGGCGCTGCTTTTCAGCTCCCTGTTGTAGCCCCACGCAGATAGAAAAGCTGCCACAAAGATGTCACCGCGCGATGTTTCCGTCCATCACCGCAGCAGTAGGGCACTTGTTGCATTACCACAAGGACGAGGTGCAAGCTCGCGCGGCTGACTGCAAGAAGAAGCAAGAAAACTCGCCAAAGACGAAGTCCAAGCGATGCGACAGCCACAGAGACCTCGTAGACCCGAGATTGATGCCATCGGTTGCACAACTGATGGTATTCGAGTTCATGGGGCGCTACGAGCAACAGTTCAACTTGCTGCGAGTGATCGGGCGCCGCAAGTGGTATACAGACGCCAACGCCGGTCGGGTGATCGTGGGATTTCCACCTGCGAAAGTTCGACTGGGAGAAGCAGGACTGGGAAAAGGCACACATGGGATGGCTGCAGCGATGTCGTCATGACTTCGCGAACTGGACAGTTGGCCTGTCCGCGTATGACCCTGCACCACCTCCCACCAAAGAAACTTCCCGTGATGCGACCGCCCCTGGCGTGAGTGCCGCGACGAAGGCAGCAACACCAGTAACCGCAAGAGCAGCAGCAGTCGCGAGTCTTCCGCATTCCGCGAAGAAAGGCTCAGGCGAAACCAAGACCGCGAGAGAGGTTCCGGGACCCGTGTTGGTAGTCCCCACCCCTCGAGCCAGCATGATGACAGCCCTCCTGAAGACGGTGAAGAACCTCAAGGCCCCGGAGGCAGCCCCCGCCGTCGTTGAGACCCGGTCCGGCGCGCCACCAAGAAGAGAGCCCCCGAGCACCGTCACAAGTAAGTCAGAGTACCCTGGCGGCACGCCGTCGGGTGCTTCGCCCAAGAAGATGGACCCGCCAAGTGGTCCACCACAGAGAGTGAGCCGTCGCTCACGAAGAGAGAGGTGGCCGCTGACTCCACAGAAACGCACCGAAGCGAGTCGTCCGGCTAGGAGTCAGCAGTCCGCGACCCGAAGATGTCGAAGGGGGCCGCCCATGCTGCAAACCAGCTGGCGACCTTCATGAGACGAGAAAAGCAAGCAGCACAGGACGACTGTCAAGCCCTTCGTGAACAGCTCCACCTGCTCAAGACAGACAACAAACGCCTGGCCCACGAGCATAAAGACAAAGTAAGCGAGTGGGAATCCACTCGTGTGTCGCTCGTGGGGCAGCGCAACGACGCCCAGAAAGCCGCCCAGGAGTCCAAAGATGACGCCTCCCGCTACCGAAAAGAACGGGACCGCGCCAGGGACGAACGGGTCAAGATGAGGGCCCAAGTAGAGAAACTGACCAGCGATCTCGAAGACGCAGAGACCGAGGTCGCGCGAGTGCAGCTGCAGCTGAGTAGGGACGCTCGAGAACTCGCAACGCTGCGAGCGGGCGCCGCCTACAAAATTCCACAAGGCAAGATAAAGCTGGAGTACAAGCCAAGCCGAGGGGAGCTCATCTGGGCCTCAAAAGGGTCCTTGGCGAACAGAGGCTCCGTCGACTGCCAGCAGATATAAGCCGCGTGGCAGGGGATCCAGGACGCTATGCGGGAGCAGCGTAACGATGTCGCGCAGGATCGTTCCGATGCCGAAAGACACGCAGCAGAGACCCTCAAGTTCGACGTCTTCCTGGCCATGTACGCGAGCGTGCGTCATGTGGCCCGAGACCTGGAAGACGCCATGCTGGAATGAATCGGCCCCCACGTTCCTGGAGTGTTGGTCCCCGGACGGGCACTCGTCGAGGACGTGGCTGGCGTTCCCCAAAGATCGTCTGCAAGAATCGGCGTTGTAGACTTGTCCGTCGAACGCGCCGAAGAAGCCGCCCAGCTCCGAGTGGCATTAGAACCCACAAAGATGGAAGCTGAGGCTGCACAGAAGCTCGCCGACAGTCGCACCCGCGATATGGACCGCACGTTTTGGCAGAGCACACAGAATGCAGACAGCCTACGCGAGCTGGCCGTGGGTATGTCTTACCTCGTCCAGAAGATGAAGGAGCGCGACCTACAAAAGAGTGGAGCAACACCCAGAGAACTCCGTGACGCGAGGGAAATGGAATCCCATGTCGACGTCATGCTGGAGACTCTTCAAGACGTAGAAATATTCCCCAAGTAAGCGGCTCCCCGTTTCCCCCCACCACTTTTTCTAACGGTGTCCATGTTTGTTATTTTAAGTTGTTTCAAAAAACCAGATGGACGGTGGGGGAGAGTGTTTCTTCTTTTGCAGTTCAAGTCCTCGGGCACGACGAGTCAAGCTCCCTCCCTCAGCATGGCCTCGTCGTCTGGCAGACTTACCTGCAAAGCCGTCGTCGCCCTCCCAACTCAAGTGGAGCCGCGTCGTCCTGCAGACTTGCCTGCGTGGATGTCGCGGCCCTACAGTCTCGCCGCGAGCGGAATTAACCGCACCGCTGGCTGAGGCGACTCCGTGATGTCGCTGTGTTCGAGGACCGCCCGCGCTGTTGGATACTTTTTATTGTTTTGTTTTTGTAAGTAGATTGCATGTAAATGTCTCACACCCTTAAAAGCGGAGTGTGGCAGTTCCATGTAATCTGGGGAGTGTGTAACAAAACTCGTTTCATGTAGTCTCCAGTGCGCGAGAATTGTAGCATTCTCGCGTAGTATAAAATTAGTTATAGAAGTTGCACTGGACTAGGTATAGCTTTCCCCGTTACACACACCTTGTTAAGTATTGTTGTTGTCCTTTATTATGGCCACAGTAGGATTAGGGACCCAGTACTCTCTGGTACTGGTTTTTGAGCCGATTAGCGGCAGTTCTCCTTTAGCGCTCGTCGGAAGCGGTAGGGCTGGCAACCTATTCTCGAGCTCGGGAATAGGCCCTCTTTACTCAATTCTACGGAGGTTAACCCGATGGGTGCCTCTCTCAACGTGGTCCTGGCTCCGTGTTGTACTGCGTAGGGGACGCCTGAAACAGTGCGTGTCAGCACCGGTGCGAAGTCCTTCCCGTGAGAAGGCCCTTCGTGAAACCCGGGGTGTCACCAGCTACTCTGCCTCCGCATAAGCGGGCTTGTTGGCTAGACAGCTGTTCACGGTAGAAAAGCCTAATACACAACGAGAAGGGTTCTGAGGGTTCTGATAAAAGTACGTGTTCGTCCACTCGGGTATAAGACCCGTAGGGGGTGGTGGTTCGTAGACGGCTTGTACACAGCACCGGGGACACAGGGTAAATCTCTATAGGGCCTCTGGTCTGGAGATCCCGTGCCTCCCGGCCCACAGATTTCGAAGGTCGTCCAGGCAAGCATTAAATTTTTCCACAACGCTCCTGAGGTGACCACCCGTCAAGACCGGCAGATACATAGACGTTACAGACGTATTAATTAAATATTTAATGCCACCTTTAAGTTAAGTAATAAAATATGCTATTAAAATGACTTATATGGTTGCAAAATGTTCTGTAGATTACAGAGTTTCTTGTTTTTCATTAAATATTTCTAGCCATGGCAAGATGCTGAAATACTAAGCAAAATTTCACTTTTTCTAGTAATCATGTTTTTCACTGTATGGCTACAGACGTCATTGTCAAATGCTGGTTCGGTAATAAATATGTCAGTATCTCCTACATACCTGTCCCAAAAATATTTTATTACTACGTATGTAATCTACAGAAGTGTGCGTTTCTAACCATATCAATTATTATGAAATAGCAGGACATTCGATGATCAAACTTTGCTAGTCAAAATGGTCAACACAATCGTAGTGGATTTGACAGCACATCAAAGAACATTACGACTATGTGATGGGATCAATGGACATTTCTTTCCAAATGTAAAGTATGATCTGAAAGTGTAGAAATAAGAATGTGCATCGAATTTTAAGTGTCTTATGTGTCTGTGTCTATGATAATTTTTAAGTTGTAAGTAAACCTCTGCAAATTACAAGCATGCAAGTGACAAGTGACTAATCTCAACTCTGTTATACTATGCAGTGTAAATCACGTGTTTCTTACGCAGATATATATTCTTACAAATGATGCACTAATATTTTTAAAACCCACCTTCACTTTCACAAAATTTACATCAAAATCTCAAGGTAAGGCGGTGGTTGGATTACTCTTAATAGCTATCAAAAAGACATTAGTGTCATTGGTGTGAAAACATTCGACAAAATGCGGGCACGCCCAGGCGTTGGATGTGACCGTGGTGGGGCTGAGGGAGGCAGGCCGGCGCCAGGGGAAGAAACCTTGACCTGAGGTGACTTGGTGCGATCATTAGACATAAATGGTTGCCGACTGAATGCTGTAGTATTCACAAATTTGATTATGTGATGTGTAGATTAAATCAAAGGACTGAGAGTCCTGAAAAGCCGAGCTTGAGAATGTTATGCGGCTGGGAGTGCATAGTAAAATTTTCTTCAAATGCAGTCAGTAGAAATATAAAACAGTTAGCAACACATTGTCTACCCCTAGATAGATGACTAAATACAAATTCATCCCCTTGATGATAGTCAGCAGATGACTTTTTCCATCTTAAAACACAATCATTTCATTTTCTCTAAAATACTTCTTATCTGTGTACATAACTGTGTCAGGACATAATAAGTTCTTGTTGGTCTAAACTTTAGTGGAACAATTGTGGCCCCTTGGGAGCAATGCTCTTATACTGTTTTTTCATACTGATTCAATTGCTTGTTGGACACGGACACGAACACGTCATCATGAAATAAAAGCTTTCTTCTCTCAATGTTTTAATGTTCTTCTACCCACAAGATTGGAGCCACAAACCGCAACCTCAAACCCACACACTTTCTACATTGGTGCCGTGAGTCAACTGAGTATAGTTCTAGAAAGTATAGTAAAGAATGGCTCCACCCAAAGAAGAACCTGATTTTGCACATGACCTTCAACGCTTACAATACGAGGTAAGGGGAAAGAAGTCTGCAATAACCAAAGTCGTGAGTAAAATTAATGAAAGTATACATGAATTTGAAACAGATGCTTTAAACGAAAATGATAAGATTTCCAAGCTCGATATTATTGTTGCTAAAACGGAAACATTACTATCGAAAATACAACAAATTCAAAAAACACATGATGAAATTTTAAAAGTAACAAAAACTGAAGACATTGAAAATACTGTAGACGACTTTGAAAATTATATGTCTGATATTCAAGAGAAGTACACCCTTAGTAAACGCTGGAGTGACCGTCACACCGCTGTTCCAAGAAATGTCTCCAGTTCTAACAATCAAAGTCAAACCTCAGCTGGCACAACTCAGAAAAATGTGTACCTCCCTAAGTTACAACTCAGCATGTTCAGTGGTAACACAGTAGAATGGATGCCTTTTTATGACTCATTCAAAGCTGCAATTGCCAATAACTCCTCTCTAGGTAATGTGCAAAAATTTCAATATTTACGTTCGCAATTGCAAGGTGAGGCTCTTCTTGCTATCGAAGGTCTCCAACTTACAGATGCTAATTATGACAATGCAATTGAAATTCTAACGGAACAATATGGCCGTCCTGAAAAGATTAAAGCTGCACACATGAAGGCCCTTTGGGAACTTAAGTCTCCAACTCATGACCATAAAGGCTTGAAAGAATTTAGTGATAGCCTTGAGAGTAACCTTCGTGGTTTATCAGCCCTTGGTACATCAGAAAATAGTATTGAAGATCTTTTAGTGCCATTGATACTGGAAAAGATTCCACCTAGTGTGCGTCAATTCATGACGCGGGAACATGGGTCATCTGTTTGGACCCTAAAAGAGCTTAAAACATCTCTTAAAAAGGAAATAGACGTGATGCAAGTAGGTGAAACCAGTTTATCCATGAATGAAGAACACACTCCCATGTCACCCACTGCAGCCTTTATCACAAATAATTGTGCATGTCAACACAAAAGCTGTGAAAATCCATCAAATAGTGAAACCATACCGATATTGGTCTCAAACAGTACCCAAAGGTCTGAGAAAAAAACCTGTCAAATGTATATTTTGCTCCAATGATCATCCATCAACTTCCTGTAATATTGTGACGAATATAGACGAACGTTTTCAAATTATTAAACAAAAGAGACGATGTTTTAACTGTTTTGGTAACCATTTGTCAAAAGACTGTAAATCACTAAATAGGTGTAGAAAGTGTAGTAGAAAACATCATACAGCTATATGTAATCCAAGTAAATCAACCAACAACAAAACTAAGGAACCCTCTGTAAATGCTCCTGATAATACAGTACATGGAATGCTCACAAATGCTCCGGGACCTGCACTTCTTAAAACTGCTTCAGTAAATGCAAAGAATGCATCAAATGATCTCAAAGTTAAAATTAATGTAATTTTGGATGAAGGCGCCATGAGATCATTCATCACTACCGCGTGTGCTAAAAAGTTGAATTTGATTACAGAATCTAGTGAAATAATAAATCTTTCTGCATTTGGTGGAAAATTTGACTCCATTAGGAAAATTGAAACGACTACACTAAAACTGCAAACTGTTAAGGGTGAAGAGATTGCCATTAAAGTTCTCATAATTGATAAAATTGCAACTCCAATCAAAACTCCAAGCTTTGTAAAGATTGATGAAATGCCTCATATCAAATGCATAAAAAATCAACTCGCTGAAAACCCTCTCACAGAGTACATGGAAATTGAAGTTTTAATTGGGTCCGATTACTATTGGTCAATAGTTGAAGATGCCATCATTCGACCCCTTGGTAATAATTTTGCACCAGTCGCAGTCTCATCTAAATTTGGTTATCTACTCTCTGGTCCAACCCCTACTAATAATGCTCAAACAGTCACTACACCTGCTCTTGTGACAATTTTGAATTGTTTAACAAATCATGAATTTGAAGAGACTATTGCAAAAACATTTTGGGATCTAGAAACATTAGGAATAAAAAATGAAGATGAATGTTCTCCAAATTCAGAATTTTTAGCATCATATAAAACCAGTTGCTTGACACAGAGTAATGGTAAATACATTGCTTCTTTCCCATGGAAAATAGACCATCCAGATTTACCATCCAACTACAGAATTGCATACAATAGAACTCGTTCAATGGTTAAAAGGCTTGATCAACAAACTCGTGACCAATATGATTTAATTATTACTGACCAAATCAAACGCAACTTTATTTGTGAAGTAATTGAAGATGATACAAACGAAGGGCATTATCTACCACATCACCCAGTCAGAAAAGATTCAAGTAGTACACCTATAAGAATTGTGTATGATGCGTCATGTAAATCTTCAGAAAATGTAAGTCTCAATGATTGCCTTGAACCGGGTCCATCTCTGCTAAATGATCTTGGTGCCATACTTCTTAGATTTCGCACTAAGCCCGTAGGTTTTTGTAGCGATATTGAAAAAGCATTTCTGAATATCCAACTTTGTGAAGAAGATCAAAAGTTCACAAAATTTCTTTGGTTGCAAGACAAGATGGATCCCAACAGTCCATTCATCACATACAAATTTAAAGTTGTGCCATTTGGAACTGTATCATCACCATTTATGCTTTTAGCTACTCTCGACAACCACCTTGATAAATACAACTCCTCAATTAGCAGTGACCTGAAAAGAAACATCTATATGGACAATGTTGTTTCGGATCATATCATACTGATGAAGCTGTGCAATATTACAATGAAGCAAATAAAATAATGCAAGATGGTGGTCTACATCTACGTGCTTGGTCATCCAATGACTTGATCATAAAGAAAATGGCTGAAAAAGAAAATAGGGCTGAGACCAAAGAAAAAATCTCTCTACTTGGAATGATGTGGGATACAGAGAATGATGAATTGATGTACAACAAAAAATCTCGACCTGAAACAGTTCTACCAACAAAACGAGAAGTTCTCCGATATATTTCCAGAATATTTGATCCATTAGGCTATCTCAATCCAGTTCATATTAAAGCTAAAAAAAAAATGTATTCAACAAATATGGAAAACAGGTTTAGGATGGGATGAATTAATTCCAAACAATATGGCAAATCATCGTGTTGAATGGCAGTTTAACATCAAAAGAGCTCCCTGGTGGGGAGGATTCTTTGAAAGACTAATAGGATTGACAAAACTTGCTATTTACAAAACATTATATCGTGCTTGTGTTACCCTTGATGAGCTCACCACACTAGTTACACAAATTGAGGGTATTCTAAATGATCGGCCACTCACATATGTTGGAGATACGGATACAGCTTCATCATTGACTCCTGCTCATTTACTTCATGGACGCAAACTGACTGGTTTACCTTATGAACTTACAAGCATTGATGAACTCACAGATTTCACATTCAACCAAACTTCAATTCTTACTGAGCGCACCAAAAAACTATCTTTTTTGATAGAGCAATTCTGGAAAAGTTGGTCAAAGGAGTATGTCACATCTCTAAGAGAACGTCATATTGAAAAGAAAGCTAGTCACTCAGATAACGTTGTGAATGTTGGTGATATTGTTTTAGTTCACAGTGATGAAAAACGGATTAAGTGGAATCTTGGTAGGATTGAGCGTCTCATTTATGGAAATGATGGAATTGCTAGAGCTGCTCAAATCAAAACCAAATTTGGTGTAACAAATCGTCCGATTGCTCGACTTTACCCCCTGGAGACATCAAACAATGACATTGATAAAGAAGAAAACGACCCTCGTGAACATGTGCAAGATGCCCCAATTAGTGTTGTGGAATCCAATAACAATGATGTGACCAGACCTGAAAGGAAAAGTAAAACTGAAGCAAAGGAGAAAATAAGTCAATGTATAAGGTCAATGGACTAATAATATGTATTATGTATAATGTATATTGAAACATATGTAATCTGATTTAGTACCTGTCAAAATTGATAATGATTTATTCTTGTTGTTCATGTTTCATTAGTTACACTAATTGTTACCTGCCTATTTCTCATTGTATATAGGTGTTATGTAAGTTTGAATTGTTTCTTGTCAAGTGTATAAGACACTTCTTAGGTTATAAGACATGTTTGCCTGATTTGTACAAAACCATTGTTAGAGTAGTCATATACTTTTTTTGCCCGGCGGGAGAAAAATGTCGGGACTCTTAACTTGTGTGTCAAACGCTGTGTATAGACCAGTCATGCGTTTCTCTGTTTACTATATGTATTGATGATATGTAATGCATGAATGCTCTTATACTGTTTTTTCATACTGATTCAATTGCTTGTTGGACACGGACACGAACACGTCGTCATGAAATAAAAGCTTTCTTCTCTCAATGTTTTAATGTTCTTCTACCGACAAGATTGGAGCCACAAACCGCAACCTCAATGAAGAAAACTCCTTGTTGTTAGAATAAATAGTTTAATAAAACAATGAAGGAGTTACACATGACGTGACTACTAAGTTACTGATGGTCATTCCAATAAACTACAATATGTATATGAAGTACAAGCTTTACAATATGTATATGAAGTACAAGCTTTACAATATGAATATGAAACATATGAAATGATTATAGTCTGCACATATAATGCAATAATACTGCATCCCCCCCCAAGTCCTGAGACAGAGTAGAGGGACTCATTCACTCCATGTTCCAGACGCAGCATCATAGCGCTTTGGCTTCCTACGCTCTCGCTGTGGCCTCTCTGAACTTGCCTCTGGTACTAGTTCTTGCGGTTGACATGCGGGCACAGTCAATGGCTGTGCTTTGGCGGCTGGTGTCACTGGGTTCCCAACGTACGGGTCTGGATCATGAACATCAGTGTTCCCTGGACAGGGCAATGTAAATGGCTCTGTGTCTGGTATGGCCGATGGTGTACACGTTGTTTCCAGCTGTGGTCTTTCTGGTTGCTGCAGCATGTCTATATAATGAAGAGGTGGGGCCACTTGCTGCTGTATATCCGGTGTTGCAGTCGTGTATGCCCTTAAAAAGCGACGATTACGCAGAGTCAAGCGACCAGAACCATCAATCTTCACTCTGTATTGATCATTGCCCAGACTTTCTACCACTGTCCCTGACCTGTCCCATTTAGATTTATAAGGCCCGTTTTGATTCTGAACAAAAACCCTCTCTCCAAGAGTCAAAGTACGCAAAGAGCGGGAATGTTGTTTTAAAGTTTCCATGCTATGTGCAAATCGAGACCGAAGAGCCTCTTCCTTGGCAGCCCAAGCGTTCCTCCAGGTAGGCAGGACATTAGGTGTTGAGAATTTGTCTAGTCGGCTGGTGAAAGCCAAGCAATCTCGGAGTGGGCGGCCGAAGATTATTTGCGCTGGTGATACATTACAATCTGCATCAGGAGTATTGCGTAACTGAAGCATGGCCCTCACAAATCCATCATGGTCCAGACTACCTGTGGGCCTAGTATTGGACATGAGAAGCCGTTTTACTGTCTTAACAGCCACCTCTGCTCGTCCATTTGATTGTGGGAAGTAAGCAGATGACACTCGATGTTGAATACCCCACAGCCTGAAGAATCCCTCGGTGGTGTTTGCAGTGAATTCTGGTCCACCATCACTTGAAAGTTCTTCCGGTACTCCAAATGTTAAGAAGAGTGATCGCAAGTGTCTAATGAGGCCATTTGCTCCTGCCAAGTTAGAAGTAGCAGGTGACTGAAACACAACCTGATAGACGGTCACCAACCACCAGATACTGATGACCACCATATTTGAAAAAGTCGGCGAACACCTTTTCGAAAGGTGTCGATGGTGGTTGGGCTGGTATAGGGGGTGTTGCAGCTTGGGATGGTGCATTTCTATTGCAATACCTGCATGACTCTCGAATTTGGCTGATATCCTTGGACATGCCAGGCCAATAAACGATTTCACGTGCACGTTGCTCCATGCGAGATGTTCCTTGATGAGCGGAGTGTAGCTGCTGTAGAATGTCCTTTCTCAGTGAATGTGGAACCACCACCCGATCCTGATACATAACAACCCCATCTTGAGCATAGAGCGAACTAGAGATAGGTCTGAACGGTGATAATATGGGATCGGAGGTATCATCTTCGATCGACCCTTGTTCTATCATTGAGAGGACTTTCTGCAATGATGTGTCCTTGGAGGTTTCAGTAGCTAGTGTATGCCATGAAATGGAACTAAATTCTTGAACACTAGAACATATAGATTCTGTCAGTGCACTTTCAGCGACATCGTGAATGCTCATTGACAAGTCCTGACTATCCTCTGAGCTCGCAGGAGATGGATGGCGAGAAGTAGCATCAGCAGCATAGTTTGATTTGCCGGGCAGATGCTTTATATCAAATCTCCATGGTAATGTACGTTGCTTAAGTCTAAATAACCTTGAATTTGTAATCTCATCAAGGGTGCGATCGCCGAATATCTTTACTAGTGGTTTGTGGTCTGTAACAATAAGCAGATTATCACAACCTTGGGTGAAGTATTTTGTTTGTTCAAGGCCCCAGGCTACTGCCAATGCTTCACCTTCAATTGCTGCGTAACGGCACTCTGCTCCTGACAGAAATCGCGAGCCAGCCAGTGTGATCCTCCACCCTGTAGGACAGCAATCTGGTGTGGCAGTATGGCAGCCGCAATGTTGCTGCAAAAGAAAATACCCGATACCCTGTTTTGACCAGTCAGGGCGAAGACATGTACGTTTCTGTGCATCAAAAATTTCTACCCCTTGACGTATAGAATCCAGAATCACCTCTTTGGATTTCTTGAAAGCTTCATCAAGCTCAGTGGACCAAGAAAATTTATGACGAGGGCTGAGAAAGGGTTTGAATGGTTGCATCATGTCACGCAACTGGGCATAGTTTGATACTTGGTTGACTAAACCAAACCAACTTCTGATATCTGTTGTCGATGTTGGGACGGGGAAGTCTCTGATAGCGTCGAGATACTTTGGAAGTGGTTCAATTGTAGTGTCTGACACTCTGAACCCTGCAAAGTTCACACTTCGCTCAGCAAATTGAAACTTATCTTGATTTAGCACTATGCCAGCTTGCCCAACACGAGTGAGGAAGTCTATTGTTCTCCACCAGTGCTCTTTCAGGTCCGAGTCATAATGTATAGTGTCATCTACACAGCGCTCTTTGCGTTCGAATGACGCCAAGACTGCATCGAAGCGTCTATTGAAGCCGTCACCTGAGGATAAAAAGCCCTGTGGGGCCCTTGTGTATCTCCAACGACCGAATGGTGTGATGAATGTAGTCAGATGCCGATCAGATTGACGCAGTGGGACACTATGGTATCCATTCCACGCATCTGTTACTGTTTTCCAGGTATTGTTAGGTACACGGCGTGCAAGATGGAAGGGAGTCTCTGAAGCAAATGTTTCCCGCTTGCAATATTTGTTGAGTGGTGATAGGTCAACCGTGCGACGAGGGGATCCATCATGTTTCCGTGTTATTACCATCCTGTGGCACCACGTGACTGGTTCTCCATATGGTACGCGTTCAATGACACCTAACGCTTCATCCCTAAGAAGATCTTCATAAACACGTTTTTGCCAATGAAGAGGCACTGGAGCTGGTGTATGACACGCCTTCGGTGGTGCATCTGGATCTACATGTATCTCAATGGGAGGTCCCTCCATGCATGATAAAGCTCTATGGGGGCATGTGTTGAACGTTGACGAGGCGTACCTATCCAGTAGCCATGATCGCATGCGTGCATTATTTTCAGGTTTGCATTGGAATGGTAATTCTGATGGACGTGGTGGAGTCGGTTCACGTTGCGGGCATGAACATGGGGCATCATCTTGGTTGCTTGGTGTGTTGCATCCTCCATTTATGGCTCGGATCATACTAGTCGGTTGTGTCTTATAGCTTGATGGGCTTCTCATCAGGGTATTTTTGCATGGTGTGTAGAGAATTTCTGTGAGGATTCCCAAGTTAAGTAGAGACTCATATGATAGATACAGAGCCTGGACGCCACTACTTACATAAATCATGGATCGACATGAGGTCACAGTGCCTTCATAAGATGTAATTTTAGCAAAATAATGCACCCTCAATGGGTATTGGCAAACGATTTGCAGCAGAGAATAGTGAGTGCACTGGGACAAGGTCATTCTTTGTAAAACCGCAGGCCAGGAAGTCTGATAAAGACCACAGATCAGACTGTGCACCAGTATCCGCGATAGCCTTTACATCTGTACTTATATTCCTTGCAGTGTCGACGACTGTGTATCTCTTTTGAGCAGCAGTGTCCAGTGTAATCGAGATGGCTACCCTAGGGTGATCCCTGAAACGTGCCCTTTTCCATTCGCCCTTGGAAAAGATGTGGTGGTCGAGTATGATTGGCTGCTGCTTCAGTACATTGTGCGTGGCATTAGGATTTGGGCTAGTAGAGGAAGTACACTCAACTGATCCTACCTGGGTAATTGCTTCAGACTCTATCGATGATGCTGCAGGTGGGGCATACTTCTGATGATTGCTTTTCTTACTTCGCTGATCCCTGAAACACTCAATACACATTTTATGTGGCTTTTTGTTCCAACCATAACGACCTTCGGTGAATAGGTCAAAGACTTTACTGCATAATGGGCAATTTGCGTGTCTTGCTCGGTCTACCTGTTTAGACCTTTGACTGCGCAAGGATGACATGGCAGATATATCAGAGGCTGGGACAGCATGTCGCGCAACCTCTTTACTTTCCACAAGAGCAATCAGTTCATTTATGGATTTGGTCAATATATTAGCAGATCCCAATATCTCAAGCCGTATGTCAGTGTCAGCTATTCCATTTATTAGCACGTCACGCATCATATCATCTGTATAGTCAACACATAAACCACATGTACACTTGATGGAGTAGGAGCATGTTTCTGCTTTGCCACGTACTCTTGTCGTGAAGTTGCGGAACGATTCGTCACGTTCTTGACGTAGAAGTAATAATTCTGTACGTAGTACGCTTGTTGCTACGGGAATCACTGCAAGTGATCGAAGATTTTCCAGAAGTTGTGGTAGTGTATCTGAAGCTGCGTTTGGATTGACTTTTAAAAGACTGTCCCCAAGTTCTGCACCAGCACATTGGAAAAGCTGTATTGGCGCAGATGCCTCATCAATGCCAGACCCTTTACGGAATACTTCCCATCGCCTCACAAACACATTCCATTCTTCTACCGAGACACCTATGTTGATGGTGGGTCTATCCAGTTTAGGTGCTTGCGGTGATGTCCGCCCAGGTGTTGAACTGCAGCTCTGGTGATGCCATCCATGATTTGTCAGCAGGGCAATTGCTAGTGCCTCAGACACATCTTCTGTTTCGTACTCACAGCCTATCAGTGTGCATTTCACCTTCATGGTTAATTTACTTGTGTAACTCCTTCATGAAGAAAACTCCTTGTTGTTAGAATAAATAGTTTAATAAAACAATGAAGGAGTTACACATGACGTGACTACTAAGTTACTGATGGTCATTCCAATAAACTACAATATGTATATTAAGTAAGTTAAGATTGTCCTTGTTGATTGAAGCTTCCAATTGTCCAACGTTCGGGATTGACTCACTATGAAGCACACAGACACTTTTGTAATTAATGTAGTCCCTGTTTCACGAATATCTTTACTAAAATATCTTTATCAAAATGCCTCGTCAGTTCTGTAGAAGGTACCAGACTAAACAGCCAGGAAATAAATGTCACTGGTAAAAACTGATAGTCTAGTAGAGACAGCAGTCTCATTAACTAACATCTGCAGAAGACCTTTGTCTTGTCTACAAACTAAACAGCCAGGAAATAAATGTCACTGGTAAAAACTGATAGTTTAGTAGACTTAGTCTCATTAACTAGTAGCCAGGAAATAAATGTCTCTGGTAAAAACTACTAGTATGAAACTAAAGGCCAGCAGGGGTTATGAGACTGTAGTCTTAATAGCCTTTGGAAGTCGAAGCTTACTTGGTCACTGGACTAGAATGCTGTGTATTAGTAGTATTTTCCTTTCTAGTGATAAAAACTTGTATGGGCGAGCGTGATTGTTAGCTCCCAGAAAAATCCTATGAGTGTCCTTTAGCAATCCGTGTTTGATGGCAGTTGACCCGGTGCTCTAGAAATGAGAACACATTGTGAGCGTGATTGTTAGCTCTCCGGACCTCTGCATCTGAAAAGTAAAGGCGCAATTATGATATAGCTGCAATATATATCATAATAATGATATATCTATATCATAATAGCGCATGTGTCCAGGTCTCATTCAGTACGATTATGTACCGAAATCAACTCCCAGACACATTGACAACCACAAGGATTTACCCCCAAATATCTGCAACTGATGTAAGAAATTCCAGTGTGCAATCAGATGTATTTCAGCTCTTGCTCAGCTCCAGCTATTGATATAACTGTCCAATTTCCTTGTTTCTATTACAACATCATAGCCATCCAGTGTACATTAATTATCATCCAAACTAAATCTTCAAAATATGAATAACAATATCACTTAAACTAAAAATATGTCACTAATTGTCTCCAAAATGAAAATGTTTTAAGTTATTGATTAAGTTATTGATTTCAACTTAACATGATTCCATATGCTGTCTACCTTGCTAGAATACTTTGTAATGGTTATTGATCTAACAGTGGCAGATGCCACAATACAATGGTACATGTACATGTAAGTATGACACTACAAAATATGGATTTTGGATGCAAGTGAAATGAAAGTCACCAATCATGGCACCAGTAAACATGACAGCCAGAATCATCTAGTTCTAGGCTACTTTTG
>CM032660.1:30825483-30840251 GCA_019095985.1 Streblospio benedicti
CATTTTACATAGATTTTTTAAAAAAGAAAACAGAGTTCTAAAAACAGTGTATTAATTCAATATTTGTAGTAAAAGAGATCAAAATTAATGAAACAAATAAATATATGACGCATTATGCTATTTTAGTTCTCAGATCCTAACGATTCTTCATACATGGCTTCCGAGTCGTTTTATTTTGTGTGAGGAAGTATTACACTTCTCGCAAACTAAAATCAATTTTTGTTACATATCTAATCTCTTCTTCTTCCTAATATTTTGTTAGATATATTTGCGTAAATTTTGAAGTCGCTTTTTGGTGTGTATAAAAAGAAAATAGTAGACGACGTTCAATCTCAAAGAGAACCTTTGATTGGGTTTGAAGAAGTTGAAAGATGAAACTGATGTTAACTCTGTTGACCCGATTTCGATTGGACAAAGTGTGGTTAATGGGAATGATGTCAACCAAGAGTTTGAATTATTAAAGCTCTCAAGTTCTTCTCCTCCTCTTCCATTGATTACGACGTCTGTTGATGGTATATATATATATTTTTTTAAATAAAAAAATAAAATAAATAAATAAAAAAATAAAACGTCCACCTATTTGTTTGTATTTCAACTAAAATGAACAAAGTATATATATTATATTTACGCATTATTTCAGTCCATTCGACGTCACAAGAACAGTCGAATTTACACGAGCGTGATAATGACAAACATAAACCTGAAGTTGAGTCACTTGCTGAGATTAGACAATGTGTGGTTAATGAGAACTATAGTCATGACGGCCAAGAGGTTGAATTTTTACCTCACTCAAGTTCTCCTCCTCCTCTTTCATCGAATACGACAGGTGTTGTCGGTATATATTTAAAAAAAAAATAAAATAAAAAAATAACACATTCGCCTATTTGCTTGTATTTTGGCTAAAATGAACAAAGTAGATATTATATTTGCGCATTATTTCAGCTCATTCGACTTCAGAGGAATGGTTGAATTTACACGAGCATGATGGTGATGAACATAAAACTGAGGGTAAGACACTTGTCGCAACTGGTCAAAGTGTGGATAATAATGAGAATGATAGTCTTGATGGCCAAGTGCGTCATTCAATATTGCTCTCAAGTTCTCCTCCTCCTCTTTCATCGAATACGACGGGTGTTGTCGGGATATATATTTTTTAAAGAAAAATAAAAAATAACACGTTCGCCTATTTGCTTATATCTCGACTGAAATGAACAAAGTAGATATTATATTTGTGCATTATTTAAGCTCATTTGACATCAGAGGAATGGTTGAATTTACACGAGCGTGATGGTGATGAACATAAAACTGAGGTTAAGACACTTGTCACAACTGGTCAAAGTGTGGATAATAATGAGAATGATAGTCTTGACGGCCAAGAGCGTCATTCAATATTGCTCTCAAGTTCTCCTCCTCCTCTTTCATCGAATACAACCACGGATGCTGACGGTATATATATTTAAAAAAATAATAAATAAAATAAAATAATATTCGATGAAAGAGAGGAGAACTTGAGAGCAATATTGAATGACACTCTTGGCCGTCAAGACTATCATTCTCATTATTATCCACACTTTGACCAGTTGAGACAAGTGTCTTAACCTCAGTTTTATGTTCATCACCATCATGCTCGTGTAAATTCAACCGTTCCTCTGATGTCAAATGAGCTGAAATAATGCGCAAATATAATATCTACTTTGTTCATTTCAGTCGAGATACAAGCAAATAGGCGAACATGTTATTTTTTTTTTTAAAAATATATATATACCGACAACATCCGTCATTGTATTTGATGAAAGAGGAGGACAAACTTGAGAGCAATATTGAATGACGCTCTTGGCCATCAAGATTATCATTCTCATTAACCACACTTTGACCAGTTGCGACAATTGTCTTAACCTCAGTTTTATGTTCATCACCATCATGCTCGTCTAAATTCAACGGTTCCTCTGACGTCAAATGAGCTGAAATAATGCGCAAATATAATATATCTACTTTGTTCATTTTAGCCAAAATACAAGCAAATAGGCGAAACGTGTTATTTTTTTATTTTTTTTAAATATATATACCGACAACACCTGTCGTATTCGATGAAAGAGGAAGGGGAGAACATGAGTGCGGTAATAATTCACGCTCTTGGCCGTCATGACTATAGTTTTCATTAAACACACATTCACATTGTCTAATCACAGCAAGTTCAACTTCAGTTTTATGTTCGTCATCATCACGCTCGTGTAAATTCGACTGTTCTTGTGACGTCAAATGGACTGAAATAATGCGTAAATATAATATATATACTTTGTTCATTTTAGTCGAAATACAAGCAAATAGATGAACGTGTTATTTTTTTTTATTTATTTATTTTATTTTATTTATTTTTTTATAAAATATATATACCGTCAACAGTTGTCGTAATCAATGGAAGAGGAGGAGAAAAACTTGAGAGCGGTAATAATTCACACTCTTGGCTGACAAGACTATCATTCTCATTAACCACACTTTGTCCAATCGAATTCGGGTCAACAGAGTTAACATCAGTTTCATCTTTGACTTCTTCAAACCCAATCAAAGGTTCTCTAGAGATTGAACGTCGTCTACTATTTTCTTTTATACACACCGAAAGCGACTTCAAATTTACGCAAATATATCTAACAAATATTAGGAAGAAGAAGAGATTAGATATGTAACAAAATTGATTTTATTTTGCGAGAAGTGTAATACTTCCCTCACACAAAATTAAACGACTCGGAAGCCGTGTATGAAGAATCGTTAGGATCTGAGAACTAAAATAGCATAATGCGTCATATATATATTTGTTTCATTAATTCGATCTCTTATACTACAAATATCGAATTAATACACTGTTTTATTTTAAAAAAAAACTATGCAAAATGTTTACATTCTAAAACAACTAATACGAAGTGGTTATTCCGGTAGTTATGATTTCAGTTTTTAAAAAGTATTTCATAACGACCATGACAGAAGTGAGCCACTCCAAATTGTCACATCAGAATGTAAATTGGACTTTGGGGGGGCGGTGGGGAGTTTGCATGTTTTGTTTGTATATTTCAGGCTTACCTGGTGAGGCGCAACTTCCAGGGAGACAAGTTCTTCGAGACGGACCTCTCAGGGCAGGAAGGGTGGAGCGTCCGCTGGCAGACTTCCTGTGTAGCAGTCGCATCCTGCCTGTCGCTGACGTCCGGACGCCTGTCCCGGCAATCCATGAAATAGAACCGCTGATGACCAGGAGCCACCTGTGCTTAATATACATGGATATGGGTTGGGGGAGTTTCCATGCAGTGTCTCACTCTCTAAAAAGCAGAGTGTTCCATCCTCATGTAATCTGGGGGAGTGTGTGTAAAAAGTTGTTAGGGCTTCCAGTCCGGTTCATTGCAGCATGACCATGATATAAATTCCCCTATAGTATAAGTTGCACTGGACTAGGTTAATATTCAGTTACACACACCTTGATAGGCTTTGTTGTTTACTATGGCCACTGTAGGTTTAGGGACCAGTACTCTCTTGTACTGTGTTGAGCCGAATAGCAGCAGTTCTCTCTTTGACGCTGGTACAGCAGCATGTAGGGCTGGCAACCTTCTCCCTGAAATATGGGAGTAGGCCCTCTTTACTTGTTACTTACCGAGGCTGGCCGATGGCCTTCCTCCCTCACCGTTGTGGACTTGGTCTACCGTGGTTGTGTGTAGGGGACGCCCGTAGTACAGCATGTCAGCACCGGTGCAAAGTCCTCCCCGCATGGGAGGCCTCTCGTGAAACTGAGTGTAATACACCCCAAAACCTATGGACGGACGTCAGTCCTGGCACGTGGTTCACGTGTAGTCTTAGGAAACACAACGAGGAGTAGTCATAGCTGAGGAACGTCTGCAGCGCAGCCAGGGGCCCCGCCTGGACAAGGGGGGTGAGCCCTGGGTGAGTGTCGCTGCTAGGCAGCGGGTTGGCACACGTGTTCCTGTTGATCCACTAGCAGATTGGTTTACAGATGTTTCAGACGTTCCAGCTACTTTGTTTACAGTATCACTTAAATATATCACTACCGGGGTTATATTTAATAATAATTTTGATATATTAGAATTAACGATAGAGGAATGGGAATCATTTTGCAGTCTCATTAGCGGTTTTAAACCGAATTTTTCAATAAATAGTTCGGATATATGGTCAATCAACAATAAAATCTTTGCAACAATTGAACAAGATAAAAAAATATTTGACTGGTGCTACTTTGAATTTTTGGAACGAGCAAGGAAAAGAACTATTTATATTAACTACAGAAATGATTGATGATCTGAATTCAAAAATTTTGATTGACGAACTTGCTGTAGGAAGATGTGTTATGAAATCGATGTTGAAGGAAAAATATGAAAATGAATTATACGATCATTGTGAAACATGTGTTACTGGAATTGTGAATTGTTTTGGACACACTTGTCGAAGATGTCCAGATAGATGTTTTACTAATGCGGTGAAAAACGTGAGACTGCACGGACCAGCTTTTATAATGAAATTTGTTTTGAAACTGGTGTCAGAATGCTGTAAAATTTGTGTTGTGTCCAAATTACCCTTTGTTACCTACACAATAATTATGAACCATTACATAGAAAAAATAAGATCGGATATTATTAACGAATATTTTTTGGAAATTGTAGAAAAATAATTCAAATCGTGATTATTGATACTGAATAAAATCATTTTTTTACAAAAATCGAAAATTAATTCCAATTGTCGTCTTAATACTTACATCAAAATCACCACCACCAGGAGACTGACAAATATAGTGCCATATAACATTTTCTTATCAAGAATAACTACTACAGATTGTGTTGACACAAGATCGATCAAGATCGAATCTGTAGTTGTAGGCCTACTAGCAATATACGACGGTCTAGCACATCTCACTTCTGTGGTTGTGTATGGACAATCATTAGGATTTGAGAACTGAAACAATTTAAGACATATAATGATGCAATACAGACGACGTAAATTTATTCGTCTTCAAAATATAACCTATACGAGTCAAACTTTGACGTCGACTTACATGAAAAGCTCTAACACATGGTGATACATCTCGCCACGCAACTTGATTAACTTCACCGTAGATGTATACATCTATACCAGTAATCGCACACTCTTTTGGACAGTAAATGTCTTCCATTCTCATGCAAACCATGGAACATGTCCTAAATAGAAACCACGCTACCATAACCATTTTTTCAAGATCCCGCTTCTTTCCATCATCACGTGACGAATATACTTAATTATTCAGTTTCAATATTCTGCTTACGTCATCACTCACAATATGAAAGCCGATCCATATTATTGACAGTCGATCGACATTACAGTTTATCGTCATTATCTTGAAATTTGAGTTAACGATTAATATTCTATTCTGTTTTATTCTATCGCTCTTCTGTCTTCAAAATCTGTAATTAGTTGGATTATTTTTATTACAACTAGACAGCTTTTAATTTGTCATCTTAACACGATAATTAATAAGAAGTGAGTGTAACCGTTATGAAAGAGTATTTTTATTTTCAGATCAGGCTATAATCACGACATACTTCACGAATTGCTTTCATATCAATTGATCGTAAAAGCGTGAAAGTAATAATGGTTTGAAAATAAATAAATATTAACGCTAAAGTGATGCAGTGATTCGTGTATGTGTAAAATAAGTGTTGGCCAGCTTATCCCCAAGCCTTCCAACTCGGGAGTGGACACGCTGAGAGGGCCGAAATGTCTGTCCGGTGCGAGGGGGGCTACGCTTTCCTTTGGAACGCTCGGTTTGGGGGAAGTTTTGTGGCGACCACCAATACATACCTGGTAGCTGGCTTGGAGGCTGTGGCAGACGGCTTCCCGTGTCCTCCTCGGCCTCTGAAGTTTCCACTGGTGCCGTCGTCCTCGCCCAGGGGTCCCTCTGCTGCCCTGGGCCTCCTGAAAGGGCTGTGGAGGCGGTCGCAGAGCGACCGTACTCTTGAACTTGGACTTGTTGCGCTGTATAGGCAATGGCTTAACCCTAGTAAGGCCTACTTCCGCAAGGCCCCCCACTGCACTTTTCTCCTTGCGGAGACACTGTTGGAACTCCGTCCCAAACAGAAACTCAGCCTCTGGTAGGAGGCTGGCATGAGTGATCAGGGCCTTCTTGGCCTCAGCTTCATCCCTCAAGAAGTGGAGCGGTGTCGGCAGCGGTGTCTCCGCTGTCCCGCTCACGTCGTCTAGACGTGTGCCTCTGTCTACCCCTTCTGTCTTCATCAGAAGATAGGCCACTTTCCTCTGATGGAGAGGCCGATGACGATGGGGGTGGCCGAGTCATAAGACCTCAAGTTTGCTCTATGGCGGGAGTGTCTGTCTCTAGAGTTTCGGCTTCGCCTGTGCTTACGTCTCACGAGGACTACGTGCTGGAGACAAAAGACCTAGAATGGTCACGGGTTCCGCCTGTGCCTACGCCTCTACGAGGACTACGTGATTGAGACAAAGACCTAGAATGGTCACGGGGCACACTATGGCGTGGGTCGCGGTCACGTGGCGAGCTGGCATGGATTGTGGTCTCTAATTGACTTACGTCCGTGAAGGGAAAAACGCCTGACAGCATAGAAGGCGCCTCTGGCGTTGTCCTGATTGTGGGCGGAAAATCCGTAGCATCAGAAGATGCCCTAGGCATTGCTGCCACAGGTTTAATGGTATTAGCCACCCTCAACTTTTCTCCATCACCCACACCACTAGGGTCACTATCAGTGTTGGTGAAACAATCAACCCGAAGCGGGCTCACCAACAGTCGCCTGGCTCATGGCCAGTCTTAAAGTGACAGCTGATAAAAGATATATTTTTACTCCAGCTACGGAGCCTTTTTGCTCCATTTTGTGGAAATGTTTACAAAGATTATCAAATTCGGATACATAGCAGGACAGAATGAACCTATTCCGAGGATGGAATAAAAAAGGGTGGAACCACCCGGAGGCTTCGCAAATGTCATAAAAGCGCTTCTAGAAAGCAAAATTCAATTGTCAGAGTGCCTAAATGGAATCAATTCGGTGTCGCCTCATACATCATAGTCGTGTAAAGTTTGAACAGAAATTGGTGCAATGGTTAAAGCTCTAGCTTGTCCGGAGACACACATACAAACATACATACATACATATTTAGTTTAATTAGTTAGTTACAAACGAAGGAAACACAATGCTGCTTGCTTCAGCAGCTGAGCTGAAGCGATGCAAAAAGTAAACCAACCTTAGAGGTGAATCATAAACTTCTAACCCGTAAATAATATCCAAAAAGACTAGCGGCAGTAAAAAGTAAAACTAAAATGGCGAAACTTTCACTAGTGAGAGGCATGCACGAGCAGATTCAAGGAATATAGAGTGTTAAAAATTGCATATGTGACGTCACTGTGACGTATTGCAATCATGAATTCTTAATTAATTTCTGCAGAAGAATTTATATTTGGCTTGCAAAATTATTAGCATATTTAGTACTTTTTACAGTGTATATAAGTAGTATAATGCGGCAAAGATACGCCCATACGCCGGGATTCTGCCTTATAGTTCCTATTGTTTGAATGTGGCCTTGAATTTAAAAGTTTTGGCTCCAAAGCCTTGGCCTGCGCTGGCCCTATGTTTTATGTTGGCCTTGAGGTGAAATTAGGAAGGTGAATGTCCGAGCACTTAAAGTCCAGTCCAGGCAGTCCAGGCCTTGAGCGAGAAACCGACCAGTTTTGGCTCGGCCTTGGGAGACGTCCTTGTAGGTTAGGTGAAGCAAGCTCCGGCAGCGGGCAAAGCAGTAACTGCGTGGCCTTGAACGAAACCAACCAATCGAGTTAGGTTAGGCAGGTTTAGCTCCACCCCCGGCAGCTGTAGCCTTGAGACGTAATTAAGAAGGTGAATGACCGAGTATCAAACCAGTTTAAGCTGGTTTAGACCCGTCCCCTCACGTGCATCTACTCCAAACTCATTTTCATTAAAAACAAATTTTAAACCCATTAATCAATTCACGACGCGTTGACATCTTTAAACCTATTAATCATCCTTCCACGCAATAGTAGTCCTTTAAATGGTTATCAAATGACAATAAAAATTCTTATATTCGTGTAAAATACATATTCGACATTTAGCGTTGTGTTTAACCATTTTAAACCTCAACAATTAAGAAGTGTAAAACGCCAGGTGACTTTAGAAAGGATAAAACCTACCATTGTTATAAACCTGAACAATATACAATAACAACACGTGATTACCATCGTCCACAAAGTGAGAAGTAACACAGTTTTTTGACTAATTCGTTAAATTAAGAATTGTGATTAATTCATTAAATTAAGAATTGTCATTTCATTAGATTGTAACCACTCGTGAACGGAACTTCTCTAATAACGACACAAAAGGAGTGATATACAGTGTGCAACAGCGTTCATGTCATAATAATAATATCAATATCAAATATTATAAGGGGTGTAAACCTGCTTAATTATACATGAATTGACATTGAAAACGGCACGCAGCTCCATTTAATTTTATCTATCTAAGCAACACCTATTGTTAGAAATTAAATCACCATCTTACGTGTGTGACAAGAGTGACAGTTTATTCTTTTCACTTTCGTCACATACATTTAGCAACAATCTGCAGGTGATGCATTAATGTCTTTTTTTCATTTCAATCTTTCAAATAATTACACATCAAATAACTGAACGTGTTACACGTAAATGTAAAAGCTCAGTATTAATTTTACTTATTACACCGATTCTCGCCACTACTACAATCAAATTTAATAAAAGAACTGCATGATATTGACAAGTGTTACACAGTTCCATTTCTCGTGACACTTATAACTTTTTTGATCTCTTTTAAGTGTAATCCAACCGTGAATACACGATTCGTTACAACAAATTCTGACGCTAATGAGCTTTTAAAGTCCGATAAATGTGTTCAGCCCATCGCGGTAAAATGAAGATAAAACCTACCATTCTTATAAATCTGAACAAGATACAGGTGTTACATTAACATGAATTGACATTGAAAATTCAGCTCATTTAATTTTATCTATTCTAAAACCACACCTATTTAATTAGAAATTATTCGATTGACATAAATGTGTCTAATGAGCAAATTAAACTTTAGTCAAATGAAGTAATAACATTCATTTTTACACGATGTTCTGAAATTTTCAAATATTGGTTTTACATTTTTTTCAGATATTGGTTTTATTTTTAGCGCCAAAGTTATCAACTTCCATCACAAAATTTTTGGTTAATTCTACACATCAAATAAAATTTGAACGTGTTTTGTTCGACTTCTCTAAAAACAAAATATTTTTAATCTATATATTCATTTTACAAAATCAAACTCTTATATTACAAAATCATTGAATCGATATACGGTTTTTTGCAAGCTTGGTTTTATTTTCAAAATAACAACGTTTTCCTTACAGTTTAGAATCAATTAAAAAAATTACGACTTTTTCTTCATTGTACTGTGATAGTACACAATGTCACATTTATTAAAATCTATTTCATAACGTTCTAATGAGCTTTTAAACTCGATTAAAATGCGATCTTGGGGAGGATAGTTATGAGAAGGACTGTTCTTAACATTGATTTCAAATCGTGTGTTAGCACGGTTAGCGATATAATTATCGGATATTGGATTATTGTATGGAAGCACGTAACTTCCATCACTCAAATATTTATAAATGAACATTCTTTTGAACACTTAATGTCCTGCATTCTTATCGACTTCAATTGAAATTTGTGATATATATATTCGTTTATACAAAATCGGACTCTTATATCGCAAATATAGAATTGATACACTGTTTTTAAAGCATGGTTTTATTTTCAAAAATAACAACGTTAATCCTTATAGTTTAGAATCAATTAATAAGAAGCGACTATTTCTTCGTTGAACTGCGATAGTGTGCAATGTTGTTTTTAAAAACTATTTCATAACGTTCGCGCAATGTTTATAATCTTTAATGGTTGACTAATAAAATATCGTATGCGGATAGTAAGGAACTAATTTTTTTTTTTTTAAAAAGTGAACTACGACAATAATTTCTTCAAAAATCTGTAAAAGTTAAATTTGGCGCACGGCGAGGTAGAACGTTATGATTCAAAATTTGATTTTTAAGACTTTAAGAGTAGTTGTTATTTCTAGTAGGATTATGAATAATGCTATAAAGGTTTTATACTGTATATAATAGTGTACAATTATACTTATAAAATTGCTTTACCTTAAATGGTGTGGACTTCGATCAATTCGACATCGTTTTGACGGAAATTGTTGACATTTATATCCTCTTGCTGTCGATTAGAAGATCTTTGACACACACACTTTTTAATTACAAATCCTGTCACGAGAATCAAAATAATCGAACATAGAATTGTTAACGAAGATATGAAATAAGTTTTATAAATAAATGTTTCAAGATTTGTTACAGCTTTCGACGACACAAATGTAAAATTGTTATCAGACGATTCATCTATTTCTGTATATCCAATAGTTGACAATGTAACAGTTTTTTCCACTTTTATCGGTAAATGAATTTTTTGAAATAACTGATTAAATATAGGTTTATTTGAAAAATATATATCAATATCGCTTTCATTAAGAATGTATAAGTCTGACAAATGTGAAGATGAGGAATAATAAATTTCTGATAATGACGGCAAGTTATAGCAATATACACTGTCTTTTAAACACGCACAATTTTGGTCGCAAAACAATAGGGTCGAAAATCCAACAGTTTTTGCAAAATAACAACTGATAAATAGGAATACAAAAAAAATACATCTTCACAATTCAACTACCAATGTTATAGTGAGTTAGCTACTTCTAGAGTCTAAGAATCATGATGGTGTGAGCTAGTCCAGAAATTAGCGTACACACACGATCCTTCTGTTAGTTTGTATACGTCATCTATCCTCATTTTTTACACTTACGTGTAAACGTGTACAGTTATTAGACGTGTGAAAATCTGAAAGAAATAAAAATGTAAATGTAAATGTAAATGTGGCGGTTTATAGTCCTGATCCCAATCTAGCTCTCATGACTTTACAATTTACACCAGGTCATTGACACACATATTGATCAGCATTTGATCAGTACTCGTATACTTGCATCTAATAATAACATCGTTTTTTCAGTCACAAATTCATATAAACACAGTTTTATTAAAACGTTATTGGTATCAATGATAAGCGTGTATAAGTTTAATTTAAATGTATTTGTTTTAAATGATGATTATTGACGTAGTTCACTTTAAAATTTTAACCTGACGACGGTATCATATGTAAAACCTACAATTTGAGATTTATATTGGGTGTTTATTTTTGGCCGCAACGTCTACGCGCCAGATTGAGACGTGCGGCCATCGCAGATCAGGGCCAAGTGCTGACTGGACCGGAGCCGCGAGGTAAGAGACTTCTAAAACCATAAGGTTTTAGGGCAAATGCGCTCTTTCTCGAAGACGTGATCTCTTTATTATAACCTTCCGTCAAAACACCGTTCTTGGTTCGTTAATCATGATGTTAGAGAATTATTTTCTACCCGTCGCGGACGACTTTCCCCGCCGCGTGCAGCCACTCTAAGACCAGTTACAAATATTATATTGCAATATCACTACCTCCGTCAAAACGACGCTTAAAAAGTCGTAAAATAAAATTTCGAATCATAACGTTCCAGCCCGCTGTGCGGTTGATGAAAAAGTAAGTTTGAGTGAAGTGAATTCTATTTTAAGTCTATCGACATTGGTCAAAATTGCAATGACAAACAGTTTTTGATAAATACAAGGTATGATCTATTTCTTATTTATTTTGATTTAACCATGGATAACATGACATCTTTTAAAATCGCGGATTACAGTCTTATGAAATATTGTTCATTTGAATGTTATGTAAATGAACAATCAATACTTTGTTTTATAATATTCATTGTGATGTTTGGGCTGAATATAATTTGTTTTTGCAAAGAATGGTGTAAGGTAAATTTTAAAATTAGTTTCGAAAAACTTACATATTTTGTAATTAAATGAACGATTCACTATTATAAAAGAAAAGGTGGGAAAATAAAAATCCGGCACTTTTTAAAAATATCTGTTTGCAGAAATATGGGCATTTAAACATCTTACAAACACTTCTGTTTTAACTACAAACCTGTTCTCGTGCATTGTCTTATAACACAGTTTTGGCGCGCTAAAAAGCAAGATTTCAGACTTGTGTTTTTTGAAGGTGGATTGTTCCCCGGATCCAATGTGACTATGTCATCCATTTTGGTTTTAATTGTCGTAAAATCGTCTGAAAGAACCTAATCACGTCTGCAAATTTCTAAAATTGAAACCTCTTCTCTGAATTCACGACTAAAGTGTTGATCTCATGGTTTTTTCACTATTTGTAATGTTATGTTTTGCAAATGTTGGATTTGCTTTCATTTTCCCTAATCCTTATTTCCTCCTCTTTCAAATGATATATAATATAAAGGTTTAATCTATTTGGCTCCGGCGAACATAAAGCGTAAGAATGATGCAAGGTCACGGGAGGTTCGCCTTGATTTTGAGGCATGCGCCAATGAAAACTGCCAAATTACAGAGGGATAAAAAAAATGACAACAAATAGTTTTGTATTCAGATTTTTTTTCCTCTTTCCAATGGTAGTTATTATATTAGTTTTACTTCTTCCTCCTATTTGTGAAATGAAAAATAAGTGATATGGTCGAAAATCCTGAGCATCGCATGGCCATCGTAGTGACAGTTGACAAAAGAAAAACACCACACGAATATTGCATCATATCTCTGTTATCAGTTGTCATAAAATTTATAATTTAGATGGAAATAATCGGCAGTAATATGCGATTCCATTCATATAAATAAGCGTATGTAATTATTTTAATTTAATAGTTTATTTTGAGCATCAATCACTTTCAAGGTCATATTTGACAGTCCGCGATTGGCGGAAAAACACATGACGATGTTTGCGCAATAATGCATCAAAAATCACTGAATTGTGTGTGTTGAGATGGTAAGAATAAGAACTACAAGGCATTTTCTATAACATACTTATTTTTACATAAATTGAAACAATAGTCAAAACACAGCAATAATTTTAAAAACCCATCTTATATTTGGTGAGTGCGCAGCAGCAGCTTTTTACTTGTTTTTGCAAAGAAACGTCGAAAAGTGGTGCAGATTTTGAAAATGCGTTTAACATGGGGTAAATGGGAAAATCATGTCTACAAAATCCCCCCAAAAAAACAGACAAAGAAATGTTAATAACTTTGTCAATTCTTGTCGGATTTTGGTGATCTTTTTTTAAAATGATTCCCATGAGACCGTAGAATTTTTTTTCAAATTAAAAAAAAAAAAATTAAATTTTTTCAATTTTATCCCAGTGTAGTACCTTTAGTCGAGTCTGATGCGCCTGGATGAAAGTCCGATACACAACAGTCATATGGGAGGGGAACTGCGTTCTTTATTTATCAACCAATGTCACAAATACGCAATGTTTCTAATATATAATGCAGTTGATGAACAAATAATCATAAATAAGCCAGGTTTCAAAACGCACATGAATACACTATAATAGTCTACAGGCAGACTGCCGATTCGAATCTTCTCGTCCTGATAACGTCAATTGGGTTGCATACCCAGGTGATTTGAATGATCCCATTACATTTTTATAACCATCTATTTTGTTAGACGCATCATATACATACTAACAGTACATGTATATACTAAAATGACCAGAATATTCAGACCGTCAATGAAATATCTGGCTTGTTCTGGCTTGTGTTTACAATAGGTTTTCTAGAATACAGAGCGACCAGCGTAAATCACAGTGCCCTTTGACGTGTTCTTTCAAGCGTCAACCGTTCAAACAATAACGCACACCCCATTTCTCTGAACGCCCTTGCACACATTACTTGATCCTTTGTAGTTCGTGGTTTATTGTGTTAGTACATTGTATACTTTCACATAGAAGTGTCATTGACGTAGTGTTTGTAATAAAAGCATAGATTCTTTTTTAACATTTGTATTCTTATAGTTATTATTGCTGCTATTATTTTTTTTGTATTGTGTTGGGGAAAACATAACAATGAGCAGTGACCAATAGGCCAATACCAAGTACCCCTCCCAGAAGAAATGATTGTTTGTGAAATAGGAAAAAGAGTAGTCCGGTCAAAAAGCTGTATGGGGTCTAGACCCGATATGGATTCCATATCGACATTGCAATATAAGTAGTATAATGTTTCAAATATAGCCTATTATTTGTAGTGATGATTTGAGAAATTGTTATCGTTATTTTCAGTTATAGTTTTTTGATTATTTTGAAATGTATATCCTTTTATCTGTTCACATTTTTTCAAACCGACACAAGCACGTATCTATCATGAAGAAATACGTGCTTGCGTCATTTGAACTTTGTCCACATCATTTAAAGAGTTAATTTAGGTCATTAACAAAGTTTTGACGCGTACCAGTCGTTGCACTCGTGGTAGGTCGGACAGTAATAATCTCCATTTTTTTCTTTCCATTGTTCAAACGGTGCAAGCGTGTATTTCTTCATGATAGATATTTTACAGTAATTTTACACGCTCTTACAACCAAAGCAGCGTTTTTAACAAATATTCCCAATTTTGTTTTCTTACAAACACGTTTACAAGCCAAATTTTGATAGTGGTTAATCGTCTTCTAAAATATGCTCTATCACGATCAGTCAATTTCTTGAACTATTTAACAAAATGTTAAAGGAAAATTTGTCTTAAATATTCACACTG
>CM032660.1:30840351-30873813 GCA_019095985.1 Streblospio benedicti
CGGACTGCAGTTCATCAAACCGGAATCAGAAAGAACAATCAAAGATATTATTGATGCCTTTGATAAATTTGCTGTTGGCGAAAACAACGAAACATATGAGAGGTTTGTTTTTAATCAGCACAGCCAACAAGAAGGTGAGCCATTTGAAGTTTACCTACGCCAACTTATCAAATCATGTAACTATTGTGATTCGTGCATAGAATCAATCTTGAGAGATCATGCTGTTTTTGGTGTAAGAGACTTAGAAACACAATCTGCTGTTCTGAAAGAGAGGAAATTGACACTTGAAAATGCCATAGATATTTGCCGTGCAGCTGAAAATCCTACCCTGCACATCGAGGCAATGAGTATAGTGAAAATGTGGACAAGGTAAAAAGCTGAAAAATCTAGTAAAAGTACAAAAGTTGTGAGAAAAATGGGAGGACGGTGATGGAGGTGTATTTAATCCGTCACAAACCTGTATACTGACCAGAACTGGTTAGAGTGATGTGGGACAGGAGAATTTAATGTGTTCCGGATCTCATCTGTTTCAACCCAGGCAATGCTGGGTAAACAGCTAGTCTATCTATATATATAAAGGAAGAGGCGATTTTTTGTGTCACAAAAGGCTTTTTAACCACAAGACGTACACACTCCAAATTATGTATGTACAATCAGGACAACTTGGTGGTCGTTATAATGCCACATTTCAAACCAAATAAATTGGTATTAATGATAAAAAACAATAAAAAAGAATTTTTGTAGAAAGGTTGCTTACATGGCCATGTTTGTTAAAGGTACGTAATACGTTAAACGTTAGTATATGTCAAACGTACATTGCACGTCACACGTACATTCATCATTCATACAACGAGGGAGCTGCGGAGGGTGAGGTGCATGTTATTTGCTCTGACCTATTTTGAGAAGGGATGTTGGCAGAAAGGGGATGTGTGTCCAAATGCCGGGGGTGCGGAGGGGATATGGCTGGTGGAGAGGCAGGGAGGAGCATTTAATATGTTCCAGATCTCATCAATTTCAACCCGAGCATGTGGGGCAGGCCAAAGAATGGGAAGGGAGGAGCATTTAATATGTTCCAGATATCATCCGTTTGAACCAGAGCAGCAGCAGGAAGGGTGTGCGTTAACTATGGACCTGTTTAGATGGGGATGGGGTAGAGAGGGCTGGGGAGAGGAGGGGTGGAGTTTGGGGTGGAAGGAAGGGTAAGGAGGAGTGGGACATTTAATCTGCTCTGCACGTGTTTACCATGGGTAGCAGCAGCTGGGGGGGGGGGAGGGATATTAGAGGGATCAATCATATTTAGCACATTTAGTGTGTAAATGGCTGTGCCATAAGACGATGGGAGGACGGTGATGGAGGTGTATATAATCTGTCACAGACCTGTATTCTGACGAGAACTGGTTCGAGGGATGTGGGACAGGAGGAAGGATGGGGAGGGAGAAGCATTCAATGTGTTCCTGATCTCATCTGTTTCAACCAGAGCAGCAGCAGGAAGGGTGTGCATCAATTATGGACCTGTTTAGATTGGGATGGAGCGGAGAGGGTTGGGAAGAGAAGAGGGGGTTGGGTGGCTGTGAAAGGAAGAGTAGGGATGAGTGCTATATTTAATCTGCTCAGCACGTGTTAACCATGGGTACCAGTAGCTGGGGGAGGGATATTAGAGGGATCAATCATTGCCATATTTAGTACATTTATTGTGTAAATGGCTGTGACATATGACGATGGGAGGACGGTGATGGAGGTGTATTTAATCAGTCACAAACCTGTATACTGACCAGAACTGGTTAGAGTGATGTGGGACAGGAGAAAGGATGGGGAGGGAGGAGCATTTAATGTGTTCCGGAACTCATCTGTTTCAACCCGAGCAATGCCGGGTAAACAGCTAGTCCATCTATATATATAAAGGAAGAGGCCATTTTTTGTGTCACAAAAGGCTTTTTAACCACAAGACGTACACAGTCCAAATTACGTATGTAGAATCAGGACAACTTGGTGGTCGTTATAATGTCACATTTCAAACCAAGTAAATTTGTTTTAATGATAAAAAACAAGAAAAAAGAATTTTGTATAAAGGCTGCTTTCAGGGCCATGTTTGTTAAAGGTACGTAATACGTCAAACGTTTGTATATGTCAAACGTACGTTGCACGTCACACGTACAGTCATACAACAAAGGAGCTGGGCATTGTGGGGAGGGTGGTGATGGGGATGGAGGGGCATTTTATCTGCTCTGGACCTGTATTGAGGAGGGGTGTTGGCAGAAATGGTGTGTAAGTCCATATGGCGGGAATGGTGTCCACATGGAGTGCGGGTATGGCTGGTGGTTAGGCAGGGAGGAGCATTTAATCTGTTCCAGATCTCAATTTCAACCCGAGCAGCAGCAGAAAGGGGGTGATTGAGATGCACATTTAATGGTCTGCACGTGTTTACTAGGCGTAGGAGTAGCTGGAGGGAGGGATACTAGACTGATCACGCATTGCCACATACATGTAGTGTGTGTATGGCAGTCACATATGACTGTGGGAAGAAGGTAATGGAAGTGTATTTAATCTTTCCCGGACCTGTACAGTGACGGGAGCTGGTGTGGAGGATGTGGGACAGGGTAAAGAATGGGAAGGGAGGAGCATTCCATGTGTTTTCCATCCGTTTCAAACAGAGCCGCAGCAGGAAGGGGGTGCATTAATTATGGACCTGTTTTGATGGGGATGAGGTAGAGAGGGTTGGGGAGAGAAGAGGGGGCGGCGGGTTGGAAGGAAGGGTAGGGATGAGTGAGACATTTAATCTGCTCCGCACGTGTTTACCATAGGTAGCAGTAGCTGGGGGAGGGATATTAGAGGGATCAATCATTGCCATATTTAGTACATTTAGGGTGTAAATGGCTTAGACATATGACGATGGGAGGACAGTGATGGAGGTGTATTTAATCTGTCACAGACCTGTATACTGACGAGAACTGGTTCGAGGGATGTGGGACAGGAGGAAGTATGTGGAGGGAGGAGCATTTAATGTGTTCCGGATCTCATCTGTTTCAACCCGAGCAACGCCGGCTAAACAGCTAGTATATATACAAAGGAAGAGGCGATTTTTTGTGTCACAAAAGGCTTTTTAACCACAAGACGTACACACTCCAAATTATGTATGTACAATTAGGACACCTTGGTGGTGGTTATAATGTCACATTTCAAACCAAATAAATTGGTTTTAATGATAAAAACAAGAAAAAAGAATTTCTATAGAAAGGTTGCTTACAGGACCATGTTTGTTAAAGGTACGTAATGCGTTTAACGTTTGTATATGTCAAACGTACGTTGCACGTCACACGTACAGTCAAACAAGAGGGAGCTGGGAAGCGTGGTGATAGTGATGGAGACGCATTTTGTATGCTACGGACCTGTTTTGATGAGGGGTGTTGGCAGAAAGGGGATGTGTGTACATATGGCAAAGGCTGGGAGGAGTGGACATGGCTGGTGTGGAGCATTTAATATGTTCCAGATCTCATCAATTTCAACCCGAGCAGCCACTGGAATGGGGTGACCATTTAATGGTCTGCACGTGTTTACCAGGGGTAGGAGTAGCTGGAGGGCGGGATATTAAAGGGATCAAGCATTGTCACGTACATGTATTGTGTGTTTTGCTGTCACATACGACTGTGGGAGGAAGGTGATTGAGGTGTATTTAATCTTTCCTAGACCTGTATAGTGACGGGAGCTCGCGTGAGGGATGTGGGCCAGGGGAAAGAATGAAGGGATGGAAGGGAGGCGCATTTAATCTGTTCCATATCTCATCTGTTTCAACCAGAGCAGCTCCAGGAAGGGTGTGTATCAATTATGGACCTGTTTAGTTGGGGATGGGGCAGAGAGGGTTGGGAAGAGATGAGCGGGTGGGGTGGCTGCGGAAGGAAGAGCAGGGATGAGTGCTACATTTAATCTGCTCTGCACGTGTTAACCATGGGTAGCAGTAGCTGGGGGAGGGATATTAGAGGGATCAATCATTGCCATATTTAGTACATTTATTGTGTAAATGGCTGTGACATATGACGATGGGAGGACGGTGATGGAGGTGTATTTAATCAGTCACAAACCTGTATACTGACCAGAACTGGTTAGAGTGATGTGGGACAGGAGGAAGGATGGGGAGGGAGAAGCATATAATGTGTTCCGGATCTCATCTGTTTCAACCTGAGTAATGCCGGGTAAACAGCTAGTCTATCTATATATATATAGGAAGAGGCGATTTTTTGCGTCACAAAAGGCTTTTTAACCACAAGACGTACACACTTCAAACTATGTATGTAAAATCAGGACAACTTGGTGGTCGTTATAATATCACATTTCAAATCAAATAAATTGGTTTTAATGATAAAAACAAGAAAAAAGAATTTTTGTTACAAATGTATGATGTCTCAACCACGTGATACGTAACAGTTAAACTACAAACGTTTGTACCTGCGTACCTACGCTAAACGTTTGTGTACGACAACAATGTAAGCTAAACGATTGTGTGTACGTCAGCAATATAAATATCAATCAACAATCCGTGTAAATGTAATCCGTGTGTAAATGTATAAATCTGAAAGACCTATTAGATCTATATCATTTTTCTTTGCATCATACGATTAAGCCACACGAAATGACATACATGTATAACAAACACAGTTGGCGCACACAGCTCAAGATAAAGATGTGCCTTGTGCCGCGGAGCCATTAGCATCCAGAGAGCAAACAAGTGAGTTAATTTCATGTATAAATAGGAATGCATACTATATACACACACATACATATATAGGGTGTGCATTAATTAGGGACCTATTTAGATGGGGATGGGGTAGAGAGGGTTGGGGAGAGAAGAGGGGTTGGGGTGGCGGTGGAAGGAAGGGTAGGGACGAGTGGGACATTTAATCTGCTCCACACGTGTTTACCAGGGGTAGCAGTAGCTGGGGGAGGGATATTAGAGGAATCAATCATTGCCATAGTTAGTACATTTAGTGTGTAAATGGCTGTGACATATGACGATGGGAGGACGGTGATGGAGGTGTATTTAATCTGTCACAAACCTGTATACTGACGAAACCTGGTTCGAGGGATGTGGGATAGGAGTAAGGATGGGGAGGGAGGAGCATTTAATGTGTTCCGGATCTCATCTGTTTCAACACGAGCAAAGCCGGGTAAACAACTAGTATATATATATATAAAGGAAGAGGCGATTTTTTTGACGTACACACTCCAAATTATGTATGTACAATTAGGACACCTTGGTGGTCGTTATAATGTCACATTCAAACCAAATAAATTGATTTCAATGATAAAAACAACAACAAACAAAATTTCATTGAAAGGTTGCTTACAGGGCCATGTTTGTTAAAGGTAAGTAATATGTTAAACGTTTGTCAAACGTACGTTGCACGTCACACGTACAGTCATACAAAGAGGGAGCTGGGAAGGGTGATGATGGGTATGGAGACGCATTTTATCTGCCCCGGACCTGTTTTGAGGAAGGGTGTTGGCAGAAAGGGTATGTGTCCATATGGCGGGGGGGGGGCGGGGACATGGCTGATATGTTCCAGATCTCATTAATTTCAACCCGAGCAGCAGCAGAAATGGGGTGATTGAGATGCATATTTAATGGTCTGCACGTGTTTACCAGGGTTAGGAGTAGCTGGAGGGAGGGATATTAGAAGGATCAAGCATTGTCACATACATGTTGTGTGTGTATGGCTGTCACATATAACTGTGGGAGGAAGGTGATGGGGGTGTATTTAGTCTTTCCCAGACCTGTATAGTGACGGGAGCTGGTGTGAGGGATGTGGGACAGGGGAAAGAATAGGAAGGGAGGAGCATTTAATCTGTTCCAGATCTCATCCATTTCAACTAGAGCAGCAGCAGGAAGGGTGTACATTAATTATGGACCTGTTTAGATTGGGATGGGGTTGAGAGGGTTGGGGAGAGAAGAGGGGGTGATGTGGCGGTGGAAGGAAGGGTACGGATGAGTGGGACATTTAATCCGCTCCGCACGTGTTAACCATGGGTAGTAGTAGCTGGGGGAGGGATATTAGCAGGATCAATCATTGCCATATTTAGTACATTTAGTGTGTAAATGGCTGTGACATATGACGATGGGAGGATGGTGATGGAGGTGCATTTAATCAGTCACATACCTGTATACTGACGAGAACTGGTTCGAGGGATGTGGGACAGGAGGAAGAATGGGGAAGGAGGAGCATTTAATGTGTTCCGGCTATCATCTGTTTCAACCCGAGCAACGCCGGTTAAGCAGCTAGTCTTCTATATATATAAAGGAAGAGGCGATTTTTTGCATCACAAAAGGCTTTTTAACCACAAGACGTACACACTCCACATTATGTATGTACAATCAGGACAACTTGGTGGTCGTTATAATGTCACATTTCAAACCAAATAAGTTGGTTTTAATGATAAAACAGGAAAAAAAATCTTTAAGAAATGTTCGTCATGCTGCTTACAGTGCCATGTTTTTTAAACGTACGTAATATGTTAAACGTTTGTGTAAGTCAAACGTACGTTGCACGTCACACGTACTGTTACCTACATTGTGGACGGGTGCAGAAAGGCTCTGTGTGTTCATGTTGGGCTGAAGTGGTGGTTGGGGGGGGGGGGGTATTGTTGGTTGTGAGGAAGTTAGGTGAAGGGGGAAGCATTTAATCTGCTCCAGATCTAATCGGTTGCAACCCGAGCAGTAGCTGGGGGGAGGGGGTATTAGTCGGATCAATCATTGCCATATTCATGTATGTAGTGTGTATGGCTGTCACATATGACGATGGAAGGAAGATGATGGAGGTGTATTTAATCTGTCCCAGACCTGTATACTGACGGGAGCTGTTGTGAGGGATGGGGGACAGAGAGATGTCTGTTCCAGTCCAGATTTGTTTAGGGGCGGTGGCAGATGATATGTTGGTGAATAAGGGAGGGGAAGGGAGGAGCACTTAATCTGTTCCAGATTTCATGTTTCAACCCGAGCAGTAGGAAGAGGGTGATGGAGATGCATTTAGACTGATCTGGACCTGTTTATATGGGGATGGCGTAGAGAGGGTTGGGGAGAGAAGAGGGAGGGGGGCGAAGGAAGGGTAGAGGAGGGTGGAACATTTAATCTGTTCCACACGTGTTTACCAGCAGGGGTAGCAGAAGCTGGTGGGAGGGATATTGGAGGGATCAATAATTGCAATATACATGTAGTGTGTACATGGCTATGACTTATGCCGATAGGAGGAAGGTGATAGAGGTGTATTCTATCCGTCACGGGCCTGTATTCTAAAGGGAGCTGGTGTGAGGGAATGGGTACAGAGGGAAGGATGTGGGGGAGGACTTAATGTGTTCCGAATCTCTTCTGTTTCAACCCGAGCAGCGCCGGGTATACAGCTAGTATCTATATATATAAAGGAAGAGACCATTTTTTGCGTCACAAAAGGCTTTTTAACCATAAGACGTACACACTTCAAACTATGTATGTACAATCAGGACAACTTGGTGGTCGTTATAATGTCACATTTCAAACCAAATAAATTGGCTTTAATGATAAAAACATGAAAAAAGAATTTTTATAGAAAGGTTGCTTACAGGGCTATGTTTGTTAAAGGTACGTAATACGTTAAACGTCTGTATATGTCAAACGTACGTTGGACGTCACACGTACAGTCATACAACGAGAGGAAGCTGGGAAGAGTGGTGTTTGTGATGGAGGTGAATTTTAGATCTATCTGCTCCGGACCTGTTTTGAGGAGGGGTGTTGGCAGAAAGGGTGTGTGTGTCCATATGGCGTGGGAGGGGGGGGGGCATGTCTGGTGGTGAGGCGGGGAGGTGCATTTAATATCTTCCAGATCTCATCAATTTCAACCCGGGCAGCAGCAGAAATGGGGTGATTGAGATGCACATTTAATGGTCTGCGCGTGTTTATCAGGGGTAGGAATAGATGGTGGTAGGGTTACTAGAGGGATCAAGCATTGCCACATACATGTAGTGTGTGTATGGCTGACGCATATGACTGTGGGAGGTAGGTGATGGAGATGTATTTAATCTTTCCCAGAGCTGTATAGTGAAGGGAGCTGGTTTGAGGTATGTGGGACGGGGGAAAGAATGGGAAAGGAGGAGCATTTAATACGTTCCAGATCTCATCCGTTTCAACCAGAGCAGCAGCAAGAAGGGTGTGCATTAATTATGGACCTTTTAGATGGGGATGGGGTAGAGAAGTTTGGGGAGAGAAGAGGGGGGTGGGGTGGTGGTGGAAGGAAGGGTAGGGATGAGTGGGACATTTTATCTGCTCCGCATGTGTTAACCATGGCTAGCAGTAGCTGTGGGGAGGGATATTAGAGGGATCAATCATTGCTATATTTAGTAAATTTAGTGTGTAAATGGCTGTGATATATGACGATGGGAGGACGGTGATGGAGGTGTATTTAATCTGTCACAGACCTGTACACTGACGAGAATTGGTTAGAGAGATGTGGGACAGGAGAAAGGATGGGGAGGGAGGAGCATTCAATGTGTTCATGACCTCATCTGTTTCAACCCGAGCAACGCCGGGTAGACAGCTAGTATATATATAAATGAAGAGGCGATTTCTTGTGTCACAAAAGGCTTTTTAACCACAAGATGTACACACTCCAAATTATGTATGTACAATCAGGACAACATGGTGGTCGTTATAATGTCACATTTCAAACCAAATAAATTGGTTTTAATGATAAAAAACAAGAAAAAATAATTTTTGAAAGGTTGCTTACAGGGCTATGTTTGCTAAAGCTACGTAATACGTTAAACGTTTGTATATGTCAAACATACGTTGCACGTCACACGTACAGTCATACAATGAGCGAACTGCGGAGGTGGTTATGTTGATTGAAGTGCATTTTATCTGCTCCGGACCTGTTTTGAGGAGGGGTATTGGCAGAAAGGGTGTGTGTGTCCATATGGCGGGGGCAGGGGGTGGGGCTGACATGGCTGGTGGTGAAGCAGGGAGGAGCAATTTATATGTTCCAGATCTCATCAATTTCAACCCGAGCAGCAGCAGAAATAGGGAGATTGAGATGCACATTTAATGGTCTGCACGCTTTTACGAGGGGTAGGAGTAGCTGGAGGGACGGTTATTAGAGAGATAAAGCATTGCCACATATATGTAGTGTGTGTATGGCTGTCACATATGACTGTGGGAGGAAGGAGATGGAGATGTATTTAATCTTTCCCAGAGCTGTATAGTGGCGGGAGCTGGTGTGAGGGATGTGGACTGGGGGAAGAATGGGAAGGAAAGAGCATTTAATATGTTCCAGATCTCATCCGTTTCAACCAGAGCAGCAGCAAGAAGGGGGTTCATTAATTATGGACCTGTTTAGATTGGGTTGGGGAGAGAAGAGGGGGTGGTGGAGGCGGTGGAAGGAAGAAAGGGTAGGGATGAGTGGTACATTTAATCTGCTCTGTATAGCTGGGGGAGGGATATTAAAGGGATCAATCATTGCCATATTTAGTACATTTAGTGTGTAAATGGCTGTGACATATGACGATGGGAGGACGGTGATTGAGGTGTATTTAATCTGTCCCAGACCTGTATACTGTTGAGAACTGTTTCGAGGGATGTGGGACAGGAGAAAGGATGGGGAGGGAGGAGTATTCTGGATCTCATCTGTTTCAACCCGAACAACGCCGGGTAAACAGCTATATATATATATATATATATATATATATATATATATATATATATTTAAATATTTTTAAAGAAAGTACAAGGAACTAGATCATGTTTGTGATACAACGTTGTTTCTTGCTTAACACGCAATCATCAGTCACAAAGTGGTAAGTCCACCGCCTCCGCTTACCACTTTGTGACTGATGATTGCGTGTTAAGCAAGAAACAACGTTGTATCACAACATGATCTATTATATACTTTCTTTTTAAAAAAATATATAATTTGCTCCGCCATAGTTGAGCACTCTTATGAGGTAGTTCAGATCAAAAAAAACACTACGTATATATATATATATATATATATATATATATATATATATATATATTTGCAGGGGTCTGGCTTAAATATGCTTCAAGAGCTTACACTCTTTGTTGCTACCAGTCCCATCCTCATTACTCTGCACTGCTCTGATGAGTCCCAATAGGACGAAACAGTACTGTCAGCAGATTTGTATATATATATATATATATATATATATATATATATATATATATATATATATATATATATATATATATATATATATATATATATATATATATATATATATAGAGAGAGAGAGAGAGAGAGAGAGAGAGAGAGAGAGAGAGAGAGAGAGAGAGAGTCTAATTGCTTGAAACCATAAGTTGGCAAGTTCTGAAAGATGATTCATACATTGAAAAATTCCTTCAAGAAATACAAAATTTTGGACGTGTCTCTGGACTGTCTTTGAATCTAGATAAAACAGAAGGTTTATTAATTGGCTTCTTAAAACATAATATACCCAGGTACAATGTATAATGGCATTAAGTGGCCAAAAGAAACTATTCTGTATTTAGGAATATACATACAGAATGATATGACTAAATGTTATAAACAAAATTGGGAGGAAAAAATTGAGAATATGCAAAAATTGATTGATTGTTGGAGAACTAGAAAATTAACTTTAAATGGAAAAATCATCATTCTGAAAACATTAGTATTACCCAAAATAATCTATTCAGTATCAATGTTACCATTGCCAGATAATCTAATTACAAGGCTTAATAAAATGTTTTATTGTTTTATTTGGGGAGTTAAGGATAAAATAAAAAAGAGAATTCTGATAAAGAGTCGTGCTAATGGAGGCCTAAATATGATAGATGTAGAGAGTCATTTTGCAGCGTTAAAAGCTGCATGGGGTCCAAGACTGTATGATAATAATGACATATGGTCAATCATTCCAAACAACTATTTAGCAAAAGGTCTATCTAAATTGCATCCCAAAATGTCATTCAATAGTAGCGCTGAAATGCCAGTGATTAACAAACTTCCAAAATTCTATCAAGAAGTAGTAATGTATATGTGCAGATCAAATATCATGAATAAGCCTCAGACTAAACATGAGTTATATGATTCTTGAATGTGTTCATTGTGTTGGTATGAAATATATTAGTTCATCTTTCTTTGCTCACAACACTAGATTTTTTTAAATACATTTACAGTTTCGCCAAACAACTGTTGGCATCCTCAGAATGTTCTTCCCGCGCAATGTCACAAGTGAAATGTTCTGATCCTGAACGAGGATGGAATCATAAACTCGCGAGACCATCACGGACCATGCAAACCAGCACAACCATCAGATAGACTGGGAGGGAGCCAGAATAATAGACAGAGAAAGTGAATGGAAAACCAGGACCATCAAAGAGTTTGTACACATCCGAACCTGCAAGCAGGTTATGAACAGGGACGAGGGGGGGCACCAACTCTCGCGAGTTTATGATTCCATCCTCGTTCAGGATCAGAATATTTGACTTGTGACATTGCGCGGGAAGAACATTCTGAGGATGCCAACAGTTGTTTGGCGAAACTGTAAATGTATTTAAAAAATTCTAGTGTTGTGAGCAAAGAAAGATGAACTAATGAGTTATATGATAACATTATATGGGGTAACTCTTTGTTTAAATTCAACAATGAATGCTTGTTTGATAAACATTTTATAGAATCTGGTTATATATACATAAGGGATGTGCTTAACATCGATGGCACAGTTAAAGAAGATATTTTCACCAATTTGTCAAGCAAGCAACAATTTACCTGTTAAAGAGTTGTCTCAAGGCATATAAGGAACTTAGATTTTCAAATGAATTTGGTATGTAAATAACACAAAAGATCAACCTAAACATGAAAAATGCAAAGATTTTTATAAAGCACTAATTTCAAAGAAAATGATCAATAATAAAAGTTGTAATAAGTGGTCAGCACTATTTGATGAAGATATTACTAATGACTATTTTTACATGAATAAGATGAAACATATTTTTGATGCTAAAGTAGAAGAATTTAGCTATAAGTTGTATAATAATTTATTACCAACTATGGATAATCTGTTCAAATGGGGAAAAGCTGATTCTCTCAACTACATTTGTTGCAAAAATGTTATTCAAAATTCTTTCATCTATTAATCACCTGTCCTCACTTAAATAACATATGGAATATTTTTAGCTATATTTTTACTAGAAGTATAAATTCTTGAGAGATTATCATTGGCATGGATAAAAAAATAATTTTAAATAATATTTTTAGCCAAATCAATTTTATAATTTATAAGAAATATCTAATTGACAAAAATAAACCAAATGACGTTTCAACTTTGAATTTTATAAAATTTGAATTAGTATACCATGAAAAAGTATATTCTTCATCAGATAATGTATTGTATTGGCAATATAGTAATGAGATTAACCGCATCATATCAAAGTTGTAGAATATATTACAGTTTAAGTGTTTTATGTATTTTATCTTTCTTACATAATATATTTTGAAACTTTAATGTAAATATGCTATGATACAAAATATTCAATGTGTATCATTCCAAAGCCCCCTGACCTGTAAAACAACGGATTTGATTTATTCATATGTATTTATCTTGTATCATTTTGTATGCATGAGTCGGTCTTATTCTCAAGAGCTAAACATGTATACATATGGTTAATTTACACATTCTCAAAAGAATTGTTTATAAATTAAAATCACTATATTTATTTATTTGGTTAAATCATTATTGGGTGTTACCGAAGATAATATGTTATCAATGTATCAATGTGTGCATGTATAATATATACATAGATGTGGGGGAGAATGTAAGTGTGTATGTATAAACACACATATGGTTGTATATTCAAATTTGTGATAATATGAATTAGATGAGTGCATGTGTGAATGTGAATGTGAATTGTTTAAATTTGTGATTATAAGAATTAAGCGGGTAAAGAAAATATATCATATATCAGTAAAACATTATTTGTGGTGTGGGAAAACAAAGATGATTAGTATTGGACATCGCCAAATGGCTTATTGTCTACATTATACTATGTTGAGATTTCCCACACTACAAAAACAAATAAGAGGACTCATCAATTCTAACTTAAGGCATCCTTGAGGACGCAAAAGATCAGGCCACCTAGTGTTTACAGGTAGTCTAGTTAGTTTATCAGAGGCATGCACATGATGAGGCTTCACACTGTGCATGTAGCATCCAGCCAGTAACATGCGCTATCTGTGCGTTAGTATTCTTTGTATGTCATATTTATCTATTTACACAATAAATGGAGTGATGAGCATTTGAGTAGATGGTGTCAATCCACTAATGTGAAGAAAATAGGCGAGTCTTGTATGCGTCATTGCACATGCATGTGGGTCTAGATAAGTTGAAAAGCTTTCATAGATAAGCCTCTGACAATGTTGGACACTTATTGTTTAACCACATATATATTTTATGCATAAGTGCAAGAGATAATTAAAAAAAAAATGTTTCTTTGATGCAAAGTAGCTAATGCAAAGCATTATAAGGAAGTTTATTGAACTGATTTATTGGAGTCCTTGACCACTGGCTATATTGAATATATGACACTGTTGACTTGTTCATATTCTAGTACAGTCCTCTAGTTTTAATGACAAGAGCTTTACTCAGTTTGATCAATTGTCTCAAAGAATCATTCAATCAGTCAATCAGTCTTGGAGGGGGAGGGAGGGAGGGGGGGTAGATGTAAGTACCTGATTGTGTTGATGCTCTGTCTGTGTGTGTACATCCATATACATCTTTTTGCAGGTGTCTTCGGAGAGGAAGGCTGAAAAACAACAGTACCTTTTAGCAAATATAGAACAAAATATATGTTTGTTTATATGGCCGAGTGGATAGGGAGTTAGACTCATTAGAAAAAAGGTAGCAGCTTCGATTCCTGACTGGCACTGGTTGAGCAAACTCATCCCTAACCCCCCTGTTAGAGTGAGCCTGCAGAGCCCACTCCACGTCACTTTTTAGTGGAAAAAATGACAGAGTCCGTAAAAAGATGAAAAATTGGTAAATTAACCCTTTCAGTGGAAAATAGGGTCGATGGCGCTGGATGGCCCAGCAGACTCTTGCAGGCTCCGTGCAGGCTCCTTGCAGGCTTCGTGCTACATCCACATCACCTCTGCGAGCAAAAATTGCATGGAATCCCTTCACTTCTTTGGAGAAGTGGATTTTTCACGCCGCGTAACAGCTCCCCGTGGAGGGGGATTATTGATTAAAATTCCTTTGATCTTTTTTACTTCGCTGGTCGCCGCACGAAGCCGTATTTGGCCCTGACAGACTCCGTCTGCTTCCTTCCCACGTAAAATGAACGTTGTTCACCTCTGTTGTACGCCGGTGTACGCCGCAAGACCTATTCATGTAAAATACGTGCGCAGCATTTAGTACCGTGGTTAGTCAGTTTAAAACCCATTAATCAAACGGTGTAAAAAGCCAGGTGAATTTAGAAAGGACAAAGCCTACCATTCTTGTAAAAGATACATCTCGTACTTTTAGCTCCAACTTTTAGCTCCCAAGGTTGTTCAATTTAAAAAACCGTTAATCAACCGGAGTGAAAAAAAGAGTAGTGGGCGATCTTCAACTAAAACTTCAGGCTATTACCAATTTTGTAGAAGAAATGATTGTCGTCCCTCTGGGTAGACAGAATTCTTCTCCTCAAATTAAAGTAAACGGATCCAAAGATATGTTAGATGTAACAAACAATCTAAAATCACTGTATCTCAGTGGAAATGACGCAACGCTGTTCCTGACCCTATTAAAAAGTTAATTCTGGAACAGTGTGTTGCTGTATAAAAATGGTTGCCCGCATACAGACGTTTGAGATTATCGTATACAAAAGACTATTTCGCTCCTTGATAAAAGTGATTCATTCGATATATAATTTCAGAATTTGACATATTTAACCGTTACACAAAAGCGGTCGTGAATAAAAGATCATAATCCTTGTCATTATTATTTAAAAAAAGGTGAATAATCAATGTATGGTCAAATGTGAAACAGTCTGTCAATATATGGTGTACTAATATATAATCAAATGTTTAATTATTAGATGAATTGATATAATATAGACGATTTAGTTAGAAATGTTTATTTTTTTGATGGGTTGATACCTGCATAATGTTTTGATGTAGATTATAGTACGATGTAATACAGATCATTTGACTGTGTACAAATTTTATGTGAATTAACTTAACTTTGGTCATAGCAAACTAACTATATCAAAATTGGATTTAAATTACAGTTCATGATAACACAAAATTGGTTAGCAAATTATGTGTAGATGATTATTGATGTATTTAATAAATGAATAATAAATAGTGGTTCAAAGTGTTGTTGTATTTAAAATATATACAAATGACTAAATATTATCTTTCCTATAACTGTCGTTACTATCGTCTAGCCTATGACGAGGTCTCAACTAAAATAAAGCAAAAAAATGAAAATGAAATTTCTTTTTAAAAAAACAAATTATATTCAGTCAAAATATCACAATGAATATTATAAGACAAAGTATTGATTGCGCAATATTTCATAAGACAATAATCAAAGATTTTGCGTTATTACGACTTAATCAAAATAAATAAGCTATAGTGACATACATTATATTTTGGACTATCAACTTTTACTAGTTCTTCGATTTCCACACTTCTCTCGCGACAAAATGTTTGAGTCACTTCAAGCATTGACGTATCTAGAATAATAAATATCTTTAATACATAGTTAATCATTTTACACAAACATAAAAGCAAACAAATAAATAATCGTGCCGCATACTTCTAATCGCCTCATCATCGATCACAACGCTGCCACGCGAACTCTGTGAAAGTAAGCTTGCACAATCCTCTTCAATTTCATAATCATCACGCTCGCATAAATTCAGCCGTTCCTGTGTTGTCGAATGAGCTGAAATAATGTGCAAATATAATATCTACTTTGTTCATTTTAGCCAAAATACAAGCAAATAGGCGGGACGTGTTATTTTTTATTTTAAAAAAAATATATATATACCGTCAGCATCCGCCGTCGTATTCGATGAAAGAGGAGGAGGAGAACTTGAGAGCAATATTGAATCACGCTTTTGGCTGTCAAGACTATAGTTCTCATTACCCACACTTTGACGAGTTGCGACGAGTGTCTTAACCTCAGTTTTATGATCATCGTCATCATGCTCGTGTAAATTCAACCGTTCCTCTGACATCGAATGAGCTGAAATAATACGCAAATATAATATCTTCATTTTAGCCAAAATACAAGCAAATAGGCGAAAGTGTTATTTTTTTATTTTTTATTAAAAAAATATATATACTGACAACACCTGTCCTTCTGAAAGAGGAGGAGGAGGAGAACTTGAGCCCGGTAATAATTCACGCTCTTGGCCGTCATGACTATAGTTCTCATTAACCACACATTGTCTAATCTCAGCAAGTGACTCAACTTCAGTTTTATGTTCGTCATTATCACGTTTGTGTAAATTCGACTGTTCTTGCAACGTCGAAAGGACTGAAATAATGCGTAAATATAATATATATACTTTGTTCATTTTAGTTGAAATACAAACAAATAAGTGAACGTGTTATTTTTTTATTTATTTATTTTATTTTTTTATTTTTAGAAATAAAATATATATATACCGTCAACAGACGTCTTAATCAATGGAAGAGGAGGAGAAGAACTTGAGAGCTCTAATAATTCAAACTCTTGGCGGACAAGACTATCATTCCCATTAACAACACTTTGTCCAATCGAATTCGGGTCAACAGAGTTAACATCAGATTCATCTTCAACTTCTTCAAACCCAATCCAAGGTTCTCTAGAGATTGAACGTCGTCTACTATTTTCTTTTATACACACCGAAAGCAACTTCAAATTTACGCAAATATATCTAACAATATTAGGAAGAAGAAGAGATTAGATATGTAACAAAATTGATTTTATTTTGCGATAAGTGTAATACTTCCCTCACACAAAATTAAACGACTCGAAAGACGTGTATGAAGAATCGTGAGGATCTGAGAACTAAAATAGCACTTATCTCATAATTCGTCATATATATATTTGTTTCATTAATTCGATCTCTTATACTACAAATATCGAATTAATACACTGTTTTTAGAACACAGTTTTTTTTAAATCTATGTAAAATGTTTACATTCTAAATCAACTAACGTGAAGTGGTTATTCCGTCACTGAATTAATGGTAGTTATAATTTCAGTTTTTAAAAACTATTTCATAACGAACTCTTTTCTTCAAATTGTCGTTATCAGAAGTTTAAATCTTGAAAGCGAAACGTGGTGATAAAGGCTATACACAACTTATATATATTCACAAACTGTCAAATTCATGCTGACGTAAGCTTTTGTCGAGATGGCTGTATCACCTTAAATATATCACTACCGGGGTTATATTGAATAATAATTTTGATATATTAGAATTAACAATTGACGAATGGGAATCATTTTGCAGTCTCATTAGCGGTTTTAAACCGAATTTTCCAATAAATAGTTCGGATATATGGTCAATCAACAATAAAATATTTGCAACAATTGAACAAGATAAAAAATATTTGACTGGTGCTACTTTGAATTTTTGGAACGAGCAAGGAAAAGAACTATTTATTTTAACTACGGAAATGATTGATGATCTGAATTAAAAAATTTTGATTGAAGAACTTGCTGCAGGAAGATATGTTATGAAATCGATGTTGAAGGAAAAATGTGAAAATGAATTATACGATCATTGTGAAACATGTGTTACTGGAATTGTGAACTCATTTTGAACACAGTTGTCGAAGATGTCCAGATAGATGTTTTACTAATGCTGTGAAAAACGCGAGACTGCACGGACCAGCTTTTATCACGAAATTTGTTTTGAAACTGGTGTCAGAATGCTGTAAAATTTGTGTTGTGCCCAAATTACCGTTTGTTACCTACACAATAATTATGAACCATTACATAGAAAAATTAAGATCGGGTATTATTAACAAATATTTTTTGGAAATTGTAGAAAAATAATTCAAATTGTGATTATTGATACTGAATAAAATCATTTTTTTTAAAAATCGAAAATTAATTCCAACTGTCGTGTTAATACTTACATCAAAATCACCACCACCAGGAGACTGACAAATATAGCGCCATATAACATTTTCTTATCAATAACAACTACTACAGATTATGTTGACACAAGATCAATCAAGATCGAAACTGTAGTTGTAGGCCTGCTAGCAATATACGATGGTCTAGCACATCTCACTTCTGTGGTTGTGTATGGACAATCATTGGGATTTGAGAACTGAAACAATTTAAGAAACGATTGACATATAATGATGCAATACAGACGACGTAAATTTATTCGTCTTCAAAATATAACCTATACTAGTCAAACTTTGACGTCGACTTACATGAAAAGCTCTAACACATGGTGATACTATACCAGTATTCGCACACTCTTTTGGACAGTAAATGTCTTTCATTCTCATGCAAACCATGGAACATGTCCTAAATAGGAAACACGCTGCCATAACCGTTTTTTTAAGATCCCGCTTCTTCCCAACATCACATGACAAATGTACTTAATTATTCAGTTTCAATATTCTGCTTACGTCATCACTCACAATATGAAAGCTGATGCAATATTAATTGACAGTCGATCGTCATTACAGTTTATCATCATTATCTCGAAATTTGAGTTAACAATTAATATTCTATTCTGTTTTATTCTATCGCTCTTCTGTCTTCAAAATCTGTAATTAGTTGGATTATTTTTATTACAACTAGACAGCTTTTAATTTGTCGTCTTAACACGATAATTAATAAGAAGTGAGTGTAACCGTTATGAAAGAGTATTTTTATTTTCAGATCAGGCTATAATCACGACATACTTCGCTAATTGCTTTCATATCAATTGATTGTAAAAGCATGAAAGTAATAATGGTTTGAAAATAAATAAATATTAACGCTAAAGTGATGCAGTGATTCGTGTATGTGTAAAATAAGTGTCGATTTATGTTCAATATTTATATAGATTTGAGGACGATTGAATATTTGTCGGTACATTTCCACAAGTTGTGTTTTTATATTTCATTCAATATTTGAGCGAGTGAAGTGTTGCTACACAAGTCTTTTCTTGAGGCAGCACGCTTTCCTGAAATAATATAATGTCTACTATTTCCGCATTTCATACTTACGTATAAACATGATTAGTTATTAGTTGTAATCGCAAATTCACATAGACACAGTTTTATTATAGTGTTATTCAACTTTCGAAACGATGTGAGCTTGTTATGAAATACTTTTTAAAAACTGAAATTATAACTACCATAATTTCAGTGATGGAATAACCACTTCGTATTAGTTGTTTTAGAATGTAAACATTTTACATAGATTTTTTAAAAAATAAAACAGAGTTCTAAAAACAGTGTATTAATTCGATATTTGTAGTATAAGAGCGACCTAGTGAGCCGAGAGATTACTCCTCCTGGTTTCAGTTTTGAACAATTGCCAAGATTAAAAGGAAGGTAAAGAGAGGTGGTGGTGTAGGACTTGTGTATAAGGATATATTCAAACTAACTCGAGAAAAAACACCATCAACAAAATCGTTTGAAGTGATGGAGGTTACCCTAACTAAAACAAGATGCACAAACTTGAGAATCTGTGTCATATATAGACCAAAAGAATCAGGAAAATCAGGTGAACCACTTGCGTTGTTCTTTGATGAATTTCAAAACTACGTATCAAGCATCAAAAACACAACCAGGAGAACTCATTCTAGTTGGAGACTTCAATTTCCATATGGATGATGAATCTGATAGTGCAGCAAACAGGTTTAAGGAAGTGATTGGTAAAGTACAGAAAAATAGGATGCATAGATCATGATGAGTTTGCACGGGATCTGATAAACAGTAATGTGGTGCAGGAACCAGTCTCTGCCTTAGATGACTTAGTAGTACAATACAATAAAGACTTGCGTGCAGTGTTAGATAAACATGCCCCAGAATTGTGTAAAAAAGTCCGAATTCGTAAACATGCACCATGGTTCACTGAAGAGCTGATGATAGGAAAGAGGAAAAGGAGAAAAGCAGAACGGAAAGCTATGCAAACTGGATTGACTATTGATCGTGATATTTACAAGTATGAATGTAGAAAGTTCAAAAAGATGTGTGGTGCAGCAAAGTCAATGTATTATAATGACAAAATTAATCAATGTGTAGGTGATCAGAAGTCTCTTTTTAAAATAGCAAATGAACTTCTTCACAAGCAAAGACCTGTACAGTTACCATCCTATAAAGAGCCTGAAGAAATAGCAAATAGATTTGCTACCTATTTTGAGGATAAAATCAAAGTCATTGGTGCAACTTTTGGCCCGGTAGATTCTCGAAATTTGACACAACCACACAAAAAAGATGATTGCAAAACTCACATGCTGGATTTTGAGACTGTGAATGAAAAGTATTTGAAAAAGACAATACTGGCTGGAAATAGTAAGTCATGCTCATTAGACCCCATACCAACAAAGTTACTAAAGAAACATTTAGAAATAATACTTCCAACACTTCTAAACATTGTCAACATGTCTTTGTCTGCAGGAATATTTCCATCACCTTTAAAGAAAGCTCTTGTAACACCATTACTCAAGAAAACATCCTTGGATAAAGAAATTCTTAAAAATTACAGACCTGTGTCCAATCTAGCATTCTTGGGGAAATTGATTGAACATGTTGTAGTGCAGCAGCTGACTGGACATAAAACAAGGAACAATTTGTATGCAGTATATCAGAGTGCATATAGAGAAGGTCACAGTACTGAAACTGCTCTGTTAAGGATAATGAATGACATACTACTTCTGATAGATGGTAAAAAGTGTGTCATGTTGGTGCTATTAGACCTGAGTGCTGCTTTTGATACACTTGAACATTCAGTGCTACTTAGCAGATTGGAAAATGAAAACTGTGTATCAGGCAATGTGTTGGCATGGATGAGGTCATATCTCCACAACAGAACTGTGTCAGTGATTACTGAGGGGGTGCAATCACGGCCTACATCTCTCACTGTAGGATTACCACAAGGTTCAAAAGTAGGGCCATCAGAATACTTAACATACAGCTCTCCCATTTTTTGATATTGCACACAAGCATCAGATTAACATTCACATGTATGCAGATGACACCCAGCTGTATCTTGGTTTTGACAGTGACAATTTTAATGAAGCTGCAAGGAAGATGGAGAAATGTTTGGAGGAGATAAAGGAGTGGATGTGGTTGAACCATCTGAAACTCAATGAAGACAAGACTGAGTATCTACTCATTGGAAGATCAGCGTCACTGAAGCAGATTCCTGAACCTAATACTTTGTGCCTGGGTGCTTCAGTGATTGAACCTACTCGTTCTGCAAAAACATTGGGGTCATTGTTGACGCTGAACTCACCATGATCCCCCACGTCAACAACATATGCAAGGCATGCTATGGACAGCTCAGGAGCATTGCACGGATCCGTCCAAATCTGACAGAAGAGGCAACGAAAACATTGGTCCATTCATTCGTTACATCACGACTGGATAGCTGCAATAGCATTTTGTATGGATTGAGTGACCAGACTTTGCATAAACTGCAATTAGTTCAGAACAGTGCTGCTCGTATTATTACGAGAACAAAAAAGACACGAACACATAACTCCCATACTGAAGCGGTTACATTGGCTTCCTATAAAATATAGAATAGTGTATAAGATCTGCTTGACAGTTTTTAAGTGTTTGCAAGGCAAGGCACCAGAATATCTGTCATCCTTGATTGAGAGATATGTTCCAACAAGAGCCTTGCGATCAAGCAATACTAACCTGCTAAAACACTACAAAGTCAACCTTAAAACATTTGGGTGTGAATCAATAAATAAATATTTGAGTGATGGAAGTTACACACTTCCCTACCATTATCCAATATCTGATAATATTACTCTACCAACGTTAACAAATGATTTGAAATTATTTTTAAGAACAGACAGTTCGAAATAACAATAATAATATCAATGTCAAATATTGTAAGGGGTATAAACCAGCTGAATTATACGTGAATCGTCATTGAAAACTGCATGCAACTCCATTTAATTTTATCTACCTAAGCAACACCTTACCAACCATTGTCATTAAAACACTTCGATGTAATTTCGTCTAAACAAATTAAACTTTAGGCAAATGAAGCAATAATATTCATTTTGCCGTGATGAACGATCATCTTACATGTATAGAGAGGTTGTTAGTTTAAACCACCTCCAACAGAGTAATTTTAGCGACAATCTGCAAGTGTCACACTAATGTCTTTTTGATGCTATTAATAGTAATCCAACCATGTATAGTAAGCGATATCTTCATTGTGAGCGTTCGTAAGACGATGTCAATATGTCCAGACTGTGATCTATTCTTTTCTATTCGTTTCGTCACAGCAATTTCTGACGCTAATGGGTTTTTAAACTCAATTAAGTGTGAGACGTACAACACATGTCGTGAACTGTGGGAGGGTTAGTCTCGGAAAGCAGCTGCAATAAAATGAACACGTAAAATAGATGTGTATAGAGAGTGGTTTGGAATAAAAATGCATGCACAATATTCGGTTTCATTCACTAATTAAAATTTTCGGGAATGATGTTTAATAAAAAATAAATGACACGTTTTCACAGCTCTGATAACAAATATCACAACGGAAAAAAACGGTATTAGAACGTCTATGTAAAGTAATAGTCTTTAGATATCGCTTAATGTGTGATACGATATTGACAATAGCGAACAATCTGAAGAGGTCTTTGTCCTGGCACAATTCTTTGAGACACTTTTTTTACTCTGGTTGATTAACGGGTTTTTAAATTGTACAACCTTGGGAGCCAAAAGTTGGAAGCTAAAAGCACGAGATGTATCTTTTACAAGAATGGTAAGGTTTGTCCTTTCTAAATTCACCTAGCTTTTTACACCGGTTGATTAATGGGTTTTAAATTGATTAGCCACGGTGCAAAATGCTGTGCACGTATTTTACATGAATGGAGTTTTTTTTATTGTCGTTTGACGACCATCTCAAGGACGGTCATTGCACTGAGGGATGATTAATGGGTTTAAAATTGAGGTGATGTACTTTACCCGAGGTTACATAAACGATTAATTACGTTTTAATGGAAACGGCTTTGGGAGCTGAAAGGGGGCGCACTTCTTTCTTACGAATGCAGGGGCTCCATTGGTCGTGATGCACGTGGTGGGTCTGGCCTTAACCTGCTTAAACTGGTTTGATTGACGTTTGACGGTCATCTCAACGACGGTCATTGCACCGAGGGTTGATTAACGAGTTTAAAATTGACGTAACGTACTTTGATGACCTCGTCTAAACGATTAACGGCGTTTTAATTAAGATCAGCCTTGGGAGCAGAGAGGTGGGCGGGTATCTTTCCCACGAACGCTGTGGTTTCATTGGTCGGGAGGCACGTGGCGGGACGGGCCTAAACCTGCCTAAACTAGCCCGATTGGCCGGTTTCCCGGCCTTCAACGCGCGCGCCTCTTCAAGGCCGAGCCGAGCTGAGCCTTGACCCGGCTAACCTTATAAGGACGGACTCAAGATGAAGGACGAAGCCAAAAGAGAGGGAGTGAAAAGGGGGGCGCGCGAATTTGCTGATGTTACTACTTATGAGCATTTTTGTGCTTGAGCAAATCATTGACCACTATTGGAGTTTATCTAGTCCAATTTACCTGGCTTTTTTAGATGCTTCCAAAGCATTTGATAAACTCAACCATAGGTGCTTATTCAGGAAGCTCTTAGATTGTGGTTTACCTGTCATAATTGTAAGACTGTTTCACATTTGGTACACATCACAACTTTACTATGTTAGACAGGGCTCTACATTGTCCTCTGGTTTCCATGTATCAAATAGTGTAAGACAAGGGAGTTTAATCTCTCCAATTTTCTTCAATATATATATGAATGATTTAAGCAATGTATTAAATAGTAAAAGATGTGGTTGCAACTTGAATGGTGTAAACTATAATCATCTACTGTACGCAGATGATATCATACCTTTAGCACCGTCTCCTAGTGCTCTTCAAAAACTTATAACAATATGTGAACGTTTTGCATCCAACAATGAAATTATGTATAATCTTAATAAGTCTAGAATAATGTGTATTCAGCCGAACAAGGACAAGGTCAAAGTCCCTGTTTTTACCATAAACGGAAAAAATGTAATGATTGTTGAACAATTTAAGTAACTAGGTTTTTACATATCCAGTGACATGAAAGATGACAGTGATAGTAATCGACAAATACGTAGTTTTTACAGCAGAGGCAATATTGTCATAAAATGTTTTAGACACTGTAGTAATGAGGTAAACAGTTTACTTTTTAAGACCTATTGTTCTAATATGCATTGTGCCCATCTATGGAGTAAATACAGTATTTATTCATTTAGAAAACTTAAGACATCTTTTAACAGAATTTTTAGAATGTTGTTTAATTTAGATAGAAGAGCCTCTATATCACATAATATGTTGTTGAACAATATTAGAGCTTTTGATGTTAATATTAGGAAGTACATTTTAAATTCTAAAAATAGAATTGAAAAGTGTCATAACGTTGTAGTTCAGACTCTACTTGACTGTTGGCAGTACCCAAATTCAATATTATACCTAGAATAGAAAAAACAACTGTACATTCGGTGATATGTTTGTGATTTTATGCATAGTCTTTATTTATTTACTATCTATTTATGTATATATGTATATTTTATGTCTTTTCTATGGAATTTAATCTGAAATAAATGTTTCTATTCTATTCTACTTATAGGTGTGCTTAGACTGAAAACCCTAATCCCTACAGAAGTGGGTGTCAACTCCCACAACTGCGAGGACGATTCAGATGAGTCCGCCTGATGTCCTAGCCATCAAGATTTCACTGTGCCTCATCCGGCATCGCTGGGGGAACGCACAACCAGAGTCTGCATCCAGGCCGTCACACCATCATCATGAATTCGTCAACCCTGATGGTGGCGCCTAACAGGATCCTCACTTTGTCGCTCCAGCCTGCTACCCTACTCCAGCAAACAAGGTGAGGTACAGGACTGCGGCGCCTGGGTTGTCCATGTGTTTTGTGAGCTACGTGGCGTAATGACAGGATGTGAGGTGTTGGCCCACAGGGCGGGTGAACGTAAGGCCTCTTCGAGCTGCTCATCCAAGGAATCTGCCACCATTCTATGTTATTCCTCATCTGAAAAAGCAATTGACGCAGTCCAAGAATTGCATCCCGGGGATCCTGCTTGGGACCCACATCTGCTATATCCAGTGTCTGACATGGAAGGTGGAGGCTCACGCAACTCATCCAGTGTCAGTAATCAGGGTGGCGGAGATGGCAACTGTTGCAGGCTCCTCACTGGAGCAGCAGTTGCTTTCGCTGATGTTGCCATGGCTGCTTCCTGCAGGTCTCCAAGTTACTGTCAAGCTTATGCACCTGCCTCACGGTGCGGGAGTGACCTTGGGTTGCCTCTTACTCTCTTAGTCGCTCCGAGTTGGCAGCGGTCGCAAGCAACGACCCAGCAAGGGATTGCAAATTGGCGGTATTCCAATCCTCACAAGTTGGGTAAACATAAACTTCACCAACCTGACATGCGGTGAGCTGACTAGCGATGTGTGCTTCTGGCTCCTTGACGGCCAGTTGAGAATTGAGCTTGAGATCGGCAGCATGCGTGGATGTGTCCCGATCCAGGACTTCTAACTGAGAAACAGAGTAATCGAGCAATCCGTAAAGTCCTCGGCTAGGGTGCGATCCATTTGCACACCTGGAACAAATGGGCGACCCCCTTCAGGGTCACCTTGTCACCTGTGAGTGGTGCAGGAGCAGCCGAGTACGATTCGAGCTTGGCAATCCAACTCACAAATGTTTCCTGCAGGTGTTCAACCACTCCATGTGGTTGGTGATCCAACCTTGCGTCTTTGGATCAACTTATCAAGGTGAAACCTGATAATGACCCGGCCAAGGAGGCTGTTGGCAAGCCACCTGCTACAGCCAACAGTACGAGGGATCGTGATCTTCACGTAGACCTCCATCCGTTCGAGAACAATATGCTGTGCGACTGATCACACATCGTGCATATCCTAACTAGCTGTTCTTGTCTCTTGGTGACGTCGTCCCCACCTCCATCGGGTGGACTACTGACGAGCTGGATGGTACGTAACTCCTTTTGTTTTCCTCAAGATGGTGGGTCCCAGTGGGGGAATCAGGCACGAGCCTGGCCCCACTGTCAGACGCCACTGGCGCAGGCACAAGCGTACGCTTGCCCACATTTCCTACTTGGGGCTGCCTCTGCCATTGTGGCATTACAGGCCCTCACACATTTTATTCCACCTGATCCAGGCTATGCAGATACGTATTACGTGGGATAGAGATCATCTTCTTATTCCAGAAGTGTCCGGGGCTTTATGCTTGTCTATAGCAGCAAACTCCTCCGAAAAACGGAAGCCTGACACACCCCATGATACTGTTGATGTGTAAGAGAAGTCTCTCTCGTTCTTGTTTGGGCATTGACATGTGCAGGTCGCATTGGCGAACCCACCTGCGTCCTAATCCTTTATGGCCAATCCTCTAGTCATCAGAGAAGCTGTCTTACTCCCCGGGTAGAACTGGCGACCTCCTGTGAACACAACCATGTCTAGGTCGCATTTGCGAGCCCATCCATTTTCACTCCCGCCCGCACAATTTCTGTGTCACTCTCTGCCACAACTACAACACCTCCTGTGATGTTGTTCCATCCTTCCCCTGGACTCTGGCATGCTACCGCAGGACCCGCGGGGCCTTTGTTCTCGTCACTGCAATCCCGGACATCACAAACTGCGTCTACTTGTGACCCCTTTTAAGCCGCGTGTCAGCGACCTATATTCGACCAGCTCACCCAACAAGTTGCTGTTTGCTTCAGGGAGACTCTGCAGCCTCCCTAGACAACTGGGAAACCCCCCGCAAGTATCATATGGCAAGCGCCACAACAGGGCACAAACAATGTGTAACGTCCAATTAACGTTGTGAAACAACGTCCAACATTACTCCCAAAACATTAAACGTCTCTGTTAAATTCTGCTGTAGTTTGATGTCCATTATATTCCTCCAAAGCCGAGCCGCGATGCTGCTATAGCGCGGCGGCTGGAATGCCACGATGTGACTTGCAAAGTTAGCGAGATCGGCGTTAAATTCATTGCCTCGCGCGGTGGTTTCCTTGCTTTATTTGCATCCTCGCGACCTGGTTAAACCTTAACAGCTCGTCGCTGCTTTGTTCCAATAGAGAGTTGTGCAACCTCGCACATGTGTGAATCCAGATGTACACAATACTTGCGCTACTGTCCGTGCATGATTCTAGCATATTAGCCCTTCCTGCCTTATATCCTTTGTCCATTAATGTAACTGCACAGCCTAGAGTGACTCCACGCCTCCCTCCCCCAAATTTCACATTGAAACCATGGCATACAGGGGTGGGAAGGGTGGGAAGTTTGTGTGTTTCCTTGTGAAACTTCCATCAAGCGAGTGGGGTCGCATCCTTACAACAGAACTCTCCCCCACTGGTTTATTCTGTTATTCCAGATCCAATACTCCAAGAACTTTGCTCTACATCAAGTGAGGAGGTTCTCGGGGTATGAAGCATCCTTTGTTATCAATGTTACACCGTTCCCCAATCCGAAAACCGGTTTTAGGCTGTTGACACTCATCCATTGCGTCAATAAAAGTTGGTGGCCTCATTTTGCCTTGGTGGCAGAGGCAGGCCTGCACAACACCCGTATCCATACGGTGTGATCATTGGCGACCTCTATAATCTCGTGAGGTCCCATCCATGTCATGAAGTTCAACTCGTCCCGTGCGTTAAGAGGGCTGTAAAGCATGACTTGATCACCTACTTGGTAGCACCTATGCTTGCACTTCCTGGATTGCTGGTCCAGCTGTATTTTCACAACTCAGGCTGGCACTTCACGCACAGTCTCTGCCATTTGCATCGTCACTGCGGGGCTGTCCTGTCGTCTGACCTGTACAAGTCTATGGGTAGTAGGGGGTCCACACATTGACTGTAAATCAGCTTATGTGGTGTGAATACTTTACTTCCATGCATTATACATCATAAAGACTTACGGGAGCAACTCAGCTCATGTTTCCTCGCACAATCAAGCACGTGATATTGCCTTCATCATCTCATTGCTGCGTCCCACCATGTCACTACTCCATGGGCATATGTGGTGGTCCATGTCTTGCCAGTCTTTCACATTTTGCACAATACAAAACTTTTCTGATTGTCGAACTCGTTCCCTGATCACTATGGAGTTTCTGCATCACCCCATGGTGCAAGATACACTCCCTGTATAGTACACCTACCATGGCTTCAGCAGTTTTTCCACTCCAGTGCGTACTTTAACCTCCTAGGGAGATAATCCTACTTCACACAGATGAATCCCTTCCAGAAGGAGTTTCCAAGAGCGGCCCTTGTAGGTCAATGCTGACCCGCTGATGCGAAAAACTTGCATGTTCATGTTTCATGGAGGGTTTCCCTCCCCCACTTCAGGTCTCACTATGCTGGCATGTCAAACATGCGCCACATCATCCTAACATCCCCTGTCATACCTGGCCAGGCGAAGCGGCGCTTAAGGATTTCTTGGAGCCATTCATAGTACCAGGGGCATCACACCGTGGACATGAACACACCTCCAAATGCCCTCCCGCCATGCAACCGGCACAATACGGACTTGTACGTACTCCAAGGGGCGGCCCTTGGCCTGGACAATTTTGTCCATCATCCCAACCCCGCAGTCCAGTTTGGTACAGAAATTGCCACCAGTGACAATATCCCTGCACCTCGGGAATCTGATGTTTGAGTTCCTACTGAATTATCTCATCTCCCCACCTCCTTGAACACTGGCTGTGCTCGAGCCTCCCGGTACTTGGCATTGCCAAAGTTTGAGAACAATTGTTTTACTTATATCTTGTCTAGAAACGTTTATGAATGGTGTATGCAAGGATTGTAGCGATTTTTGTAGTGATTTTGTGTTGGAATTTATTATTATTTTTTTGGATTTCTTGCTGATTCAATTCACCACAGGCATTTGAACAATATAACTCAGAGGATTCTATAGACGGTTCGTAGTGCTTGAAATTGTATAATACTGTTCATAGCAGCAATGTTGTGCTGTTGTAGGTCACCAACTACTGGATTGCTAGTGTTCCTATTGACATGTTTTATACACAGCGGCCACTGTGCTCCTGTAAAGGATGATGTTCATCTCTCATCCCCCAAAGCACCGATATTCAGAAATAGTGTACTGGCTATCTTTCAAACATTAGTTAAGAAAAGCCTTAATGTATTGATAAATAACATGCATGACAAACATCAAAGTGTAACAATACATGACAAAACGATGAAAGCCATTCTGACTTTGCTCTCATTGAGTCTTCTAGCATTGGCCAATGACGTACACCCAAAGCCAGGACCAGACTCTGGCTACTTGTGTGGAGTGTGTGATGAACCCATAACTTGGGATCAACGTGCTATTGTTTGTGAAACCTGTGATCAGTGGTACCTCATTGCCTGCCAAAATGTAAACACTCGCACGTTTGCTGATCTGCAGGACAGCGCCGTAGCATGGGACTGTATTGAATGTGGATGTCCTAATTTCACCACCAGGTGCTACGACATATCAACTCTGAGCATATCTAACCGGTTTGATACCCTAGCTTCTATTGAAAATGAAATGATTATCCAAGACTCAAAAAATCAGTTATGTACCCCACCTAAGCAAGGTAAATGCAAACCACTGCATTCATCAACTCCAAAAAGCAGAAAAATCATTCATGTAACCAGAGCCCTTTGAGAATAATCAATGTGAACTTTCAATCTATGAAAAAACAAGCCAGAGCGTGTGAAGTATCTTGTGGAACAAACACAGCCTGATATTTTGATTGGTACTGAAACATGGTTAGATCCTACAATTACTAACTCGTCAGTATTCCCCGATGGCTACACAATCTATCGTAAGGACAGAAACATACACGGAGGTGGTGTAATGATAGCTGTTAGTAATAAGTTCATTTCATCTCCAGTTCCCGAGCTAGAAACTGATTGTGAAATACTATGGAGTAAGCTGGAGTTGGTGAAATCTAAAAATGTCTACATTTGCTCATTCTACAATTCCAAAACTGCTAATGTTGATACACTTGAGCAATTAGAGATAAGTATTAGAAGACTAGGCAAAACCGATTCTGTTGTCGTCCTTGGGGGTGACTTTAACCTACCTGGTTGGGACTGGGAAAAAGTAACTATTCGACCTGGGACGCCTCACATAAAAAACCATGAGAAACTTGGTGAAATACTTGATGATTTCAGCTTAACTCAATTAGTTGATGTTCCAACAAGAGGTGAGAACACATTAGACCTTATTATTACTAACTACCCTTCAAAGCTTAATAGAATAAAAACATTACCAAAGATTGCAGACCATGATGTGGTTTATGCCGAGATAGACATTTCTCCTAAAAAGTGCAAACAAGTAAAACGAAAGATCCCACTATACAACAAGGCAAACTGGGCCAATATGAAAGATGATATGGCTGCTGCTCAAGCAGAGATAAGAGACATGTATGAAAATGATTTTCCAATAGAGGAGTTGTGGTCAAAGTTTCTATCAAGTATTGAAGAGTCCATTGTTAAAAATGTCCCTCATCGCCAATCCAAATCCAGAGACAGTCTCCCATGGTTAAGTGCTGAACTGCGTCAACTAATTAAGAAACGTGATAGAATGCACCATCAATTAAAAAAGTCTGCAGACTCAAAACTCAGAGCAAAATACAAAGAACTAAAGAAAATAGTACAAAGAGAACTTCGACGAGCCCATTGGAAGCACATTGAAACGATCATCACTCCAACTGCAGAAACCGACCATCGTCCTGGTACCCTGAAACGATTCTGGTCTTATATCAAACACAAACGAGCAGATAACAATGAAATAGCACCATTGAAAGAAAATGGGGTATTACATGCCAATGATAAAGACAAAGCTAATATTTTGAACAGACAATTTGAAAAAGCATTTTCGAAACAAACCCATCTGAAACCTGGTGATCTTGAGCAGCGTTGTGGTGTGAAGGAGAATTATGCAGATATGCAGGACATTAAGTTCACAGTTACCGGTGTTAGGAAATTGCTGGACAATATCAATGTGAGTAAAGCTCCTGGTCCAGATGGGATTAGGCCACGAATACTGAAAGAGCTAGCATCGGATATCGCCCCCATACTTACAATGATATTCACTAGATCCTATGACAGCGGTATCATACCAGCCATTTGGAAAACTGCATATGTTGCACCATTGTTCAAGAAAGGTGAAAAATATAATGCAGTAAATTATAGACCAGTGTCACTAACATGTATATGTTGCAAACTAATGGAGCACATTGTCACCAGTAGTATAATGAAGCATGGCGATACTTACAATATTTTCTATACATTGCAACATGGTTTCAGACGTGGTCTTTCATGTGAGACCCAATTAATTGATTTTATTGATGATGTCACGAAAAATATGGACAAGAAATTAGACACAGATTGTATAATAATGGATTTTTCTAAGGCTTTCGATAAAGTAAATCACCAACTTTTGACACATAAATTGAAGCAATATGGCATTGGCAAAAAAACAAATACTTGGATAACAGCATTTCTTACAGGCCGGTCTCAATCTGTTGTGGTGAATGGCCAGATTTCAGACTCTGTGGCTGTTCAGTCAGGTGTGCCCCAAGGGTCCGTGCTAGGTCCAGCCCTTTTTCTTTATTATATAAATGATATGCCTGCGGAGCTCTCCCTTCATACCAAGGTCCGACTTTTTGCTGATGATACTTTGGCTTACATTGCCGTTTCATCCCCACAAGATGCTCAGGTCATGCAGGCTGACCTAGATAAACTGGCTGATTGGGAGGAGAAATGGGACATGAAGTTCCACCCTGATAAATGTGTTGTTCTGAGAATTACTAGAAAATTAACACCTCACAAGTACAAATATTACCTCAGAGGCCATTGTTTAAAGTCTGTTAATAATGCCAAGTACCTAGGTGTTGAAATATCTTCTGATCTACGCTGGGACTCACATGTTGCAAATTTGTGCAAAAAGGGTAATCGATCCATTGGTTTCCTTAAACGAAATTTGAATGTAAATTCCCAAACAATTAAGGACATGGCATACAAAACACTTGTTCGACCCCAGCTAGAATACGCCAGTTCTGTGTGGGATCCATACCTGATTAAGGACATTCATCGCTTAGAAATGGTACAACGTCGTGCTGCTCGTTATGTGTGTAATTAACCATGCCCCCTCGCCCCGTTACCAGCTCCGGGATGAGGAAGAAGCTATTAACCGGTCCCCACCCATCCCCCGAAAAACAAAGAATCGAGACAAAACAGCGCTCAAAGACCTCTCTACATTTTTATTAGAAAAACTCTTAACTAATCCGGACAATATATATAAAAAATACTCCAGGGGGACACCCGCCTTTACAGAATATATAATACTTAACGAGAAGTCTCTACTCGAGAGAGAGGTTTAAAATCCAGACACCCCTTTTCTTAAAAAAACTGAGTCTAACAAACGAGATCTAGATATATAAAATATCCCAGGGGGCACCCACTGGAGTATATAATACTCGAGAAAGTCTCTACTCGAGAGAGGTTTAAATTCTAAAATATATAAATACGACTTCTATATCACGCGAGCTCTATAGCTCTTATATAAAACTTAACAAACAAAAAAAAAATCTCTACTAGAGAGAGAGACGACTCTACGTCTTCTATCAAGGGGGACACCCTTTTCTAAAAAAAAAACTGAGTCTAACAAACGAGATCTAGATATATATAAAATATTCCATAATACTCGAGAAAGTCTCTACTCGAGAGAGGTTTAAATTCTAAAAATATATAAATACGACTTCTATATCACGCGAGCTCTATAGCTCTTATATAAAACCTAACAAACTTACTTCTATCAAGGGGGGGCACACACCCCTTCTACCGCGCGTATAAAGTTTAACAAAAATCTAGATATATATATATAATATCACGAGAGCTCTATAGCTCTTATATAAAACCTAACAAACTTACTTCTATCAAGGGGACACACCTTTTCTTAAAAAAACTGAGTCTAACAAACGAGATCTAGATATATATATATAAAATATTCCATAATACTCGAGAAAGTCTCTACTTGAGAGAGGTTTAAATTCTAAAAATATATAAATACGACTTCTATATCACGCGAGCTCTATAGCTCTTATATAAAACCTAACAAACTTACATCTATCAAGGGGACACCCCTTTTCTTAAAAAAACTGAGTCTAACAAACGAGATCTAGATATATATATATAAAATATTCCATAATACTAACAAGAAAGTCTCTACTCGAGAGAGGTTTAAA
>CM032660.1:30895492-30910915 GCA_019095985.1 Streblospio benedicti
ATGCTTCTTTTAACTTAGAAGTTATGTGTTTATTGGTCCTGGAGACATGTCTACTACCGTTTAAAATGGTTTATAAGTATCTCATGATGTACTCCAACAGAAACGAAGACAACTAGATGAGTCACTGTTTCGGACTACCTATCATCAGGTGGGATTTTTTGGAGCAAAGAGCTACTTGGTTGACCCTTTATCCATCTTTTATTGACAATATGGTAATATATAACAGTCTATTGACATGTCTATTAATGTTTAGAATGAATTGTAGGTACCTCATGATGTTACTGAAACAGAATCGAAGACAACTAGATGAGTCGCTGTTTGGGACCACCTATCATCAGAGTAGGCTTTTTTGGAGCAAAGAGCCATTTGTTTGTGGTCCTAAGATGACCTTTTATCCATCTCTTATTGGGAACATTGTAATTTATAATAGTTTATTGACATGTCTACTAATGTTTAGAATGGATTATACGTACCTCATGATGTTACAAGAATAGAAACGAAGGAGATTAGGTGAGCCCCTTTTTGTAATGTACATTGGCCTAAGGACATGTCTTCTACAGTTTAAAATGGTTTATAACCTCATAATGTTACCAAAATAGAAAGGAAGACCAATAGATGAGCCGCTGTTTGGGACCACCTATCATCAGAGCAAAGAGGGCCCTTTTTATGCTTCTTTTTATTGGCACTTGTTTGTGGCCCTAAAAAGAACCACTTCAGTATCTTTTATCTCACCCTATTGAGGTCTAATGGCACTTTTGGTAGGTTTCATAATCGATAAATGTAGCACATGGTGTACATTGAATAGCAATGAATACCTTTCTATCTTCTAGCTCTTGTCCAGTAAACACATTTATAAAAGAGCACCTTTTGCGTTTCCTGTCATCAAAGGCCGAATAATTAGGTAAGTGTGTAATAACAAAAAATCACCTTACGGGTGTGTATTTCTACCTATCTATTACCCCCTACCCAATCACAACCCCACATGTAAAATTATTACTTGCCAGCATTCAGTTATATTTATACTTGTTTTGTAATACTATAAGCTATCCTTATTATTATATAAATGTGATAAATAAATAAAATACCAAAAATAAACATGACCAGTAACTTATTAGTAAATAATACTATATATATATAAAAAAAAACAATGCACATATGTGTTTATAAACCACGTCTCATAAACATGCTTCATCACGGTAGGCGATATGAAAATAATCGAATTTTTCATACTGGGCTTTTTTGGTAGGCTAATGGACTGGCTCGGCGGCTCGCCACGCTCACACACCATCTATCGGATTTAACGAGAACTACAACGAAAGGCATTTTGTGAATTTTGCCTTTCGTCTTTTGGTTTTGCCTTTCGTCTTTTGGTTTTGCCTTTCGTCTGTGTGAGGGGTGAACAACAACAAAAGGATGTTTGTGCGTTTTGCCTTTCGTCTTTTGGTTTTACCTTTCGTCTCTTGTTTTTGCCTTTCGTCTTTGGTAGGTGCCTTTCGTGGACGAAAGGCATAAATGAGAGACGAAATTGAGGGTGTCCCACATGGCGCCCCAATAATAAGGGAGAAAAATCGTCCCGACCACGTGGATCAGCAAATCAATGTTGCAGCCAAACTGCCGCGCCGGTGGACAACTAGTCCGGCAGTCAGCATCTTTCATCTGAAAAGTTGGTCTCTCTGGAGACCCCTTTCATTCAGCCATAAGGAAAAATGTGCGCTCTACATAGACTGTGCTGCCCCTGGCGGCATCAAATTCAGCCAATCAGAGCTCTACGTTGGTTTTGCAACGAACAACAAAGCACACATGGCTCATGAATATTCATGAAGACCGCTTAAATATAACTTTAACACTCGTATGCTTATCAATCGATGTAGATCTAGAAATGCATTCTTTATGTTTAGGAATGGTTAACATTAATGTTATTAAGAACAGCATAGACTAAACTATAACCCACAAATCGAAGACAAAAACCGGCATTGATCAGTTGTCAAACATTTCATCTCGATTCGAGGATTTCACAGACACTTCATACACTAGTACGTCAATCCTACAATGCACACAAATCACGTTGTCTCTGGTTTCCCATCGTCGGTTTTCACGGCTTGATCACTCACACTGCCGTAAAGTCCTTGTTCATACCAACCCGTGTACGTAGTGGGCCCAGTTATAGCTTTTATGTGGAAGAATTATTTTCGGTTAGACTTACGTCAAAGACAAAATCAATACTCGGTTTCATCTTACTTATATAGCAAGATCGTACGTTTGGCGTTTGAATTCCCGGCTGGACATTTTGGCAGTGGGCCTTCTGATTGGTCGGTTTCTGGACGTAAGTTCCACAGAATTGGATATGGTGGTATCACGGCTATATACTGCATATATAGTCGTGAGATATGACGATGTGCTTTCCTAAATGCTTTAGTATTAATCCTGTGTGATAATTAGCGTTGAACTTTTTATGGTATACACAATATTTCACTAATATTAAATTCCATCTTTCACGCCGTTATACTTGAAAACCTGTCAATCAAAAGTTCTACTGGTGACGTCATTGTATAATCATGAATATGCAAATTCGTTTTACTCCGCTATGGATTTTGAATGGCTGATGGCAAGGTATACATATATCTATAAAATTTGATAGATGATACCTTACTGTGGCAAGATGGGCAGTCAGAGGGTCATACCCGTTTTTGTGAGTTAAAGCTTTTCTCTCTCTTGATTATTCATCTAGAGGGTCTATATAATGAGTTCCAGGTGGGTGTGAAGTTCTCACCCTTGAACATTTTTTTTAATGCACCATAATTTCCAAAATGGCCGCCAAAACCTTAAAATGGCCACATCTACTTCTATATAGTTACTAGGAAAGTGATTTTTGGGTCTATGAGCATGTTTTATTGGTTAACAAATCTGAATGGCCATTCTATCTATATTGGAGTGCATTTGTTTTTTTAAAAAATTCAATATTCATGATCGCCATTACGTAAAAATAGATATAGTCAAATCCAAGATGGCTTCCACTGAGATGAATGAATTCTGTATTGTCCAAAATGGCCGCCAAATCCTTAAAATGCCCATATCTCCATCAATAAAGGGGCTAGGAAAGTGATTTTGATGTCTAGTGTAGGGTTATCAGCTACAATTGGTTCGACCATGTATCTTAGATAAAGGTACCATGACATGTAACATCAATTATTAGAAAAATATTGATAGCAATAATCAAAATAATGTCAAAATTAGATTTTACTCCTTTGTAATGACAAAATGACATAGTGATCAAAACTTAGTGATCATTCAACCACCACATGATACTGACATTTGAGAGATCAATGTATTCCAATCGCTTCCTCAGCTTGTGCTTTAACATGGAAATGTGCTACTATATCCACACTTCACAACATTTAGGATTTCTTCAGGTACTAGTGTGAGAACTGATGCTACAGTCACTGATTTCCAAGAGTCACTATCTTTCACCAATCCATGACATTCTGGATCCAAATCTGGAGAGTTGCAATCAGCACAATTCTGCCACATTGCTACTTGCAAATGTGCCCTCAGTACATTTTGCAAGAAAGACTCATTAATTGGAGGTACATTTTTAAGTTTTGGGGAACTGGCAACATTCTAGCAACTTCAGCTGACAATATATTCTGTTTTTCTTCTGTACGACTTGTGTACTCACACTCAAGATGTCCATAACATTCGAACATGAATGCTGTGGCCTGGCTCATTACCTCCTCAACAGTAGAGGAAATGTTCCCAAGAGCATCTAGTGGACACTTAGCTGTCCTGACAGTGTTGATAGCTGTGGATTTAACTATATCATAGCATATTGCCACAGTATCACAGCCTGTATTAAAGCCCATGGCTTGGAAGCAAGTCATTCATGATCCCTTTGTATTTAGATACTGTGACATTGATATCTGTGTACATGACCAACGTCATATAAGAGCTCATCTTACCTGCTCTTTAATCGAGCCATTAGGGAGTGGTCACAAAATACAGAGGAGGGTGGGCGTGAAGAGAAATGGGGGGGGGGGGCGTGAAAAAAACTCATGGTGCTCTAGGGGGCCGCACGAAAAATCACATATAGGCTAGGTGGGCGCAATTTTTTTAATACAAACATTCTAAAAATTTATGCGCTTTTGTCGCGAATTGGGACAAAGAATATCACGAATTACACTAGTATAGCTGATAGCAGTTTACTAGCATTTATCATTTAACTTTAAAACACAACTAAAAACATTATTAATTCAGCAAGATTTAGTTCTTTATATAATCAGTTACATATTAAGCATGACATGGCGTAGTCTTTCAATTCTATTGCAGTATCAGCAATGCAATGTTTCTCAGCCGCCTTCTTTGCAGCCTTCTCCTGTCTTCCCTTCTTTTGTCTTTTGCACTCCTTCTGCCTCAGCTTGATCCTTTTATTCTCTGCAACTCTAAAATCCATTGCATTGAACTTTTGTTTGATTATACCAAATACATATTTCACATTATTAGCATGCTGATCACCAGAGAATTACTCTAAAATACTCGCCAACTCGCAAATTCGAGTGCTTTATCCATTTGGCGACATGGGGTTCAATGTGCACCTGCCACTTTGGAGATTGTCTTTTATATCACGTTTTGGGCGAGAATCCTTGAAAATTAAGCCATCATACACCATCACATTTTCCAATGCTTAGAAGAAGCTCTATACAGTTCGCCGGGAAGGTTTTTTTTTGTTGCAACAACAGCGTCAAAGTAAATGCATCTCAGTAATAAGAAAATAATTAAAAATATCTGACAAATGTTTTTGGTAATGATTTATATTTTTTGATGGATGTCAGGCTAACACAGTGATATGCAGGGAAAACAATGAATAATCAATGTATGTACAGTTAACATGTAAAACCATAAAAAATGAAAAACATTATCTAAATACCTCCATTTCATCAAAAATAAAAAAAAATAAACTACTTTTCTCAGAAAAAGAATGCACCAGTGAGCTTCTAGAGACATCCATTAAAAAAAAATTCTGGGGTGAGCATGCCCAGACCCCCTAGCTATACCTACTGTCTACGCCACTTGCAACTGCGCCTTTGGTGCTCTCTTCCAAGGTTCCTCTTTTGACGCTCCTCTTTTCAGCAACTTTGAATTTGGCCAGTGTCTTTTGAATATGGGGCCACTAATAACATTGGGCTAGTGCTCCTGTTATTGCTCTCGCCAAACTGGCTAGAGGAGTTTGAAATGAGAGTAATTCCCTGTGATCACAAATCTACTAGTGTTCTTCCATCATTTCAAATGACTTGTTGATGTATATGACCTCCTTTTTGCTCCAAAACCTTTCCATCTTCAACAGCTAAATCTTCATTTTTCCCCTTTACCCTAAACTTGATGTCATCTATTGATCTAGATAAAGCTTCCATCTCTTCTATAGCTTTATGACTGGGGAGGTGGTGTCCCTGCATAAGATGTTTTGGTGTGATAGTTTATCCTGGTTCTGTCTGATAGTATGCGATAGAATAATTAATAATGGAACGCGGGGGGGGGGCATGGAAAAAACATACAATGTGCCAGGGGGGGCATGAAAAAATACTGACATGGCGATAGGGGGCCATGATAAAAAATTGTCGTGAAAACTATTTCTCTTCACGCCACCCCCCCTCTGTAGTTAATGACCACTATCATGCATGACAGATAAGTCAATGAGACGTGATACTGCACCATTTATTTCCACTGGAAGAGGATCACTACCTGTAACAATCAGCTTGCCACTGATGGAGTCTACCTTTGCAAAGATATTGTCAATGACTAAATCACTGAGCTGCTTCTTCTTTTGGGAAACTGAGAGAACAACGTCCATGCCTGGTAATATAGTAGCAGGGGTAAGATCATAAATCCTACTAGCTCCTTTATCCCTATTGTTCTGTGCTGATTCCTTTGGACTGTCTTCATTGTACCTACAAATGTCATCACATAGTGGCCCTCTGCGAAGAACAAGGGCAGCATTTCCTTCACTATAGTGATGTGTAATGGAAAGTCAATTTCTCTCTCTCCACGCATATATTTCATAATGGCTTAAGGGGACTGTGAACTCTTTAAGGGAAAAATATTCTATTTTCAGCTTTTTAATATTTATTATACTTTAAACTATGAAGAACAACATGTTTTGAAATTAACCTTTTATCTTCAATAGTTTTCCCATTACAACGCATTTTGTAAAGACCAAGCTGGAGTGAAAAACAATGACTCATTCTTTGCAGACTTATAAGTTTATATGGGCTAAAAATTAAATTTTTAGATTTTCAATGTTTTGTATGCTATAAATGATAAAGAACAACATCTTTTTAAAATGAACCTTTATCATCAATAGTTTTTCTTATATGATACATTTTATAGACAGCAACTACTATCAATGTATATTGATAGGCCATGTTTAAAGCCCATTTTCTCAAAACTAAGTTTGCATAGTGGATGAATTTTTCTTTTTATATTTCTCCTTAACCATGAAATCAAATTTTCACAAACGTGTATATATTTGAAGATATATGCATTCTGAAGAAAAGCTTACTAGGGATTTTGATTTTTTTATTTCGTTGATGAATTATGAACATTTTTGTATTGATTTGCAAGAAAATTTGGAAAATAGGTGGTTTTAAAACTTAAAATGCATGTAAAATGATAAATAGGAAAAATACAAAAAATTTGAGGCAATGTTTTCTAGATAAATATACAAATTTTGTAACTGAATAGTGATTTTGGTCATTTCGATGTTGTACTATCAGTTATATGCTTCGCAGGCAAAGTTGTCATTTTTTCATTAATTGCTTTATAATTTTTTTTCATCAATGTATACAATTCAAAACATGTTGTGTCATTAGATTAGATAATTATCTACAAAATAAGGTGTAATTTGTAAGAATTGAAGCAATAATGAGTGAGAATATCAAAGTTTAATAAAATCCTAAGAAAAGAGTTCACAGTCCCCTTAATGGCCCCTCCGTGGAACAGTTCAAAACTTTTGGGCTTCTGTTGTCAAGAATGTGAAGGTTTTGTTGGAACATTATGATGTTTATCTGTGCTTTGACAAGTATGTATTTGTAACGCAAATGCAGATTATTACTTTCAAAAACATGACAGATCAAACATGGATGTAGCATATTAGCAACTATACGTAACTATATTTCTAAAGTAAATGTAATACGATGAAATCCGTGCATACAATGCAAGTGAACCAACTGTTTATATGTAATGAGTCTGATGACACTGATGTGTTTGTAATAGTGTGCCATTAGGTCTATCAGGTGAATATGAGGTCCCGTAAGAAGTCAGTCATATACACAGATATTAATGCCACAGTATCTAAATACAAAGGGATCATGACCTGCTTCCAAGCCATGGTCTTCCTTACAGGCTGCTATACTGTGGCAGAAAGAAAGAAATTCTCTAAGTTGTGAAGAGTAGATGCAGTAGCACATTTCCATGCCAAAGCACAAACTGCAGTTGCATGTGTTACGGAGAAACAGGACATTGGTACAATCCTAATACTAAGCTCTCAAAAGATGCTAGAGATGATGATAATTATGATGATTCAGAAACTGATGAGTGAGCGATTTGGACACATTGATCTCTCAAATGTGCGTATCAAGAGGTAGTTGAATGATCACTAAGTTTTGATCACTGTGTGATTTTTTTCATTACTTATGTTTAAAAGTTTAAAATGTGTAACTTTTAACATAATTTTGATGATTGTTATCAATATATTAATATTTGTCCAATAATTGTTGTTGAATGTCATGTTTCCTTTGTCTAAGATACAAATCTAAATTACTTGTATCCCGAAACCCTACACTAGACACCTAAATCACATTCCTAGCACCTTTATTGATAAAGATATGGCCATTTTAAGGTTTGGGTGGCCATTTTGGACATTACAGAATTCACCCATCTCAGTAGCAGCCACCTTGGATTTGCCTATATCTATGTAGACAATCTGATTTTTATGTGTTTCCCAGTGTTTGCGGATATATTTTTATACTTCTCTCTCTCACACGTCTTTTTAGCAAGCATATTTCTACCAACGATAGATATAGCTGAAGACAAGTTTTACAACCCTAAGCTTCCATTTGACTATATCAAGTGGCCCTGGCGGGACTCGAACTCACGACCCCAAGGTTGTGAGACCAGAATGATACCATCATCCCAAGCAGCGAGCTGTTAAAAGGTTACTCGGCTGAACCGATGTCTCTGTAACCGCCAGCATACATACTTGGTCTGTTATCATCTCAACCCAGAGGTCGTGGGTTCGAATCCCACTTGAGGACGAAATTTTGGGAAGGGTCTTATTAGCATTTTTAGTGCTTTTGAATGATATATATGTGTTTCCCAGTGCTTGCGGATATATTTTTATACTTCTCTCTCTCTCACACACGTCTTTTTAGCAAGCATATTTCTACCAACGATAGATATAGCTGAAGACAGGTTTTACAACCCTAAGCTTCCATTTGACTATTTTAAGTGGCCCTGGCGGGACTCTAACTCACGACCCCAAGGTTGTGAGACCAGAATGATACCATCATCCCAAGCAGCGAGCTGTTAAAAGGTTACTCGGCTGAACCGATGTCTCTGTAACCCCCAGCATACATACTTGGTCTGTTATCATCTCAACCCAGAGGTTGTGGGTTCGAATCCCACTTGAAGACAAAATTTTGGGAAGGGTCTTATTAGCATTTTTAGTGCTTTTGAATGATATATATATGTGTTTCCCAGTGCCGGATATATTTTTATACTTCTCTCTCTCTCACACGTCTTTTTAGCAAGCATATTTCTACCAACGATAGATATAGCTGAAGACATAATCATTGTCCAACAAGTTGTTTATCTTGCAGAAGCAGATGCAAACACTCTCAGTGTAGTTTCTGATGACACTGATGTATTCCTGCGCCTCATATAATTCTATAGTATGGTGATGCTAACTTACAATGTTTGCATGTCTGCTACATCAACCAATAGGGTATCAATAAATATAAATGCTTGTGCACTCATATCTCTCAATTATTCCTCATTTATTGGGAGCACATGCCCTCACTGGTAGTAATACAACGTCATATGTATTTGGAATAGGAAAATTAACTGTTCTATTAAAATGATTCTTCTATCTGGAAAGAAAACTTGATAAATTAGGGGATTTGAATGTATCTATGAGTGAATTTTTAAAGCAAGCAACACTATTCATAGCAGCTTGTTATGGGTTTGCAAACTTTAAAAACATGAGTGAATTGAGGTACAAGGTTTGGTTAGCAAAAATGTCAAATAAATATCTTCAATCTGCTCCAAAACTTAAGTTACTTCCACCGGCATCAGAAGCCTTTGTTGAACATGTTTATTGGGCACATCTACAGACAGCTCTTTGGAAATCATCCACCTCATATCAATCCAATCCAATTTGGTTGGTCAAAAGATTAAAACAATGTAATGGTGCCCGTCCCATTACCACCTGATGTTTCTTCAGCATCTCTTGATGTATTAAAGTTAATAAAATGTGGATGTTCATCAGACAATCCCTATGGTACTACAAAATGTAGTTTTTCTGCAGCACAGTTAGCATGGTCTATGGTTTGTGTATGTTATGACAATGACAACTGCAAGAATGATCGAATAAAAAGATCAATGTACCGGTAGCTAATGAGAGCAAATGAAGATTCAGAGGATGAGTTCTAAATGAAAGTGAACATAAAATGTTTACTGTTGTGATAGTAGTACTTAGTGCTTCGATCAATCATAGTGACAAATTTGATGCTTATAGTACATTAGGTCTATTATGTTCTCGTTAGTAAAAATAGTATTCATTATTACACCAATATTTTTACATGTTTACATATTTTACCCATTATTTAAAATACACCAGTATATAATAGTGCATTCCATGTATAAACAAACATGTTTTGAATAAAAACAAGTGTGTATATCACATATGAGAAATGGACAGGTGAAAAACAATTTTCACTATGTGTTATTCAAGTTATAATGTTTTAATTTGATAATGAGTGACTTTATACTAAATCAGTATGGTTTATTGTATTCTGCATACTCAAATGCATACTTTTAGATACCAAAATCAAGTTTCTATGTCAACTACAAACTGAGATATTGCTAAAACCGATTTTCTCGACACCCAGTGGCGGCCATTTTGAATGTCGGCCATAAAAAAATTTCCCCAAGGATGCCGCAACTGCATCTGGTGGTTTTGTGATGAGGAAGGTCTATTCTACCATAATCAATCATAAAACATCTACTATTTGATAAAATGACGTTCTACCTAAAATCCACATTCTGCCGCAGGACTACATCTCAGTGGCGGCCATCTTGAATTTGTCTATATCTATTTGTGCAATGTAACTTTAATGGCTGGATTTAGATTCTATGACCCCCAAAACATATAGTTAGGCACCAAAATCACAGATGTATCATTAATATTGAAAATGTTACTAGTGTAGCGATCCCGGCCTCGTCGCGCCAGAGTGGGTGGCGGTGCGATCGAGGTGGGAATAGGGTGTTCGAGTGTGTGTGTGCTACAGATTAGACCAGGTTGTGATGGTGTGTTTGTGATCTCTTCTCCCTGCCCTGAGCTAAAGCTCTTGACCCAGTGAAAACAACAAAGAGTTTAAATAAATTGGTTTATTAGACCACCTTTTGCTTTCAGTGATCTATCATTCTTCAATACATAAGTCAGAAAATATAAAAGTGCAAATATGCATCAAATCATCCAAATATATTGAGTTTACACTTGTAGTGGACCAATATCAGCCCACGTCACATTTAACTACAGCTTCCACACAAAAGTGAGTCACTAGCCAAATACAACTCACTTAAAATATTAAAATAAAACTGAAGTCACAAAATGCCCCTGACAACTAAATTACAGCCAAAGTATGCCAAAAAGAAACGAATTACATGCCCTGACAAGAGCCCACAGGTGCATACGCAACATGACATAAACTATTTAACTGTTGACTGCTTCTGTAAAAGAATACATGATGACAATAGGTAATTTGAACACCGTACATTGACCAGGGCGCGCGCCGGCAACCGACGGGTTATAGCGCCAAAATCCATGTTTATGAAATCGTCTCTTATAGGTTTGATTGTCCTAACATTCAATTAGTTTAGAATTTAATAGCATCGACATCGAGTGTGGTCGTTGATCGTTTTCGTGGTCCGGGGGCGGTCGGTCGTCATCTGGGGCCATTGGGCGCGCGGTCCGCTTATCGGAGGCGGAGCCAATGGCGACGAATAGTGGGGCGATAAGCCGTAGATCTACAATACATAACTTCATTTAATTTCTATTCCTTCTCGTTGTGTTGTGTTTTGTTACTGTTACCCCATACGCATATTTACAGATATATACATGTACAACGTTCTATTTACACCAAACAATCAGTTATTGATCAATCAATTATTCCATGACGCTCCTGTTGTCACCGCGCAAAAGCATGCAAGTCAAATTGGATTAATATTTAGATTACTTGTCCTCGTCTCTGCTCCTGGAAGAGGATTAATGGGAGGATAAGCATTAAAATATTATGCATGAGTGGAAAAATATATATACAAGCTTACTATTCCCTTCGGAGTTCACTATCGAGCTGACCTCATCATACTACTACACTAAAAAGCGATGGACTGGAGACCATGAGATATGAATAACCGGGATCCCATGGCAGTTCGCCGCCAGGCCGGTCTCGCCTATCGTCTGGCGAATGAATTGTGGCTCGCTGTGGCCACCTGGGAAGGGCATACAACTAGGGGTCAATAAACTGCCCCCCCCCCCACCTCGGGGAGGTCTTTCATACCTGACACACTCCCTCCTCAGGAGTAACCGGCCAGGGTGTGGCCCCCACCCTGCCGCACGGTATATCACAACATAATTCCGCTTCCACGTACATTCCCCACTCGTACGTGGTAAGCCCTCTTGCCAGATTTGGTGGTGCCGGAGATTCAGCTATTCTATTTACACTATTTACACATATAAACGATGAATAGTGCTATACTTATAATGAAATGCATGATTAAAAATCTACTATTCACTTCCATAGGTACTTAATTACTCGACTATCCACTAATCTTTACTTCATATTCTAAATTAAACTCACTGAGCCCAATGGTCTCATCAAGACCTCCCTGGTCTTGTGCCATGTCCTTCTATCACAATACGTGCCATAATCTTGTACATTATTCACCACTACAGGTGATATTTACTAACTCATGAATATAAATCATTCTCACTGACCCTCATCACCCACCAAGCGCAGGTGGCCACTTAGGCTGTTTACTTTACTTAGCTCCTATGATTTAATATATCCTATATACTTCTATTCATTTTGCCAATTGGCTAAGACATCTAATTAAAAGATATGCACTTTGACTTATTCATTCTAACAAATCTTAACATGGACTGTGATATTTATTATGCATTTTATATGAAATCAATTGATCCAATACGATATAATTATGATCTTTAACTTCATTGATCATTTAACTCAGATTCTGCATCTGACGAAATATTACATCTGACTCATTGCCATGCATGCTGGCTAATCTATTTCTCAGTTTTCTCACACAGCCCATTTATGAACCCAACGGAACTGTTCTTGGTTCATGCAAACATACATTCTACAACTACTCACATTGAATACATGGTCCGAGAGTCAAAAATTCCGTCCATTCCGGCAGATACAGCCTTTATGGGGGCTCCCATAACCGTCGGTTCACAAACCTCATCCTAGCGCTTATTTAAACCTGGCTCAATCTTATTCCTACGGTAATGCCAATAGTCATATTTTAGGTTGTCTACTTACATAGTTCTTGCAGTTCTCCTGCGTTAAATCCTCTTGACAATTGCTTCCACTAAGTTGGACCTTTTCCAATTTCTAATATCGAATTTGAATACACTTTCCACTATACGCGCACACTGATGTTATGATTTTTAACGATTTCCTGTTTCCTGACGCAATGTTGCAGGCCTCCGACCGCGAGTTGGGATCTTCTCTTCCGCAAGATCAAGTCTCCCTCTCCTATAGAATATTGCTACTTATATACTAACCCAACAGGATCTGCTGAATCGGCATGTTTTTGTTATTGTTTTTGTTATTGTTTTGTGTTGTTGACATTCCCAAAGCATAACAGCTAGCTGCCTGCATTCCAAAACAATAACACTGGCCGACCTAGATTCTAGACTCATAACATGCGGCTGAGAAATCTTACCACCAATAGTAAAGCTGTCAACAATTGGTTCCTGTTTAATTTGTCTGTGGCCTTGAAAGCCCTTTTCGCTACACTAGCAAGAATGTATTTTTATGTAATGGCGATCATGAATATTGAAAAAATGTTAGATGTAAATGCATTCCAATATAGCTAGAATGGTTGGACAGATTTGTTAACCAATAACACATGGTCATAGACTCCAAAATCACTTTTCTAGTAGCTATATTGAAGGAGATATGGCCATTAGAAAGTTTTGGCGTCCATTTTGGATAATATCGCGAATAAAAAAAATGCTCAAGGGTGAGAACTTCACACCCACCTGGAACTCATTATATAGACCCTCTAGATGAATAATCAAGAGAGAAAAAAACTTTAACTCTCGAAAAGGGGTTTGGCTAATTTTTGGCTCTTGACCGCCGGACTAAACCTTAATCAAGAACCAGCCATACCATATGGTTTCCATAAGGCTCATGTTAGCTTTATCGGCACACGTTTGACGTAACAGACCCTCGATATTAGAGGTCCGAGAATCATATCTGTAAAAACTGGATGGCGTGAATTTGCGAGATGATTTTCCATCTAACATAACTTTATATCTGCACTATGGCAACTGTATTATTCTTCACCCTACTAAAGACCAACATATACCAAATCACCAGACAACTCCTCATACATACTGTGATAAACATACAGTAAATTATTGACACGTTTTGTTGGCATGTGTCAACGCTGAACACCCCGTTCCGAGCTGGCATCGCACCAATCAACATAGAACTCGGAAGATATGAAGGAAAACCTCTACATGAAAGAACATGCTCTTTCTGCCCAGAAGTTATCGAAGACGAAGTACATGTTATCTTACATTGTCCAGCATATGAGGATATTCGAAAAGAATTAAATGAACACATGAAACAAAATATAGACAATTTCAATAAACTGAATGGTGCACAGATTCTGGGCCTTGCCCTATCAAATGAAAGGTTTATAAAGGTGACTGCCAGGACCTGCAAAAATATTTTAAGAAGAAGGAAAGATCTAAACAACATTTAATTGTGAGGACGTTTTTTAAATATACAGTGATTATACGACCTGTTGTACCAAATGTTTACAACTCGGTTTTAAATTGATTTGTACACTATGTTTTTTAACCCTACAGTCTCTCAATAACTCTTACCTGAGTGGTTGAAATATGTAATATCTGATTTTAATGTCTGTAGAACACATGTTTACTTACATATTTTAATTTGAGACTCAAATAAATAAATAAATAAATAAATAAAACTTAAAATGTGACTAAAATCAAACGACTTTTGAATAGCCAGACCATAAAATGATGAAGATGATTAAATGATTAATGGAGGTTACCAAGCATAATACCAAATTTATTGCTAATTCTCGTGTTGTATATGATGTAACATCCCGGCAGTGTACTCAAAACGTTGAAATTATTTGTCCTATAGAACTATTATCATAAGACTATAACCCGACAGTCAGGGGCCAAACCCATCTTTGTGAGTTTTTTTCTCTCTTGATTATTCACGTAAAGGGTCTATATAATGAGTTCTAGGTGGGTGTGAAATTCTCACCCTTGAGCATTTTTTCAATTCACCATAATGTCCAAAGTGGCCGCCAAAACCTTATAATGGCTGTATCTCCGTCAATATAGCTACTAGAAAAGTGAGTTTTGGTTCTATGGGCATGTTTTATTGGTTAACAAATCTGCCGAGCCATTCTAGCTGTAGATTAGACACAGGATACAACAATCACCTCCCCATCAATCAAGGCCAAACATCAGTCGAGACGAAATCCGTATCTCACAGGTCACCAGACAACCACCATCACTCACATCAGCAGAGTGACATACCCATTTCTCACGGGTCACCAGACCACCAACAGAATTCGCCATCAATGCTTCCTGGATGCAATGGAGATAAGGATGAAACACCCATATCTCACAAGTCAACGGACCCCGATCCATCAAACCACAAGGGATCAATCACACTTGGTGAGCAATCTCCGTCAGACTGCTCAGACTTACAACATTTTAAGGACAAAACTTTTGACATAGAGCTAATTGCAATTGAACAAAGGAAACACAAACCATTTAAAATGCTTATTGATTACCTAGTAAGTGGTGAATTACCAGCTTCAAAGAAACAATCCAATATATCAAAATATGTGGCT
>CM032660.1:30920102-30965067 GCA_019095985.1 Streblospio benedicti
AAGGACAGGATGTATATGATATTTTCCAACACAAACACTTTTCTAAGTGGACCGATGGTCTTCCCAACAATTTATGGATGTTAAAAAGCTACCATGAAAAGTGCTGGGTAAATTTATCTCATTGATTTAGTCTTAACACGAGTCATAAGCCGTTCGTGGATGTAAGCCTGTCATACATGAGGTTAAATCCATGAGGAGTCGGGCCAGTGTGTGTATGTTATTTTTTAGAATCAAGCACCGTCTAAGTTGGACAAATGTCTGGCAAAGTCACTTCTAAATGATAAAGACACAATAGAGTGAGCAATCAGCCACAAAAAGAAAGATTTAGGGTCCAAGTACACAGTCCGTAGGGTGCGTGGATCTAAGTATGTAAAACTGTGAGTCGAATCCACGATGAACAAGGACAGGAGGTATGTGATATTTTCCAACATAAACACTTTTATAAGTGGACCAATGGTATTCCAACAATTTATGGATGATAAATAGCTACCATGTTAACGCATTGATTTAGTCTTAACACGAGTCGTTAACCGTTCATGGATGTAAGCCTCTCACACATGTGGTTAAATCCATGAGGAGTAGGGCCAGTGTGTGTATGATATTTTATAGTATCAATCCCTGTCTAAGTTGGACAAATGTCTGCCGAAGTCACTTCTAAATGATAAAGACACAATAGAGTGAGCAATCAGCCACAAAAACAAAGGATTAGGGTCCAAGTACACAGTCCGTAGTGAGCGTGGATCTAAGTATGTAAAACTGGGAGTCAAATCCACGATGAATAAGGACAGGATGTTTATGATATTTTCCAACATAAACACTTTTCTAAGTGGACCACTGGTCTTCCCAACAGCTACCATGTAAAGTGCTGGGTAAACTTAGCGCATTGATTTAGTCTTAACATCAGTCATTAGCCGTTCGTGGATGTAAGCCTCTCACACATGAGGTTAAATCCATGAGGAGTCGGGCCATTATGTGTATGTTATTTTTTACAATCAAGCCCTGTCTAAGTTGGACAAATGTCTGCCAAAGTTACTTCTAAATGATAAAGACACAATAGAGTGAGCAATCAGCCACAAAAAGAAAGGATTAGGGTCCAAGTACACAGTCCGTAGTGAGTGTGGATCTAAGTATGTAAAACTGGGAGTCAAATCCACGATGAATAAGGACAGGATGTATATGATATTTTCCAACATAAACACTTTTCTAAGTGGACCAATGGTCTTCGCTTTTATTTATGGATGATAAACAGCTGACATGTAAAGTGCTGGGTAAACTTAGCTCATTGATTTAGTCTTAACACAAGTCATTAGCTGTTCGTGGATGTAAGCCTCTCACACATGAGGTTAAATCCATGAGGAGTCGGTCCAGTGTGTGTATGTTATTTTTTACAATCAATCCCTGTCTAAGTTGGACAAATGTCTGCCAAAGTTACTTCTAAATGATAAAGACACAATAGAGTGAGCAATCGATCACAATAAGAAAGAACTAGGGTCCAAGTACACGGCCCGTAGTCTGCGTGGATGTAAGTATGTATAACTGGGAGTCAACTCCACGATGAATAAGGACAGGATGACATGATATTTTCCAACATCAACACTTTTCTAAGATGGACAAATGGCTTTTCAAATGATTTCTAGATGATAAACAGCTACATGTACCATGTAAAGCGCTGGGTAAACTTAGCGTATTGATTTAGTCTTAATCAGTCGTTATTTAGTCTTAACACAAGGTTAAATCCAGTGGATGTAAGCCTCCCTGTCTCATAAATGTCATGAGGTTAAAAATTACCTAATGAGGCCACAAGAAGAAAGTACTTAGGTGCAGCATGTTACTTTTTTCTTATAGAAGAGGGGCAGGATGTATATGTTATTTTCTCTCATCAATACTTGTCTAAGACAGCCAAATCCTAAGTTGGACAAATGTCTGAGCAATTGCCCACAAGGAGGGGTCAAATAGCCCGTAGTCAGCATGGATGTAAGTATGTAAAATCGGAGGTCAAATCCACGATGAATAATGACAGGATGTATTCCAACATCAACACTTTTCTAAGTTGGACAAATGTGTTTCCAAATTATTTCTCGAAGATAAAAAGCTACTATATTAAGCACCGGGTAAACATAGCAGCTTCATTTAGTCTTAACATGAAACCTCAGGCGAGCGTGGAATTTAGTATCTATAGCAGGGCATTACATCCATGAGGAACAGGACCAGGAGCATGTGTAAGGACTTTTCAAAATCAATACTCGTCGAAGTTGGAAATATTTCTCTCACAATTGTTAATAATTAAAAGAACACTTTTAACTTTTTAATGAACTACAGGTCAATCCAACAAAGGACTATAATCAAACTTTAGAATATCTGGTGTTTGTGGATCTAAACATCTGAAACAGGCTATTCAATCCATGAACAAACAGCTGCATGTGTATGTTACCATTCTCTACTTACATATTAAGTTTCTCATGTATAATTATAAATCAAAAAACCTTGTTGAGTTTAATAATTTTATTTAAAATAACGACAAAATTGAATAATACAATGGAATTTATTTCCTCTAGGAAGACAGAAAATAATACAATATCTGTTGACTAATACTTGTGTGAGAATAAATTGTATAGTGCACGATTGGCTGTATGTAATTACATAAACTATCATAAAAAAGTTACAAATTAACACACAAACACATTTAAACACAACCTAACTTGCTTTCACATTGGCTTTACCATTGAATGAATGACAAAATAGAATTCTAGAATTTGGTATTACAATCTAATCAATAATAAGTAATAAATTGATAAAATTATTTGTGATACATGGAAATGTTAATGAATTCTCAGTTTGAAAGTTTACAAAGCATGTGAGCGCTTTGACTGTCTATATTCAACTGAGTATAGTCTTTATAAAAAATTCCGTGAAGAAACAAAACATATCCATCACTACAATTTAAAGGATCAATCAGTTTTCAAAGTTATTTGAATATCTGTACACTTCAATGATATCCCCTGCTTAATATATATGGTCTTTTTATGGGCGATGAAAAAGGTGCATGATGTATTAAGTCAGGAAGAAGCAGTTGTACCTAAGACTTGCTTTGAATAGCTCACATCACTACCTACAAGACAAAAAATGCAATAATTTAATCTTTGAGTAGATTTTATCATAGATGTGTAAAGGGTGGAGATAGATTGAGACGCTATATTGTGTAAAGCAGGTTCTGGAGATAATATGTGAGGGAGCAAAGAGCAATGTAGAGAATTATTTAGATGGATTTGAAAAGACATAGTGTGTGAAGAGAGAAATGGAGAGAGTTTGGAGTTATATAGTGCTAAGAAGGTATGAAGCCAGATACATAAATAGATAGAGAGAAGAGAAGAGACAAATGAAAAGAGACAAGAAAGAAAAAAGAGAAATATAGGGAAGCCAATTAAAGATAGAAAAGAGAGAGGAGAGGACATAGATATAGGGAAAGGAAAGACGGACGGTGGTGAGAGATGAAGGGACAGAAGAGAGATGCTGGGTGGAGACAAAATAGAAATAAAGATATAGGAGATGGAGAAAGGAGAGAAAGAAAGGAGAGAAAAAAGAGAGATAGAGAGAGGAGAGATGGATAGAGAAGAGGGATAGAAAAGAGAAGTGGACTAGAGAAACGAAGAGAGATAACACGGTGGATGGAGAGAAGATAGAAGTGACAGAAAATATAGAAAAGAGAGAGAATACAAAGATAGAAGAAAAAGACGGATGTGCAAAGAGATGAAAGAGAGATGAGAGAGGGGGACAAGAAATTGAGATAGAAAAAGAGAAAAGAGAAGAGAGTGTTAGGAAGAGAAGGTAGAAGACAATTCAGATGGAGAAAGAGAATAGAGAGAAAAAGAGATTTAGGAAGAGGAGAGAGAAGACAATTAAGATGGAGAAAGAGAAGAGAGAATAAGTAAGAGAGAGAGATAGGAAGAGGAGTGAGATGTTGAGAGATGGAGATTGAGACAAGATAAGGTGGATGACGATAAGTAAGAATAGAGTGACAAGAGAGGAGAAATAGAGAAGTTAGAGAGATAAAGAGAGATAGAGAGAGGAGAAATGAGATGGACAGAGAAAAGAGATATATAAAGGAGACACATGGTGACAAATGGAGAGAGACCATGGAGAGAAATAGAGAGAGGACAGATGCAGAGATATGAAGAGAAATAAGAGCTCGAGAGGAGAGCATTGAGAAGAAGAGAGAGAAGAGAGAAAAGAAAAGATAATGATAGTGAGATTAGGGCGAAGGATAATGGGAAGATATATGGTGGATTGAGAAAAGAGAAAACAGTGAGGAGAGAGAGAGGAGAATAAGAGTGAAGTTAGAAAGAGATGAGAGAGGTGGATATGTGAGAATTGAAATGGACAGAGAGAGAAGAAAGAGAAAGATAGGAGAGAAGTGAGATATGTAGAGGAGATATGGTGACAAATGGAAAGAGAGAAAAGGGAGTGAAGAGACAAGTTAGAATGGAGAGATAAAAGATAAAAAGGAGATATGTCGGATGTAGAATTAAGTAATAAGAGAATGAGGAGATAGGAGAGAAGTTAGAGAGAGGTGTGATAAATAGAATTGAGATGGAGAGAGAAGAGAGGAACGATATGGCGAGGAGAGATGATAGATGGTGAGAGAAGAGAAAGTGTGAAGAGTGATGACAGACACGAGAGATAGGAGATGAAGATATAATTCAGAGGGATGAGCCAAAAGATAATTGAGATGGAGAGAGAATAGTGGAGAGAATTGAGAACAGAGATCTATGACAAGGAGATATATGAGAGAAAGAGAGAGAGAAGATGGATTGCGGAGAAGAGTGGGGACAGAGATGAGAGAGAGAAGAGAAAGAAGGAAGTTAGAGAGAGACGAAAGAACGTAGAATTGAGATGGAGAGAAGTGAGGAGAGAAAGATGGCGAGTAGAGAGATAAGGGATGGAGAGAGAAGAGAGATTGTGATGGAGAATATAGTGAGGAGAGACAATAGACATGAGAGGAAGAGAGAAGTTAGAGAGAGATAAGAGAAATGAGATGGAGAGAGAAGAGAGGAGAGAAGAGAGAGATGGTGAGGAGAGAGATGAGAGATAGAGAGAGAAGAGAAATTTTGATGGTGAGAAGAGCGTTGACAGAGCAGAGATAGGAGAGGAAGAGAGAAGTTAGAGAGAGATGAGAGATAATTTATATGGTGAGAAGACTGGGATAAGAGAGAACAGAGATATATGGCAAGGAGATATATGAGAGAAGGAGAGAGAAGATAGATTGTGATGGAGAGAAGATTGGGGACAGAGACGAGAGAGAAGAGAAAGAGGGAAGTTAGAGAGATGAGAGAACAGAGAATTGAGATGGAGAGAGAAGCGAGATTGTGATGGAGAGAAGCGTGAGGAGAAACAATAGACAGGAGAGGAAGAGAGACGTTAGAGAGATATAAGATAAATGAGATGGAGAGAGAAGAGAGGATAGAAGAGAGAGATCGTGTGGAGAGATGAGAGATGGAAAGAGAAAAGAAAGTGTGATGGTGAGAAGGGGTGATGACAGAAAAGATAGGAGAGGAAGAAAGATGTTAGAGAGAAATGTGAGAAAACAGAATTGAGATGCAGAGAGAAGAGATGAGAGAAGTGATAACAGAGATATATTAGAGAAGGAGAAAGAAGATGGATTGCGATGGAGAGAAGAGTGGGAACAGAGACGAGAGAGAGAATAGAAAGAGGGATGTTAGAGAGAGAAGAGAGAAGAGAGAATTGAGATGGAGAGATGAGTGAGAAGAGAAAGATGGCAAGTTGAGAGATGAGGGATGGAGAGAGAGGAGAGATTGCGATGGAGAGAATAGTGAGGAGCGACAATAGACAGGAGAGGAAGAGAGAAGTTAGAGAGAGATAAGAGAAATGAGATGGAGAGAGAAGAGAGGAGAAAAGAGAGAGATGGTGAGGAGAGATATGAGAGATAGAGAGAAAAGAGAAATTTTGATGGTGAGAAGAGTGTTACCAGAGAAGAGATAGGAGAGGAAGAGAGAAGTTAGAGATGAGAGAGAGAATTGAGAAGGAGGGAGAATAATGAGATAAGAGAGAACAGATATACATGGCAAGGAGAAGTATGAGAGAAGGAGAGAGAAGATGGATTGTGATGGAGAGAAGAGTGGGGACAGAGATGAGAGAGAGAAGAGAAAGAGGGAAGTTAGAGAGATGAGAGGACAGAAAATTGAGATGGAGAGAGAAGTGAGAAGAGAAAGATGGCGAGTATAGAGAGATGAGGGATGGAGAGAGAAGAGAAATTGAGATGGAGAGAATAGTGAGTAGAGACAATGGACAGGAGAGGAAGAGAGAAGTTAGAGTTATATAAGATAAATGAGATGGAGAGAGAAGAGAGGATAGAAGAGAGAGATCCTCTGGAGAGAGATGAGAGATGGAGAAAAGAAAGTGTGATGGTGAGAAGAGTGATGACAGAGACGAGAGAAAGGAGAGGAAGAAAGAAGTTAGAGAAAATGTGAGAAAAGAGAATTGAGATGGAGCGAGAGAGAAGAGAGGTGATAACAGAGATATATAGACATGAGATACATGAGAGAAGGAGAGAGAAGATTGATTGTAATGGAGAGAAGAGTAGGGACAGAGATGAGAGAGAAGAGAAATAGATGAGAGATGGAGAGAGAAGAGAGATTGTGATGCAGAGATGAGAGAGGAGAGAGGAGAGAGAAGAGAGAGAAGAGAAATTATGATGCAGACGAGTGAGGAGAGAGAATTCAAGAGAGAGAAGAGAAGACAGTGACACAGTTCCCTGCATAGTGGATAAACACGTATATTGAACAGATTTAAAATATTTGAAATTATATACTGTTGTTCTAAAAATTAGTTACTAGAAGTACCCTACACAATTAATAAATATCAGTTTTAATCATCTACCTTCAAGTGAAACAATTGGTGACTAAACCAAAATTATATGTGAACATCCAGGTCCAAGGGACACATACGACGTCCGAGTGTGGTTTTTAAACTATAGTGCGTTTCATGGATTTTTTGGCACTTGTTTGCATTATGATTGTGGGACTATGCATGTATGCGGGATGATGTAACTGTGTTTATATCGTTAATACCATCTTATGGACATGGTTAGTCATATAAAAAAACAGCTAAAACCATGCCCGGACGTACACTTTGAGAAAAAGATGATAAACCATTTCTGACCAAAGTTAAAGTTCTGGCTGCAGATCATAGAAGTGAGCTGGTCAACTCTGATCAAATTAAAAAAAGAAGCCATTTAAACTGCCTTTGAATATGCTTCATTAGATTACAGAAAACTTGAGGATGTTGGATTTTTATTGAATTGCACCGCGAATAGAGAAAACAGACGTCCTGTTTGATACTAGAAATGTTTATTAAATGAGTTTGACAGCCGTATCACCTGAGTGCACTCTACCACTGTACTGGAGGCTCCTATTCACCAACCACTTAAGACAGGTATAACTGCCGCAGTGGACCATTCGGACATCCTGACCGACCCGGGTGGTCTACCTTAAGTGCTTTGTGAATAGGTGCCACAGTGGTGATGGTCGAGGGTTTAAGTCCTGGTAGAGGCTATGTGATGTAGTCCTATAAACTTGGAGAAATAATCCTCTGATGTCAATACTTACATCTAGCCAATTAATTTCAATATATCTACATATTCTATTCTAGTTGCCAGTCATAGAAAAAATATGGTCAAGGCAAAACAGAAATGTCCATCACTATTACTCAAGTGATCTTTTTACGAATGATCAACGTTGTTCAGCTCTTAGTTTCTCTATACATTAACATAATTAATGTAAGTGATTTACTAACTTCATAAATGATATAAAAATCCTTTTGTAAATATTTAAGTATTTGTAATTACAGGACAAGTACACAGGCTGCGCAGGAACCTTAGTAGGTCAAGATTAATCTATTACGGTACCATTCACTAAAAATCCAACATCTTCAAGTTTTCTGTAATCTGATGAAACATATTCAAAGGCAGTTTCAATGGCTTCTCTTCATGAATATGATCAGAGTGGACAAATTAATTCCTATGATTGGGTGTCTAATGAATTAACTTTGGTTCAAAATGGTTTATCATCATTTTTTTAGTTCAACCTCTGGATCTTAATGTGATTTCCTTTTAGTTGCTTTAAAATATTTGAGATTTGATAATTTGCTGTAGCATTCTCTGAGATAACCACGGCATTTACCATCATATTAATTCAGTCCGTATAGTTTTGCATAATTAGTTAATAAAGTATTAATCAAAATAAAACATAAAAGTAATCCCAATCTAGAATACAAATGCTTATATCAATAAAACTAATTTATCATGGTTTATTAACAAATAAAATGTTTCAAGCTGCTCATTTCTTTCGTAAACTCAAAAATGAACAAAATTCCTGCAATTGACCTACTAATGTAACCTTGAATGAGAGGTCAAAGGTCAAATGTGATGTTTAATTTGGATTCCACATACACATGTTCCTATTTAAAGTTAATGCAAGTTGTTACTCTAAAATTGTTATTAATCGAGATAAATGCAATTTTATGAAATTTTGACCACGATGACCTCTGTTTGACCTTGAAGGAGAGGTCAAAGGTCAAATATGATGTTTTATTTGGATTCCACATACACATGTTTCTATCTAAGATCAATACAAGTTTTTACTCTAAATTCATCATTAATCAAGATAAGTGCAATTTTATGAAATTTTGACCCGATGACCCCTGTTTGACCCCGAAAAATATATTTCGCCATTAAATATTCTGGGCAAACATCATTTTTCCTATAGAGTAGTATCTAAACTACAAAAAAAACATGTTTACGAAAACTCCTACAGTGGGGGGGGGCGAGTAGGGGTATACGGAGCCCACGGACTTTTATGTTAAGGTGTATTAAGTACATATAACAATGTACATAAGCATTTGAGCGTGAAATTTTATAAGAAATAAGTTAAAGTAATCTAAGTAAATATGTATATACATAAGTATATAAAGGATATATATACATATATAGGTAAGTGTATAGATACTATATAATACAAGTTACGATTGATAAAGTGTATGAATTATTGTGATAAGGTACTAATTGATGATATGCGACTTTAGGTATCAGCCGTTGGCCGCTCCGTGGAGACAGTCGCATTGGCGGGACGCTGCCAAGCGCGATGTCGAAGGACCAAAGGCAACGCACGCGGCCGGATCTCGACGCGTGGGCCACCACCCGGGCGTTCGAGCACTTGAGGTCTCAGACCACCAAATCAATACAAAATCAGCAAAAATTTGGTCCCGAACACGCTGGTGCTGCCGGAAGTTGATATTAACTAAAAAGTAGGCGTGGTTCCAATTATTTACTGATTATAGATATGGTAAAAAAATAACCTTATACCCAATAGGTGTCAAACCAGTTATTTTATTTAAATATTTCTGAATAGTTAGTGCACATGGTCAGTTATAAGACGGCCATGTATCAAATAGAATAGTGCTAGACTACAGAGGATTTCAAGGGGTAGGTCTCATCTATTGCTGTCAGAGCTCTGGGATGGTGGTTATGCCCATATGAATTTTCTCCTCAGCAACTGGAAATGAAATACTCTGTTGAAGAAAAATAAGATTATTGGCCAACACTCAAAGCTAAGCAGGGTAGAGGGGGGCTGGTTATTACATTGTTAATAAGGCCAACCCGGGTTGGCGCAAAGCGCCAACGACGTTGGACGTGTTAGGTCATCGCACGTACGTCGTAAGAAACCAGTGTGCTTGAAATGAAAAATCTGACTGACTTAGACTCGACCAGCCAGCCTCACTTTGACGGAGCTCGCTGTACGTTGGTCTGTGTTGCGCGAGACTATGACTGACTCTGATCTGTGACCTATTTTTATTTGCTACAGAATTTTAAGAAGGCTAACATCCTACCGATGATGCTTATTGATTAGAAAACGGACAACTTCCTGCAATCTCGTTAAAAAATAAAAAGGGACACCATAATATTTACGAAAGTGCTTCGGTTTAGTTCGTAAACAAACAGCACTCGCTCCAACATACGCGTGACGTAAATGCTTTACTTACGTTGATTAAACGGTGTACGTCACAACGTAGTAAGCATGCGTGCATGCTTAATTATCTACATCATCTATCCAGCATCGGTATCCTCAAATGGCCTCAATCAATACCACCATACATGCCATAAAGGTGAAGTCATAACACTGTCCACATTATTTCACTGATTTTAATAACTATAATGCGTTATTGATAATCAGTTGAATATATACCGCATCATTACTTGAATCTTGCCCTTTTTTGGTTTACAATGACAATTTTTTTTAAACATAAAGGTGTTTTAGTTTACAATAACAAGTCCGTACTAAGGTTTGTTGGTACCAAATTAAAGCTAAATATGTGTAGTTTCATATACAAAATGTTGCCAAGTGCAAAAGTGGTGCGTTATGCTTCTATCTACGAATCTTTGTGGTGGCATCACTCGAAAATTTCTAGACAAGTCAAAATTGCATTTTGTGTAATAAACAGCATCCTTAAGTGCATGATATGCAAATTATTGTTCCTGTTTAGTCATAACGTATGTAGTCAGATGTCCCATGAGTAAAATTCGAACTCCAATGTCATATTAACAATTAAATCAACTTTTTATACAGATTTTATACAGATTTTATGAAAAAATTACTTTGGATATGAACTATGCTCTGATTTTAGGAGAGCATAATTTTAGAAATAACGATTCAATTTTAATTTTATTTGGCAAAAACTATTCAAATATAATTCGCTTTAACTATCTAAAACAAAACTAGGACTATCTTTATTAGTTTTCTTGTAATAGATCAACATGTGAAAATACTTTTGCCCTACCCCAAAATCGCGTTTTTTCGGCCTCATTGGTATTTTGTCTCTTAGCTCATATTCCTATACATATTACATATAAATGATTGTTTCTTTCACTTCCAACCAATAGACTTTGACTCAAATGAGGAAAACTCAATCTAAAATGCCATATTTGTTGTCACTTTTGTATATAGTCATTTTATTTTTATTAAGCAATGCCAAACAACAAAAATGGTCATAAATAGGAGTGAACTATGAAGACGCTTTCTAAAATACAGGTCACAAGCATTTAATTTCTATATCAACATTACATATTTGTTCTATCATATGCATGCAACCATGGAAGCATGTCTCTAATGCATGCTATGTGAAGAGCCCAGTTTCCTTCACGAGTAGCTCGTATAAAACTTAGAAGGGAGACCATCGCCATGTAGCTGTTCCAGTAATCCTTCATTGATCCTCCCTGTTCATTTCTGTACATCTCAAATGCCTTGAATAATGTCTTGAATTGTGAATTTCCTATTAGCAATTCCACTTTTTCTCTATCATGGTATTCTCTTAATTTCTTAAATTCGCCAAGTATGAATATTTGATCGATCTGATTTTCAGGATGCACTTCATACCATTGTTCAAAGGACTCCCACTGAAGCCGAAATAGTGCCTCCATCACAATCTGTAGGAATAATATAATTTAAACATAAGCCCTATCATTATCTAGTTTCTATGTTCAAAAAGTCTAATGCAATGTTTTCTGAATATATAATATATTATACTCACCTTATGAGCACGCACAGCTCTGTTGTAATGTCGTCCCTGCAGCACAGATGTTACACTTCCTGATGCAATGATACCACTTTCAATAAAAACATCAGTAAGTCCTGCAGTACCAAAACGTTTGCCAATAACTGCAAGGAAGGTAGCCGCTGTATGGAAGGCACCCAATCTTACCACTATGGGCTTGAATTCATCAGGTCTCTGCCATATTATCTCTTTTGCTTTTGCATAAATTGCTTGATCAAAGACTATGATGCAATCATTTTGTCCTGTTTGATTAGCCATTGCTAGACTACGTTTCAGTAACGTATACACTGTTGAAAGTTCCGTTGGGCTGGATTTTAGTGTTTGGCAGTAGCCCACAACACATTCTCGAGGAATGTCATTACTGTTCATTGAGACATTGAAAGATGTCCAAGACGGTACTGATTGCACTGCACTTTTGATGTCAAATAAACTTTCATCCAATGCCATTCTTAGCAACAACCATGCAAAATCAAGTTGACTGGCCTTGCTGTAGTCGTCTAGTGTGTAACGAAGGGCTTCTGTATTTATTGGTATTGGTTTTGGACCAATTTTGTTTCCTGGTATGAATAATGTGTTCTCTATTGCTTGCATTTTGAAGCTCCTGCGTTTAGAAGTGATGTAATCAGAATTATTGTTAGTGTTTGGTATTTCGCAGGAATGTGTCTTGCGTTGAATAACGATACCGTTAGTGCAATGGGTGGTGTTATGACCTGATAGTGTCTCTTCTTGGATGTCATTGTTGTCCCAGCAAAAGACAGCTGGAACACCAAGCTTACATATACTAGGTAGTGAAATCTGATTTTGCTCTTGTAATGACATTTCAGCCAAAGCCGTTTCAACTTCTTCAATGATACTGTATGACAATCCATGCCCTAGTCTGTTCAGAATGGTGACAACTTCAGCACTTCCTGTCAAACTTTTTAATGCTAGTGGTAAGATGTAGTGCTTTGGTGTTTTTATTCGAGCATTTGTTGCACAGTTTATGACATCCTGAGCAATGGATGATACTTTACGCGATAAACTTTCTGATACTTCCACATCTCTATCTTTAACATAGTCTAGTTCTTTAGGTGAAACTATCCAAGCAATTAATTTATAGAGAATAGTTGGGATTTCTAGATTGCACACATCTATGCTTTCAGATTTTGGAGGCCAAGCTTCAAAATGCCCAAGCAGTTGGACTCATGACCAGAAGGTGGTTCGTTTCATGGTGGGTGTTGAGCAAACTTACCCCTAGCAGGTTGCACACTGCTCCGTGGCACCTACATTTTGATAGACTTTAAACCAGTTTCATTTACATTTACAAGCCATTAGTGGTTTCATATCTAATATAGACTTTCTGATGTAACATGCGGCATGATAAACAGTGTAGTCAATGTCTGAATCTTCATTTGGAGAATCATGTTCATCTTCATCATCATCCAGACAAGTTATACGTTCATTCACAAGCTCTCCTTTTGTAATATTTTCTGAGTATACTAATTCTGCTTGGGCCTTGTTATGTGGATGCCAAAAGGCTATGGCATCACCAAAATACTGAATAATCCTTCTCTTCAAATGATATGTTCTGTAACTGCTTGCATCAATGTCTTGCACAGAGAGGATATCTTTGTACCTTTGAAGTAGATCACTCATATTGCTAACATTTTTATCGTCTACCAAACTCTTTTGTATTTCTTGAGCAAGTTTGTTGAACGCATCATCATATACATTTAATGTGTCCTTTTTCGCTTTATTAACATTTAGATTTACACTTTCATTGCGTGTATAGTCTCTATAGCAAGATTTGTGATACAAAATGTCATTTGCTATTAGGTCAGGGTTGTGCCTTATGTGGATTAAAATTTGTTCATCATTCCTAGCTTCAGCTGACTTTTTTATAAGGTTGCACGCCTGCTCTGTCATGCATCTCATTAGAGGTTCGTGTGTTCGTCCTGTCTTTGTTTTGATGCTTTTACTTTTTCTGCAAATGAAACATTTGCACTTATCTATTGTGTATTCTGCACGCTTCAGTTTCTTTTTTAGTTCAGGCAGTTCATCATCTGGTTGTCTTTTTCCTTCATGTTCTTGCTTAACTTTTAATACTCTATCAATATGACACGTACTTGTGTATGTTTGGTAGCATTCACGGTGATAGACACCCTTTGGTCCAGAATCCCAGTACCCTTTCAGTGAGTCATAAATATAATCTTGTCGTAATTTGGCTGCACTTCTAAATGTTTCCCAGCTTTTTGAAGAAAAATTTACCTTTGCAGATGAACATTGCTTGACCACATGGCATAAACAGTTACTGAAGTTAACGGTTACCGGTACATCTGATTGCTGATTATTCTCATCGCCATCCATTGCATACAATAATCTTAATCACTATCATTTAAATGATAGATCTATATATCCATTGCCAATCAAAACCGCTATATCATTGTAACTTCTCTGATTAATAAACTCAATCAGTCCATGAATGTCAGAATGTTATTCGCTTGTTGTCGAATGGTAATAAGTCTCCCTATATTAACACACAGTTACATATTGCCCCTATCGCAAGGTTCTACTGTACGGTCTATGATCACTGACACCAGGTAAATCTCTAAATTGATTTTTCCAAACACCAACCATATTGATTTATAATATATTGTCAATATTAATACACAAAGTTTATGTCAAAATATTTGAATACAATGAAAAGTACTTACAGGCCAAAAATGCAGTACATGTAATTACGTCATTACGTCACCTATTTTAGATCTAGACTATAGATCTATGTTAGACGATTTTGGGGTAGGGCAAACGTATTTTCACTTATTGATCTATTACAAGAAAACTAATAAAGATAGCTCCAGTTTTGTTTTTGTTAGTTAAAGGTAATTATCTTTGGACATTTTTTGCCAAATTAAATTAAATTTGAATCGTTAGTTAAAAAATTATCCTCTCCCAAAGTAGAAGTATAGTTCATATTCAAAGCAATATTTGCATAAAATCTGTATAAAAAGTTGATTCATTTGTTAATATGACATTGGATTATGATTTTTACTCATGGGACATCTGACTACATATGTTGTGACTAAACAGGAACAATAATTTTTATATTATACAATTAAGGATACTTTTTATTACACAAAATACAATTTTAACTTTTTTGGAAATTTTCGAGTGATGCTACAACATAGAATGGTTCATAGTTACATAACGCACCACTTTTGCTCTTGGCAACATTTTGTATATGAAACTACACTTATTTAGCTTTAATTTGGTACCAACAAACCTTGGTACGCTGATGGATGCCTTTCATTTGATCTGACGGAAATATTATTTTGACCAATTAAAAGCATTGTATATATAGGCTTATTTGATTATGAATTATTAGACCTATCACATTGTATATATAGGCCTAATTTACTTAAAATACAATATTAAGAACGAGAATATTTGATTACAGAGAAAAATGAGTACAGCAACAACTCAAAATGGGCCAGGGGCAGGGCCCTCTAATACTGAAGAGGGAGAAGAAAATAAGAATTTTGAATGTAACATTTGTTTAGATACAGCAAGGGATGCCGTCGTGAGCATGTGTGGCCATCTGTTCTGGTATGTTGACAATATTGATGTTATGTTAATTCACGGCCGTTCTATAGATTTGGTAGGGCTTGTAATATGTTCTATCATTTCACGAGACTAGAGCATAGGTTTTTCTAGTCTACAGGGTCAGGATTAGGTGGTGCTTTAAATGATTTTATAGAGTTCTTAACCAATTTTCAAACGATTAATATATTCAGATAAAGGCACTGCCTTAAAGATGGCAAACCCTTAGATTTTGACCTACAAACTGTGTCATGACAATTGGGGTATATTTTTAAAAACATTTCAGACCCTTTGTAATGTTATTTCTAGAAATATACGTGTGCAAGTCTTTGAGTATTCAGAATTTCATTATTTTAAATGCACAGTAAGGTACTGAGAATTAAGTTGGCTGCTGTCGATATTCTGGTGTAGTTGGTTCAAGATGTGATGTGTTGTCAGCGCTCTTTCTGAGTCATGCACCAATTCTCGGATGTACTGTTTTAAGCCGTCCGTGCGGTCTGCGTCGGCTGCACGGATGGCTGCTAGGTGGTTCGTGATGGACGAGACTGCTCGCAGCATGGTCTTCAGTTGATCGGCGTGCTCGGCTTGGGCAGCTTGGAGCTTGGCCGCTTGTCTGTTGGTTTGGCTGTCCGTTGAGGCTTGAGTTTGTTGGTGTTTCGCCAGGATGTGACCCAGGTGATCAGTACGTTCTGTGAGGTGGTCCATATGTTGCAGGAAATTTGCTGTGAGTTGAGATGTCGCTTTTGTCATTACTCGCTTAAAGTCTGCATGAAGATTGCTGATCAGTTGAGTTGTCGCTGGGTGTCGGTAAAGGTGTCCAGCATGTGTCGCACCATATCGGAGACGTCTGTGGCTGTGAGTGATTCATAGTGACGCACTGGGGAGAGAGAGCGTGAGCGGATGGGTGTGGTGTTTGCTGAATGGACAGAGCAAATTGTTTTGGCGGTAAGGGACCGGTACTGTTGCTGCAGATTCTCAATTGCCTGCAGCATTATATTCTCACGATCCGTCCAATTTGAGTCTCGAGGCATCGGCCAGTGACGATCGTAGTACGGATACTGCCTGTAGAATGCATGACCAGGTGGCCCGGCCCGTATGGTGGCTGGCCGCGAGACTCCCATCCAGCTTCCTATTGCGTGTCATTCATCATGGCGTCCAAATCGATGCTCGGCGGTCCGGATGAAGGGCAGTTGTTTATATTATCTTCTCAGCCGGTGCGGAATGTCCCGGCGGCGGTCATCGCGTGAGTCTGGCCAGGTGGGATTTCTCCCGATGAGTCGGTCGCATCACAGTCGGCCGGCGTGTTTACATTAAGCCAAACATTAGTTACGCTCCATAACCCCGTGCCTTTGGTGGCCGCAGGTGAGAAGCGGTTCAGTAGGCTTTGATGTAGGCCGGTTGGGCCCAGGAATGGCGTGGGGAGACGCGCTTGGTGGGGTGTGTGTCCAGCTGGCGTTTTGACGCTCGTGTTGGCTGTGATGTTGTCGGGGCCGGGGGGATGCTGCCGTGATTGCCGAGGCGTCTTTGTCGCTAGTATTCTGGCGGTGGATGCTCGTTGTTGTGATTTTTACATTTGTTATGTTTTTGGGGGGGTCGCGTTCTTAATGCCGGGCATGGTTGTCATCTGCGAGGTGACACTGCTAGTGGTAGTAGCCGGGCTGGGTGTGGAGGTCGTGGTGGGGCCTGGCATGGTAGCTGGTGTCTGAGACGCCGATGATGTCCGTTGCATCGGTGCCGTGTGTAAGTTTCTGTTTGAGACATCAGCATCTGGCCGTCCCGTTGCTACCGTGTGCCGGTGTAGGGCGATGTCATAGTCTGATTTGGAGTGGGGCATTGTAGCGTCGAGTTCCCCCTGCAGATCGGACGTGTTTCTGAAAACCTTCGGTTCTGAGTCCATGGCGCTAGTTTTTGGTGAAATGTGGGACGTATTCCGGGCTGATATTGGGCGTATTTTGTACGTATTCTTGATCCCAGAAGTAGCACTCAGACGAGCAGAGTGGCACCTCTCTGAAGAGGTCGAGCTCGATCTGCGACCTAAAAAATAACGGCGTCTCACAAGAGATGCAGGTTCCGATGAAATCGCTGATTTTAGTCGTCTTGGTCGGGCTGGAAATCGTTATCCTGGCTGCTGTTCCCTGGGGAGTAGCCGGTCGCGTCGGCGTCGGTTGCTGGTCCCTTGGGTGTGGCGCTTAGGGAATCGGCGCTATCGCATGGTGCGGGGTTGCTGCTGATGTAGTTGGCGTTTTGGTGTCGCGGGAGCGGAGAGATGATTATTCTGCTGATGTAGTCGGCGACATCTGCGTGTGTCTGCTCCGCTGTTGAGGCTCGATCTGCAAAAGTTGAAAGGATTTAATGAAAGGTCGAGTCAATCGGTGACTTCTCCATTGAGGTACTGAGAATAAGACGTCTGGCTTGTTCAAAGTTTATTCTACATCTGCCCGTCGTAGCGCTCCGTCCCTCTGAGTTAGGCGTCCCTTAGACTCTAGCTCGCTTTGCTCACGCAGTGCGGCGGTGACTTTTGAGTCCGTGAGTCACTGCCGCAACAGTCTGTTCTTGTTTTGTTTAGGTATTTTGTTTTTCTATTTTATTTGCGGACTTGTAGATCTAATTGTCATAACAATATTGTAAAACCACTGGCATAATATTTTTAAATCTAAGTACATTTGCTTTAAAACAAAAAATTGTAAAAAAATGCATGTTACCAATATGTCACTTGGATGTGAGATTGTACCTATTGTAGAAAAAGTTAAGTATCTTGGGGTGTTTATTACTTCACAACTAGATAGTAACGATGATATAGCACGTCACACAAAATGTATCTATACACAAGGCAATATTTTGATTAGTAAATTTAGATATTGTTCTGAAAGTGTTAAAATATGTCTTTTTAAGACTTTTATTAGTAGTATGTATGGTAGCCAAATTTGGACTGTATTTAATGATAATGTCTTTAACAAAGCTTCTGTAGCATATAATAATGTTTTTAGACATCTCCTAGGTATTCCTAAGGGTGTTAGCATGTCCCAATATTATATGTTTAATGGTGTAGACCACTTTAAAGTACTATATAGAAAAGCTATTGGAAACTTTAGATGTAGGACATTTAGTTGTGACAATTTTATTACGCGTGATATAGTTCAAAGTGTATTTTTTAAGTTTTATTCTAGTCATTCTATAAATTGGCGAAAACATCTATTTTAAAATATGCTTTACAACTAATTTTTAACTACATGTAATCTTTGATATGGACTGTGATATTTTACTATGCATTTTATGCAAAATAAACTGATACAATACAATTATGTCTAGACAGATACTTAAGGTACATTATATGAGGACATTGGTTGAGGTCATTATGATAAAGATCAAAATACAATTTTTTGCCACTGAAATCTCATATCCTGCATTTTTAGCTCACCTGCTATGAAACAGCAAGTGAGCTTTTGTTGATCACCTTCGTCAGTCGTCCGTCTGCCTGTCCATACGTCAACAATATCTTGTTACCGCACTTTAGGGAAAAGTATTTGGCCGATTGTCGCCAAACTTCATATTTAGCTTCAATGTACTACTCTCCATTGTTTTGCCAAACTTCAAAAAAAATATTATGAATTTATATCTTGTTACCGCACTTTAGGGAAAAAGTATTTGGCGGTGTCCAAAATTCATATTCTTCAATGTACTACTCTCCAGACCTGATTATAGATATTGGTGTACTTTGACCTACTTTTGACGAAGTTATGGCGTGTTTTAATAAAAAATATTATGAATTTTTATTTTGTTACCGCACTTTAGAGAGAAGTATTTGGCCGATTGTCGCCAAACTTCATATTTAGCTTCAATGTACTACTCTCCAGACCTGATTAGATTTTGGTGTACTTTGACCTACTTTTGACGAAGTTATGGCGTGTTTTAATAAAAATATTATGAATTTTTATTTTGTTACCGCACTTTAGGGAGAAGTATTTGGCCAATTGTCGCCAAACTTCATATTTAGCTTCAATGTACTACTCTCCAGACCTGATTAGGTTTTGGTGTACTTTGGCCTAATTTTGATGAAATTACGATATGTTTTAAAAACAAATTATTACAAATTTGTGTTTATCTGTCTCCTGGGAAGACTTTATTACCTATCATCACCAAACTTGACATTTTGTATGACTATGTCCTCTAATAGTGTTTATTTCTATTATTATATAAACCCTTCGTGTCAACCATATATTAAATGCAAAGATAAAAAGCAAGTGCAATTGTGACAGCCTCTAGCTCTAATAGATATAAGGTCTTTTACAGAACCCTAGGAATTCCACTGATATTAAATATGCAGCCTCAAACATCCTGCCCTGTTAGCCTTTAAAACCAGAGTGTTTACTAGCAACAGCTGCAGAAGCAGCAGAACGTGTATGCATGGGTGATCAGTCAAGGGTCAGCCAAGACACTGCAGCTCCATGCATGGGTGATCAGGTAAGGGTCAGCCAAGATATTAAATATGTAATCTTGATATTTACCGGTTGGAGCAACTAAAAGACAATCCTTTCCTTGCAATACATTTTCCAATATTTCTTTCTGATGTTGTCTAACAGCTTCATATCCAATCTTTTGCAAGCTATGTCTAATTGCTTCAATATCCATGATCAGATAACAAGAGTATCAAATAAACAAACTATTACAAAACAGAACGTCATCAAACATTCCCCAATATAAATAAACAGTACCACATGCTAAAGCTTCTGTTACTAACTGGGGCTGGCTTATGTGTGAATTAATCAACCAGAAACATATTACAAATAAACAGTACCACGTGCTTAAACGGGAAAATACCCCAACTACAGCTGGACTGCTGCTTCTAAAATAGAAGCCATGTGCTTTTAATAAATGACGTCAAATTAGCAAAACATTTTGCAACTTCAGAGGCTTTTAGAATAGGCCTTAATGTCAGACCATTTAAAGGCCTTGAGATAGGCAGGGGGATTTCTTGCTTTGCTTCTATCTGTCCGTGCGTGAGTCCGAAATAAACAGGCTGATAACTCGAAGACTACTTGAGCTATTGATTTGCAAATTGAATATGTCTTGTTTGAGGAAAAAAGTACCTCTCAAAAAATTTTGTTTGTACTTTGGCCTACTTTTGATGAACTTACGTAATAAACCTTGTTAACACTCTACAGGGAGAAGTATTTAACCTATGGTCACCAAACTTCATGTTTAGCTTTAATGTACTACTCTCCAGAGCTGATTAGATTTTGGTGTACTTTGGCCTACTTATGATGAAGTTACGATGTGTTTTTAAAAACAAATTATTACGTAATTTTGTTTATCTGTCTCCTGGAAACAGTTTATGACTTATCATCACCAAACTTGACATTTGGTATGTCTATATCACTCTCCTCACGTGATTTGATATTGGTGTACTTTGGCCTACTTTTGAACTTATGAGCGTTACGTAATAAACCTTGTTAACACTCTACTGGGAGAAGTATTTGACCTATGGTCACCAAACTTCATATTTAGCTTCGTTGTACTACTCTCCAGAGCTGATTAGATTTTGGTGTACTTTGGCCTACTTTTGATGAAGTTACGATGTGTTTTTAAAAACAAATTATTACATAATTGTGTTTATCTGTCTCCTGGGAACAGTTTATGACTTATCATCACCAAACTTGACATTTGGTATGTCTATATCACTCTCCTCACGTGCTTTGATATTGGTGTACTTTGGCCTACTTTTGAACTTACGAGCGTTACATAATAAATCTTGTTACCTCTGTACAGGGAGAAGTATTTGACCTATGGTCACCAAACTTCATATCTAGCTTCGTTGTACCACTCTCCAGAGCTGATTAGATTTTGGTGTACTTTGACCTACTTTTGATGAAATTACGATGTGTTTTAAAAACAAATTATTACGAATTTATGTTTATCTGTCTCCTGGGAAGACTTTATTACCTATCATCACCAAACTTGACATTTTGTATGACTATGTCACTCTCCTCATGTGATTTGATATTTGAGTACTTTGGGCTACTTTTCAAAAATGGCCTGATCGGGGAAGGGGAGATTTACGGCGTTCCCGACGACTACTTGTTAGATTTTGGTGTACTTTGGCCTACTTATGATGAAGTTACGATGTGTTTTTAAAAACAAATTATTACGTAATTGTGTTTATCTGTCTCCTGGGAACAGTTTATGACTTATCATCACGAAACTTGACATTTGGTATGTCTATATCACTCTCCTCACGTGATTGGATATGGGTGTACTTTGGCCTACTTTTGAACTCACGAGCATTACGTAATAAACCTTGTGAACACTCTACAGGGAGAAGTATTTGACCTATGGTCACCAAACTTCAAATCTAGCTTCGTTGTACCACTCTCCAGAGCTGATTAGATTTTGGTGTACTTTGGCCTACTTTTGATGAAATTACGATGCGTTTTAAAAACAAATTATTACGAATATGTGTTTATCTGTCTCCTGGGAAGACTTTATTACCTATCATCACCAAAACTTGACATTTTGTATGACTATGTCACTCTCCTCATGTGACACATGCAGGTGAGCTATTAGGGGACCCTTATGGTCCTCTTGTTGTATATTTTAAGTACAATATGATGTAACTCTTACTTTTATCAGGGAATTGTAATGTCTGTCTATAGTAAAATATTTTTCATTTTAGACCAAAAAGGGAGTAATTAAGATATTCAATCAATTATAAGTATACAGAGAGAACTACTCTTCAACATGGCATTTGTTGTTCTAGATCATGAAAATATGGAGTGTTCATAATGTTAGCAACTTCTGTAGTGGAAGTGGTGATACTAATCATATCATGGCTCGATAAATGTGTGAAATCAAATTATGTATCAACATGCATGGCAGTGTACAACCTCCAAAACTAAGCCCATCTGAAAGGATTTGTCTGTTGGCAGTGCATGGTGTGAGTACATTTTTAATCAACGTACAACGTTTGATCAACGTAAGTAAAGCATTCACGTCATGCGTATGCTAGCAGTGGCTGTTTTGTTTACCGAACTAAACCGAAGCACTTTCGTAAATATTATGTAGTCCTTTTTTATTTTTTAACGAGATTGCAGGAAGTTGTCCGTTTTCTAATCAATAAGCTTTATCGGTAGGATGTTAGCCTTCTAAAAATTCTGTAGCAAATAAAAATAGGTCGCAGAATCAGAGTCAGTCAAATTTTTAATTTCAACACATTGGTTTCTTACGACGTATGTACGATGACTTAACACGTCGAATGTGGTTGGCCATATCATTTATAGGACACTAGCTGTCTACCCGGCACTGCTCGGGTTGAAACAGATGAGATCCGTAACACATTAAATGCTCCTCCCATCCATCATTCCCTCTGTCCCCCATCTCTCGCACCAGCTCACGTCAGAATACAGGTCTCTGACTGATAAAATACACCTCCATCACCTTCCTCCCATAGTCAGATGTCACAACCATATACACAGTACATGTATACGATAACTCTAAAATGTTATATTCAAAATGAGAAGAAAAACGTTTGGAAGCAATCACCTGCTCGGTAGTATATTTGTTGTTACTTCAACGTTCACGTGCAACATAAAACGTTCTGGTCATGTCAAAATAAAGTGATACTACATAGCAGGTGGACCCTTATGACCCAGTATCTTTATTTTATTTTCCAAGATAACTTCTATTCGAAAGATTTGTGAAATGTGACCATATTACTGCAGCTTGTACATAGGTATAATTTATAAGAGTTCTTATACAGAAACAGTTGTCAACACACAGATTTAGTTTAGAAAGATGATCTTGGTAGATCTATATGAAAAAGAAAAATGTAAAGATTTTTATAAGGTTCTTATTTCAAAAAAGATAATTGATAATAAGAGTTGTAATAAATGGTCAGCACTATTTGATGAAGATATTACTAATGACCAATTTTATCTGAACAAAATGAAATGTATTTTTGATCCAAAGATAAAAGATTTTAACTGTAAGTTATATAATAACCTATTACCAACTATGTCCAATCTTTTTAGGTGGGGAAAAGTTGAATCCCCATACTGTATATTGTAAGGACGTAGATCACAATTCAATTCACTTACTCATCAGATGTCCTCATATAGAAAATATTTGGAATATACTTAGCCGTCTAGAAAAAAGAAATTTAACTTCCCAAGATATACTACTTGTCATAGCAAATAAAGTAGTTTTGAATAATATATTAAGTGAAATTAATTTTATCATTTATAAGAAATATCTAATTGACAAAGATAAACCAAAGTTATTCCCATTACACAATTTGTTAAATTTGAATTGGTATATTCCAAAAAAGTATATTCTTCATCAAATAAATTATTGTTTCTCCAATATAGCAACATCATATTGATTTTATAAATTGGTAATGTTTAAGATGTTATATGTTATTTCTCCTTTCTTTTTTCTATATTTTGAAACCTATCTTTCATCAGAATAAGTATATGTATTTAAAGATTCCAAGGTCCCCTGACCTATTAATCAATAGATTTGTCAAATTCATGAATGTTGAAAAAAATGTATATCAATGCATATTTGTTGTATTTGAAAACTAAAATCAAATTTTATTAATATTTCGAACTTTTTCTATTGATTACACATTTCTTTGGATGTATATAGAAATAAAATGTAAAAAGAAATATTTGTGGTGTTGGAAAGCAATAATGATTAGTATTGGATATCGCCACTGTACTGTACTGGCACTTTGTCTAATTTAGACTGTTGAGTTTTCCCACACTACAAATATTTAAAAAAAAAATTAAAAAGTTACCAGCTTTAGTGTGAAAAAATAAATAGCAGGGTACTCGATATAGTAGTTCTAAAAATAAAAAGACAACACAAACAAAAACAAGACCAGACTGCACGAAAAAGGCGATGAATTAATTTCCGAATATGTACAAGTAATTTTTGAAGCAATGATTATGTCGATTGTCAACAGTCTGTTGGTCAAAATCTAAGGGTTGACCATCTATGATAAGGCAGTGCCTTTATCTGAATATATTATGCCTTTAAATGCAGTGTGTGATATGTGATGATGTTCTTTATTTAACTGTCACATTCTATTTGAATAAAGAATGCTATGAATAAAATTGTTTTTTCTTTTATATTTCAAAATAAATGGTAAATTGTAGCACAGAGGTGCTTTTGCAAAATTATCGATAAACAAAGCAATGCCCCCTTCGCCTCTAATCAGGGCCCACATCTGTGAGATCAGGGCCCACTTTTTCCAGAGCTGTGGGCCCTGGGCCCACTTTTCAAAATTCCTGGAGTGAACACTGAAATTGAACCTGTTTCATTATTCACCAGGGCACCTCTCACTTAATTTTAAAGCCAAATTTACCCATGCAGGTGAGCGCTGTTGGGACTTTTATGGTCCTCTTGTTTCCATATTGCTCTTTTATATAATTATATTAGAACACAATGTATACATTTTTCATGATTGTTTTCAAAATCATGTACATGTATGTTTTTGTACAGCTGATGTCTCATTTAATCCCTCAACTCCTTAAATATTCATGTTTCAACTTCTCACTACTAATGTTAAATATTATAGGTACATGATATACTTGTGCCAGTATACATACATGTTTGACTTATCATATCCTTGTTCGTTCCTCTCTGTGCACATTTAGGCCGTCAGCTGGAGTAAAAATCATTACCCGAATTTGTTCAAAGGCTATCATATATCATTTTGTAGGTATTGATCTCAGCTTTATTTTAAGGTATGATAGAAGTCTCAATCTGGTAGTTTAACGGAGATATGGGCATATTACCATGGTAATCAAGGTACAAAGTATCAAAGTACTTTAGCATACTAAAAAAGCCGGCAAAGTATGAAATGAGATATTTAAATCTACTGTGGTAGATTTTATTATCGAACCCGGGAGTGAACGAACACAACGCAACCACCAAACGGCATGAAAACGGATGCCATTATGGTTTTGGTTTTGTGCCGAGTTCACTGGTACATTTCATCATGGGGATTCCGCAATAAACCGAAAATGAAAACAGAAAGGTTTTAACTTTGAGGCTCGATTCCTCGGCTGTCGTAAGATGGATTTGAGCGGGATGAATTGCACATTGTCCGCCTTGACGAGCCCTTTCCAATGACGTATAGTTTGTGTCTGTAGCACTGGAACTGGCAATACTACGACCCGAAACACACCCAATATTAAAGATCAAATAACATGGTCGGGGGTGATTTTCGGCAGTTCTATAACTTGGATTCTGTGAACATTATGCAATAACGTTTATGAAAGGTATTCCAATATTAAATGAGAAAAAAAAAACATTTTAATAGCAAAATCGTCTTACCTTCGAAAAGCTTACAAAAACATCAGAATCGTGATGTAGAACCTGTGACGTCAGTTTTACAACTCCGTGTTCATTCCCGTAGAAATATGACTAAAAATATGTTGTCTTTGTACGAAAACTATATGGGTTATGAATGCGTACCTTATCTCCAAATAATCTTTATTCTATTCCCATCATACTGGCATGTAGAAATGTAAATTAAAGTGTATGAATATTCATAAAAATGCTTATTTATGTTGTAAATAAAACATCACGTGGTCCTGCTCTACAAATAAACCGGCGCCGTCTGCTTTAGTTCAGTTTAGTTTATTGATTAGGCGGTTCCGTTCGGTTTCGTTGTGTAAATATTGTGCTAGCAACGTTTTTGTTGAATATATTCAGAAATCAATTATACCAATGTGATTTAATCTTTTCACTCTTTCTATTGGTGTATAAACCTTAACACATTTGTTTGCAATAAAAAACAACATTCTTGAACGAGTACCAAACTTTTGAAAGTCTAAATGCACCTGCACTTGCTGGTGTCACGTGACGTTGTTGAAAGTATGTTCCTAGATAAATGCCATTGCTCGGTTGAACTGCCATATCCATTATATGGTTCGAAAGGGGATTTTGATGAGGATTTCAGTGGTGTGTTTAGTTCATTTCTAGCTTCGATATTAACCAAGTTATTCAAATACTACGCAATAAGAGCCGGTATAACCCAATCAAAACATCTGAAAGCAACAAATGTCAACCAAATGATTTTCGTCAGACGTAACCTGCACGGTGCACGTAAGAAGCGGCCTATCTCTCCCATGTTAAACGTGACGTCTGCCGTTAGAAATCCACGGTACGTCTGGCAAACATCATTCGATTATGCAATATCACGTGACCTTGTGTTTTAGTTAGCAAGAGGGAATGGTATATTAAAAGGTGTGATAGATATTAAATGTGGAGAATATAGATATTATTTTTCTTAGATTTGCAATGGAAAAGGTATTAAAGAATGAACACTTCTCTCACCTTGGGTTTCTTCATTCATAATATATATTAGAATTTTTTTAGATACCAATAGAAACCATTGGGGCTCACATTTTGGCGAGACTTTCGTTTTTTTGTTGTGGAAATCCGAGTACGGCGCCCTGAGATGAACCGACACACCGGCTACGACCTGCCCCCCCATTTTCCTGCCACTGATGTCATGTGACTGCCACAGCCATGGCAGTCACATGACCAACTAAGGACCGTCATTCGGCCTGAAGAAGCTCTTGTGAAAAGAGTGAAAGTCTCGCCAAAATGTGAGCCCCAATGGTTTCTATTGGTATCTAGGAAAAGGTATTGTTCATTGATACTTGGCTTAACAGAACAAATATTATTTTGGCTGAGCATTATCTTTAATGCGGTCAACTTTTATGGAAAGTGAACTGGCCAGCTATAAGCCTTTGCCAGGGCTGCCTACTGTCCCTGACTCAGGAATTGTCCCTGAAATTGTGGTTTTTTTACACAGTGTCCCTGAAATACCTGGATTTGAGTTTCATGTCCCGGAAAATTCTTAAAAAAGTGATATTTTTACGTTCCGTAGAAATCTTGACAGAAAAAAAATTATGGTACTTTTTAGCGCACCGTACACTTCGTCAGTTTCTGCCATTCATGTCGAACTTTGCCGAAATATGTCGATCTCGTTTGCAGGCTATATCACGTGATATAGGACGAAATAAAAGGCTCTGTCTGTGTAACAGATTACGCATGTTTAAAGATGGCACCGACTACCAAGAGATCTGCTGATGATTTGGAAGAAAAAAATGAATCTAGGAAGAAAAGGAGGACTTCATTCTGTTATAATTATTCAGAATTATGGCCATGCCTAAAATCTGGACGTAAAGCTGATGGTATTGTGTACTGTGACCTGTGCAAATGTGATTTTTCTGTAAGAAGTGGTGGTCGTGATGATTGCCATTGGCACATCAACAGTAAGAGACATGAAAACAACGTGGTTCTGAGAGAAAAAGATGCCAAAAACAATCACGAGTATTACAAATTTTTTTGACCATGGCACCTCCAAAACTCCCAATAAGAGCAGTGATATGCATGTGATAGGAGCCGAGACATGACCAAATTATAATCAGTATTGTGTTGTATATGATATGTATGTATCATATGAATTATGTAATTGTAAATAAACTGTTTTTATGAGTTATTGCTATGTCAAGTGTGCATGCGAATTGTCCTTGGTAGTGAAAGAAATTGTCCCTGAAATGTCCCTGAAAATCCCTAAAAGTCAAAGAATGTCCCTCAATGTGTCAATTTAAGGTAGGCAGCCTGTCATAGGAATTTATATAGAAAACTTTTTGAAACAAAATTAGAATTAATACTGTAAAAATTGTGGCCATCTGGAATTACGGTAGCCATCTTGAAATGCGGTAAACAGCAAATGTATTGCAATTTTGAGACTGGTGTCTTCTACGTATACGTGTGCAAAGTTTCATTATTCTAAGTGCTTTAGATTCTAAGTTATTAATGGAAATGTGTACCATATAAAAGGCTATGTGCACATGGAGGTTACCATGGAAACGGGCGATTTGAGGTATGTTTGCACCAGATATTTTATATACATCCATACTTTCTAAAGGCCTGAGCACCTACTGAACAAAATGAGATAGGATGTAGCTTGCTCCACCGCCGGTTGGGGTATCTCCTTATGTAGGCCTCTTTAGAAATGGCCGCTAGTCTGTATCAGTGTACTGCGCGGGACTCCCGCGGGGCGGGACTGGGATCCCGCGAGATTTTCCTGCGGGAGCGGGGCAGGAATGGTCACAAAACTTGCGGGAGTGGTCACATTGTCAACTTGTGGGATTTTTGCGGGACATCTTCCCACGACTGTCCTGCGATAGTCCTGCAACAATAAAACAGTGTGAATTTTGTCAAACCCTTATGTCACTTAGATCTTCATAGTAGTTCCAAGAAAGTCCAGTACAATGGCTGTTGAAATCCAATGCTAACTCTTCACAAATCAAGATACATTTACAAATCTTATTGAGAACTATGCTAATTTAAAAAAAGATCTTATACAATACAATGACTGTTGAAATCCAATGCTAACTCTTCACAAATCAAGATACATTTACAAATCTTATTGAGAACTACGCTAATTTAAAAAAAAGATCTTATACAGTACAATGACTGTTGAAATCTAATGCTAACTCTTCACAAATCAAGATACATTTACAAATCTTATTGAGAACTATGCTAATTTAAAAAAAAAGATCTCATTGAGAACTATACTTAATTCACAAGGCTTAGACATTCTCAATGAGCCAATGGTTCATTTGATAATTGTTCCAGTCATTAATTAGGTAAAGCAAACACTATCATAAATAGATATTCTCAGGCATGAGAAGTAACTGTAACATAAGAAAGCAATTATAGATTCAGCCAAGCATAAAAAGTTGCCAAACTTTCTCTTGCTCAGCAAATAAAAGTAACAGTTGATTGCTGATTTTGATATTGTAAAATTCATTGTCACTGTGGGTTGTCTTTCACAATTACCTCTATAACTAGTCATCAAATGCTAAGTAAATAAACATAACACTTGACCAGTGAACTTGAATAGCAGTAGTCAGTTAGCAGGTTAGACCTATGTCATAGTCAGTCACTTGGTCAGTTAGCCATAATTGCATTGAAAGTAAACAATCACCAGTGTTTGCTTAAAGATATTGCTCAGTCAAAATCATATTTGTTCTATAAAACCCAGTCTCAATAGACGATGCCTTATCCATTGCAAGTGTGATGAAAATAATATTTATATTCTTCACATTTAATACTTATTTCACCTTTAAAAAAAACATGCCGTCTCCTCAACTAAAACGCAGGGTCACGTGATGTTGCATAATCGAATGATTTTCGCCAGACGTGCCGTGGATTTCCAACGGCAGACGTCCCATTTTACATGGGAGAGATAGGCGACTTCTTACGTGCACCGTCCAAGTTACGTCTGACGAAAATTATTCGGTTGACATTTCTGGCATTCACGTGTTTTGTTGAGTATATGCCAGCCTCTTATTGCGTTTTATTTAGATTGCTCTACATACTTTAATGCGCTGTTTGAATGAAAGACTTTCAGAAGGCACTGAACACATCATAATGCTTCTGTACAAGCATACTTGTTCGGCGACTGAGCATAACCTTTAACTGGGCAGTAACTGGTTAAGTCTTTTGTATTCAGTGCGAGTGGTGTCATTGAAGTGGTCAGTTAGCCATATCTGTGAATTACTAATTATAAAAGGACAATCAACTGGAGATGTTGACCATTAATGCACAGTTGAAATTGTCCATGTTGTACGTCCTTGTTAAGGAAACTTCACTTATGATATGTATTTATAATATTAAGATTAATAGAGCTATGCTGCCACTGTTTGTTTTATCTATGTTAATATGTAGTTTTTTTAAAGAAATAATGCATAGTTGTTGTAAAATGTTTCAATTTAGTTTCATTTGATTCAAATAAAGTCAATGAATAATAAGCTTCTGGCTGTATTCTGATACGTCATTAGAATGTCTGTTGTTGAAAGTTTCAATTACACAGCTTGAAAAGTAATTGATGAAATAAATGAGGTTAGGGGTACACATTAATCACAATCTATCTACAACTGTTGCGGGAAGATCAAACATGGATGCAGGACTTGCGGGACTGCTGCAGGACTGTTGCGGGATGAAAATAAAAATTGTTGCGGGAGCGGGGCGGCATTGGGCATAACAAGTGTGGGAGTGGGGCGGGAGTGGACAGAATATTGGAAACCATCGCGGGGGCGGGAGTGGACATCACATTGTGGGACAAACGCTGGGTGGGACCAATATTTCAGTCCCGCGCTGATCACTGGTCTGCACACTTTGGTCATCAGAAATTGAACATGTTTTTCCAATATTTTTATTTCACTTTTTCAATTACAGCTGGCCTTGTTTACACCAATGGCTTGAAACACGACCTACAAGACAAGTGTGTCCTGTGTGTAAAGCGGGAATTAGTAAAGACAAAGTGATCCCTTTATATGGTAGAGGTAGTACAGATCAACAAGACCCAAGGTATTGTCAATATAGTAGTTTAGAACACTCATATAATATTGCATGTACAAATTATTTTCTTATTGTAATATGAAAGTTTTGTCATCGTTTAAACTAAATCTCAATAATGTTGCAGAGAAAAGGTTCCACCACGTCCAGCTGGACAACGACCAGAACCAGAAGTCAATGCAGTGAGTACTTGACATATGGTGTTAGAATAACTACCTATTATTTGCCAACTTCCAATAAAACTTATTTCTAAAACTTATTTCTAACATTAAAATGTTATTAAATGAAATGGTGGTAAGAATTTTATGGTGAAATGATTGGTATTCTATATTAAAGATTTGTTTGAGACGTTACTTTTCAAAGTCACTTTTATGTATATTTCAATAGACCTCTTTCAGTGTTTTTGAACACTGGCACCTGTTGGAAGATGCACGCGCAAGTTGGACCCTCAACATTGAGCACGTGGCGCGATTTGCATTATAATTGTACGGAAACCGAACCAGAAAGTCCGACTTTTGAGGTGTATTCTCTGTAAGAAATACTCATCCATGTTATCCCAATCTGTCGTGGTATCAATAGCAAAGGCATAAAGTATCTATCCATCTAAGCATTCTTTCTCAAATACATGTCATAAATGGAATAATTTAGTTTAAGTAACAGACTTATCTGACCTGCCAGTGCAGCTTTTAGCAAGATTTATAACGCCGACGTACGAATATTACGCTCGACGTTTGAAAAAATATAGTACTTAGATGATCTAGACTTGTACATCTAATGTTGAAGGGAGGGTTTTATACATCAAAATTGTAGCAAAATATGGACTTTATCAATGGAATATACACGTGAAAGACATGTATATATCAAGAATAACAAACGCATCGTATACAGTTAGAAAGGACAAGTAACATTAATGAATAATCTTGTCAAACACACTGACTGTCAAAATCTGCCTTGTTTTGAGCTTGAGGCAAAAAACACAACTTAGAAATCTGGACAAAGCTCATTAAATACAAATCCAAATAAAATGTGAGTTTCATATATTAAAACTAGATAAGTATGCAAACATTTCTGTGTGTGTCACAATTCATAATTATGAACATGGAGCACAATAATGCCATCTTCAAAATGGCTAATATGCACGATGTTTTGTAACACTGGTATATTTTCTCAGTGATGATTCTAGGACGCGTATTTCTGCAAATCATGCACTTTTCAAGCCATTGGCGCAGAAAATAATATTTAGAGCGCCACATCAAACGCAAATACAAACAGACTGACGCATAACTAGACATCTGCTGCGTCAAACAAAGCTGAAATACAAGGAAATTCTTTAAAAACCTGTAATTCTCTCCACTTTCACTTACCGGAAATGCCATGACACTTGCACCGTGCACCCACACAAAGAACTTGCTATTTGTCATCAGCCATGATAATAACATATGCTACACAACGCGCTCCGTAAAAATTGGCAAGCCAACACAGCAAAACTACAAGTGCGTTGTGCAAATAGCTTGTTAAAACTAACAATAAGGCAACCGGCGATCGTATTTCTGAACAATATTTTTTGTCATTGAAATTTCTATGCAATAACCAATGCGTCAGTTTATCATAATGGTGAAGAATCAATGATGTTAGACTAGGTCAGTTTTTGATAATAACTATAGCCATGTACATGTTGTTTTAACCTCAGATAAGTGATATTAGATGAGCGAAAATGTGAGTAGTTTTACAACCACCCCTGACATGACACCTGTTATCGAGGGGGGCCTGATGGTGGAGCGCCGAGAGGTTTCGAAAGGAGACGTGCATAGGTCTCTTTCGGTCAAGTCCCACGGGGAACCCTCAGAAAAAATAGTAGTAAAATTAAAAAATGTAGTGTATATGTGTTAACAAAATTTAGAATTCATTAGGCCAGTCCAACTATATTTGTAGTTTGACGAAAAAATTCAGGCAACATTTTTGGGATAGGTAGGGATTGAAAGAAAAAAAAGGGATTCATTTAGTGCAGGTCGGTCGGACGAAAAAGAAGAAAAAAAATGCTTGGAAAATGCAAGTCGGTAAAATGAGAAAAAAAAAGTTGAAATAATATGGCGCTTTTAGGAAGATAAAAAAAATGTCTTCGTGTTTTCAAACCGTTGATCTGTTTCTGACAATGGTTTACAATCTGAGGGATACAAGTATATTGTACATATTTCACACAACTGTTTTTTTCACAACTGTTCAATTTATTCATACCTTGTATTTATGTATTATCTTTATAGCAGTATCATCATGCAGTTATGTTAAATGTAATTGTCAAACATTGTATTCTATGGAAATATTGATTACAAAAATAAAGTTTACAAATCAAGTCTACTACTTTTTATTCTATGGGGCCATCAATATCCAAAACACGGAGCTTGCTAGTTCCCATCTATGTTGAAATATTCAGCGCAGCACATTGCGTTCATTTGTATGTGAGCAAGTATTTGCGTGTTTTGGAAACCAGCCATATTATTAGTTCACGACCTTCACCTTTACTCCGGCCCTCTGGATCATGTGACTCGTTGTCGGTCATAAAAAAATGGTAGATAGGAAAGTCAAACCGGCGACTGGCAAAGAAAAAAACACTGATTGCTAGCTTAGTCGGTGGTTGACTGAAAAAAAATGTTGGTAGGTGAAATGTTTGCTCTGTCGGGGGTGTAATTGAGAGGGTCGGCGGCTTCGTCAAACTACAGATATAGTTGGACTGGCCTTATTCTTCAATGTCCTTCACTAGTTGTGCATTGTGGTCATCAGAAGAATTCTGGTGCCATTGCTGAAGTTTTTAAAGCATAAACCATATAAAAAATGACAGTGTCATAGATCAGATATGTATTTGGAATATTTTCCCAATATCAAGCCTAGCTTAGAGCTAGTGATTTTCTGGTTCTTCAAGTAATCAATCAATCAAATTGTACATTTATTTAAGTAGGACCTAATTATTCCTAATTCAGAGGGTGTGACCTGGCTGCCCAGTCTACCGTATAATCGCGCATTAAGGCGCACGGGCCTAACATTGGGAGTGTGCCCTGTGTTCGTATTAAGGCCCATGGGCCTATAACAGAGACTAAAAGCATGTCTCAAGACAGAAATTATATTTTTTTTAAATCTAAAATCGCCCGAGGAAGATGCGTGATGAGCGAACGATTTATACGACAGTAGTTGATTTTGGTTTCGTTTTCACACCACAGGTCATTAGCCTCGTTCAGCCAGACTCGTATATTATACTTGGCGGGTAGATGCAAGCACGAGTCTTGTTTAGCGAGACTACGCGGGACATTTGAATTTCTGAGCATGCGCACTTAAGACGGAAGCGTCCATGTCATGTGCAATTTATTCTTCCTAAATAAGTAAGTTATTTTGATTTTCCGACGAGCATTCGTAACAGATTATTAGGATTATGCTATTAATGAATTACATATTCCGATATTTGAGAACCACAATTGACAAATACCACGGCAAGGTGTTTGACACAAAGAAATGCATCAAAATGCATACAGCTGAGCGATATTGAATGCCGATGTTTACGATGCGAGTTTGTTGTGTCTGTCGTTATACCGTATCTTATGACATATACACCAAGGAAAGTTACTTTTTTGGTAAATAATATGTATTGTGTGTTGGAGGTGGGGTGCGCTCCGTGATCGTATTAAGGCTCATGGGCCTATATCAGAGATCAAACATAACCCAAGGGAGACCCCCAAAATAGCGATTTTTCGGTTATAGGCACATGTGCCTTTTATGCACGAGGATACGGTACATCTTAACTGTCCCTTCCAAGCCTTTCGGTCAATAGGATCTGTCAGACCCAAGCCTCAACGTGCACTAACTAAATTTCATTAAAATAAATGAAAATATATGATTGTGACTAAAACATCATATTTAAACCTCAAATATCATATCAATAATCTTGAGAGTTTACGATTAAAAAAAATGGCTCATTTTTTATGCTGCTGGCACACATTTTTTACGACAATGGGCCATTTGGCCCCTTTTTAGAAAATCCTAGAATCAACACTGTTTTCTGGGTCCAGGCTGCGCATGCATATAGCGTGTGACGTCACTTGAAATTGGTCAATTGTGCTGCTCAAGAAGTTTATAAAGTAACCTCTAATCACTGTGCGAAAGCAACTTACGTAGCTCTCAAAACAACTACCGTAACTCAGTAAAAATGGCGACGTCAACAGTCCCCAATTCAGTTTAGAAACTACTATGTGCTTATTCTGTGTACTAATGTCATGATATCACATGTACAAGTGTAGATTTTAGCATATTGATTCTAAAGACCATGTAGTGTTAATGTATAACAAATGTATTATGATATATTTTTTTGAAAACAGCCACATTAGTGACTACCCTAACTAACACAAATGATTACCGTAACACGCGCGACTATCGTAACTCCGACCATATCTGAAGATAAGTTAAGACGTCAATAATGCTTATTTATATGCTTCAAACCAACATTATAGTGTGACCTATATCTGCTTTGTCTTATCAATATCAATCAAATCCTAAATTTATTTTAAACAGGCCCTAATTATTCCTCATTCGGAGGGTGTGGCCTGGCTGCCCAGTCTGGATCTCAACCGTCCCCTCCAAGCCTTTCGGTCATTTAGATGCACAAAGATCAAATCGCCGTGAAACACATTAGATTTAGGCTACCATGCAACGAGCCTCAATGCCATTTTGTCCTTTATGAATCTGACGTAACCCTGCATGCTTGATAGAGGCTGTGCCGTGTTTTTGACCAATCAATGATCACCGACCTAGTTTTCTGCACACGATAAGCAACTGTCATGGCGCAGGTTGTCTAATTTTTGTTCAAAAATCTCAATATTAATCGTCTCCCGTGCCTCATCTAATTATATCTTATAATCCGGATGACAAGAGAGGCGATTGGCAAACTATTGATCAAGTGTGGACGTCGGAGAAGTAATATGTCTTACGAAACGATTGACATTTGCAATCGGACTTCCAAAAGATGAGTGGCTGGCATTTAGTATTGTCATGTTTGCAAGCATTTATAGAGCAAAATATTGTAAGTAAATGTGTGTGATAAGAATACGATGATTTATGCTGTGGTTGGTTTGTAACCGAAACCAAATGTTGCCACGATTAGTATAAGTTGTGATACTACGCAGTTTAAAATCTGATGCCGGCCTGTCGAACCGAATCGGCAATTGCTTGGGATGTTACTGTTAGTTTACATATTTTTTTCAACATAAAGATCAAGTGAAATAACCACCTAATGATAAAAATCTGAAACTACATGCGGTTTTATGCACGTACGCCAATTGGCATGTTGAAATTCCTATTATTTTAGGCTCTGCAATACTTCTTATAAAACACGAAATACAGTCAAAACCATTAACATTGAAGACGTTTTATTTACGTGAATCAATTTCTTGGTTGCGTCATTGAGGGGGGTATGCACGTTAAACGTCTGGAAGCAATATAAGAGGGTTAATAATAAAGAATTAAGGCTGGTAGTTTTTAATAAGTGCAGCCATTTGAATCTCCCAATGTAATGATAAAATATGAACAAAAATGGAAGTACATCCCCACTCCCCCTGGCATGACACCTATCAATGTGGGTGGCCCGATGGCGGAGCCGCGCCGAGTGGTTTCGAAAAGAGACGTGCATAGGTCTTCTTCGTCCAGTCACACCGGGCCACCCTCAGAAAAATTGCTTTAAAATCAAGAAAATATAGTGTATATGTGTTAACAAAAGTTGGTATTCATTATTGGCCAATGAACTTCATTGGTTGATGCAAAGCAGTCATCAGTAGGGTCTTTTCCTCAAGTTTTGAAAGTTATATAACCTTCATCGGTCTCGCCGGAGCGTCGGAAAATTAAACACAATTTGATCAGATATCATTGAGATATTTAAAGTAGAAATATTTTCAAAGTAACTAAAAGTAATGATGTTTGTGTTGTCATTACCATGTTAATTACTTTACATAGGTTTTTGCTTGGCTAAAACGAAATTCTATTGGCTAAAGAATAATTAAGTTCTTTAGCCAATTGGCTAAAAAAAAATTCAATTGACTAAAAAAAAATTTCGTCGTTTAGCCAATTGGCTAAATTTCATATGGGTCTAGCGCTAGCCCAGCATGTCTTTCATGGTTTAATGTTGTAATTTCAGAATTTCAACCCATTTGGATTCGGTGATGGTGGGTTCCAAATGTCATTTGGGATTGGTGCATTTCCCTTTGGCTTCTTTGCATCAACTTTAAACATGAATGATGGAAGACCTCAAGCACGTATGTAGTTTATTTTTCTGCTTCTGCTAGCGCAAATTCCACTGTAGCCAATTTGGCGATCAAAAGTTGTCGCCAAATGCAAAACTTTTTAACCGATTTTAAATTTCAGGAATTTTGATACCATTTCATATTCTTTAAGCCTGAATCCACTTCATGCCACTGGGTGACATGCACGGACACACCCGGCGGAAGCCGGTGTCAGAACTCTCTAAACGCTCCTCGTTGTGTATTGGGTACTCCGTGAACAGTCACCCTTCGCCGAAGGCAAGGTACGACTGGTGACAACCCGCGTTTCATGTTAGGCCTACCCGTGGAGGACTTCGCACCGATGCTGACACGCAACTGTTTCGTGCGTCCCCTACGCAGATGCAACACCGGACCAGGCCTACGGTGAGGGAGGTAGCCACCGGCTAACCTCTGCGAGAATTAGTTAAGAAAGGGCGAAGGAATAGGTTGCCAGCCCTACTGCTTCAGGCAAGCACTAAAGAAGAACTGCCGCTATTCGGCTCAATCCCAGTACAATAGAGTACTGGTTCCCTAACCCTATAGTGGCCATAATAAAGAAGAACAAAGGCTTAACAAGGTGTGTGTAACAGGAGAATATTAACCTAGTCCAGTGCAACTTTTATAATACCTACTTTATGCTACGCGAGGATGCTACAATCCTCGCGCACTGGAGTCTAACAGAGACTTGTTTTGTTACACTCTCCCCCACATTCCATGTAACTGCCACATTCCGCTTTTTAGGGAAGGAGGCATGTACATGAAAACTTACAAAAATAATAAAACACAAAATAATCCAAAGATGCGGGGCGATCCTCGAACCGACAACATCAGGGTCGACTCGCCCGCTGTGCAGGCACTTCCACGAGCTGACGAGACTGTAGGGTGCGTGACGACCATGCATGGGTAAGTCTGCCGAACGACGTGGCTCCACTTGAACTTTGGAATATCACGACGACTATGCAGGTAAGTCTGCCAGTCGATGAGATGTTGCTTTAGGGAGGAACTGACTCGTCGCGGCCGAGGAAATGAAACAGTAAAACATAGAAACATCCTCTCCCAACGTCCATCTGGTTCTTAGAAATAATATAAATGGACTATTGGCACTGTTAAGTTACTGGGGAGGTATAAAAACAACCCGCTGTTGGCTCATAAACAACGAAAAACGGGACAATAAAACAAGAGGGGGTGGAACACCACCAGTTACGAGGTCGGACTTACCATGTAGAGTACATTAACTGGTGGTAGCATGGCAACTATAGGTCGGATCTATGAGCTAAAAAGCCCACCACCTACAGGCACGGTTGGCAGCTAGACCGAAATCCTGCGAGGATGACCCTGGGGTTTCATGGCATCCCAGCTACCATGTTTTCGCGGTGTCCAGTGTTGCTGGGGACAACTCGCCCAATGGCAGGTCAAACTCGACGCACGACCTCACATGCTGTTAGCGACTCGTCAGTCCAACAAGCTCGGTCCATCCCTCCTCCGCCTACATGTCAGAGTCCGGTGCCTTTTTGCCACCCCCCTTCTTCCTGCGGGAGGAATCCTTCCTCGGCCGCCATGTCCCTCAGTTGAAGAAGCTGGGGGTGGAGATCTTAAGAGGCGATCGACAACTGCTCCCGAAAGAGACTGTCGACCCCCGTCTGTCCGACGCGCCATCCTCACTCAGTTGAGAAATAGTGGAGTGGCGTCGACTGTCGTGCTACACTCGTGTTGAGGAAGATGACCCAGCAGCCAAGGGCCCTGGTGCCTTTGTCACTACCTCAGGGGTGCGTGAGAGTTTCCGCTTCACCATCTTGACCGGAAGGGAAGCTTTGATGGCGCCATATTCCAGGATGCCGACAAGATTGGCAACATGCCCCTGTAGTTCCCGGGCCCTGCGAACAGCTTGAGGACTGGGCCCGGCTCTCTCGAGCTCGAGGTTCTTCAGCTGCGTGACGAGGTAATTGGTCACCTGTGCCATGTCGTGGAGGCTATCAGCTTTTCACGACCCCAGACGATGGACGTGTTCCATGTCAGTGGTGCGGTGCGGTGCTCTATCACCTCCCGTGCATCCTTGAGAGACTTTTAACTTGCCTTTAACGCCGCATGCAGTTGCTGCACTTCGCAGTCGCACTCCACATCCAAAGAAACGATGTCGATGCGTGAGGATGATCCCTTGGGCGCTCCTGACAGGTCCTCCGCGAGAGTCTCAGCATGAGATCTCACACCTGGACTTGTGGAGCGACCCATTGGACCATAACGTCTTCTAGATATTTAAATCTCCCCGGAGGAAGTCCGAAGGGGGATTTCTTGCTTTGCTTCTGTCCGTCCGGCTGCCCGTCCATCCGTCTGACATTTTGTGTGTCTATATCACTCTCATCACGTGATTTGATATTGGTGCACTTTGGCCTACTTTTGAACTTATGAGCGTTACGTAATAAACCTTGTTAACACTCTACAGCGACAAGTGTTTGACCTATGGTCACCAAACTTCATATTTAGCTTCGTTGTACCACTCTCCAGAGCTGATTAGATTTTGGTGTACTTTGGCCTACTTTTGATGAAGTTACGATGTGTTTTTAAAAACAAATTATTATGTAATTGTGTTTATTTTTTATCTGGGAACAGTTTATGACTTATCACCAAACTTGACATTTGGTATGTCCATATCACTCTCCTCATGTGATTTGATATTGGTGTACTTTGGCCTACTTTTGAACTTAGAGCGTTACGTAATAAACTTTGTTAACACTCTACAGGGAGAAGTATTGGACCTATGGTCACCAAACTTCATATTTAGCTTCATTGTACCACTCTCCAGAGCTGATTAGATTTTGGTGTACTTTGGCCTACTTTTGATGAAATTACGATGTGTTTTAAAAACAAATTATTACGAATTTGAGTTTATCTGTCTCCTGGGAAGACTTTATTACCTATCATCACCAAACTTTACATTTTGTATGACTATGTCACTCTCCTCACGTGATTTGATATTTGAGTACCTTGGCCTACTTTTCAAAAATGGCCTGATCGGGGAAAAGGCCTGATCGGGGAAGGGTAGATTTACGGCGTTCCCGACGACTACTTGTTAACCACTTAGGGCACACAGGTGTACATCGCTGGAAACACATCAGATCGCTGGCCGCATGCCCCTCCAGCCATGTGCGAGCCTACCCAACGACATTACACTGATCACGGTGCTTTGTTGAGTTGCCACATCCTTCTTAAACTGGGAGTACTGTTCTTTCAAAGATGCAGGGAATTTTCAAGAAAAAACATTCCAAGAAAATTCTGAAAAAATCATAAATTTTTAACCTAGGCTCGCATGTAAACAAGACCACCTCGTGATTGGCGCATTCATTCCATTAACACGAGAACCACGTCCCCTCGGGAACCCTTTTTTGACCTCAAAATTGAATTTTAAGAAAAAATTAAGAAAATCATTTTTTTAACCTAGTTTGCCATAACGTTTTTTGTTTGCCAGAGAGTAATTAATATCTTGCTTATTTTTCATCGGATTTTGAAGTTTAATACATGTATTTAACGAGAAAAATGCCTAGATTATGAAAATGATATTTATTTTTCGATAAAAACACTCCATTATCGCTCTGCGCCACTAAACATGTTTCAGCGATTTTTACGAGGCCGACATTACTTCTGATGACCAATCTGTTGTCATACGTGGAATGGGCATAAAATAAGCTTTTAAATGATACCAAGAACATCTTTCTAGCTGTAATATTAAGCGAATAATCACCAACTGAACTCGTGTTTGATTATTAGTCATAGATTCAAAATCGACAACACGTGGGAACATTTCCAACATTTCCGTATCTTTACATTTCATATATTTTACTAGTCTATGCTGGCCTTTCAAATGTTGTTTGTTTTGCCCAAACAAAGGTGAAATCAGTTAAACAATCAACCTTAACCGTTACCCCCTGTAGTATATGGGCCTGCATGACCAGTCACCAGTGGTGATTGCAGTCTAAACTACTACAAATGACAATGATGATGTAACCTGCCTGACCTCTGCAGGTGGCGGTGATTAAATACACAGTTAAGCCCAGTTAAACAAACTCTGATTAAACTACTTCTTTATTTCAAATGATAATATGTGTCGGGTTTGTTTACTTTTTTCCATCTCCTACAATACCTAATAGTCTTAGGCTAATGTCACAACGGCCCCTTTATTCTCTGACCGGCAAAGTGCCGATAAGTGCAGGTGGTGTGTGCACTCACAAATAATATTGTTTGAATATTATTTGCAGTTTTCTTGAAATATTCTTTACAGAATAATATATTTGCATTTGCATTTGATAATAGTTTATTTCTAAAGTGTTGTGCAATATACTATCAATGAAGAAGCAGCCATAGAACGCCGGTAAGTAAAGATTGCACCATTACTTGACAACATGCATGTGACAGTGGCCAGCTGAAAATTGATGACCCGCATATAAGTCGGGTAGGTCCTTTGGGAGGATATTTTGGGAATAAAAAACTCGACCTATACGTATTATCACTGGTGATGGAAATACGCTTGTCCACCCTCAGCATACTTAAATGGAAATGAGATTTTTAATAGATAGTAAAATAATTACAAGTGGCACTTTAGTTTCAACTTGTTGTTTTATTGATTTTCTACATAAAATGTGTGGTTCCACATACTGCATTCATTCACTGGTTTTAAAACGTGTAAAATACTTAAATGAGATTTTAATATATAAAGAATTACAAGCATTGGATGGAACAAATTCAGCTTTTATAACGTGTAAAATTAATCCATTGATTGGAACACAATTACCATTGATTGACCAATACTAATTATACAAGTATAGGACAGATAGTAACTGACATAACAGGCAAAAGACTATAATTATGGTGGTTGTTTTCCTTATAGCAAACTATATAGATCTACCAATAGCAAACTATAATATACCTATTTTTGTCAACAGAAAATGCAACCTTTTTTACTCCAAGTTTCAAACTTTTCGGAGTGAAATTCTCTCCTGATCCCCCTGATGGGCTCCGTGCCTACATCACTTGCTGCAATGACTTCGGCACTATTTTTCAAAATATAGTTGTGCATACACATCAGCAAAATCCTGCCTACGCCACTGCTGTATTAATGAGTGATGCATTGTACTATTAAGTCACTAAAATGTTAATTGAATTTTTTTAAATAAAGGTATCACACCTCATGCAAATGGACTCTTCCAATTAATTATAACCCAAATATTGATCTACAGGTCCGGGTCAGGGTTCCGAGAATCCGCTATTGTCGGCAATAATAATGTCATTTTTGCTGCAGCGATAATGGGTGAATTTACCGTGGCGTCACTGGGCGCCAAATGTTCACAAATTAGCTGCTTCTTTGGGGGGTTACTATATACTCATTGTTCCTTTAATCTGTGCTTTTTCTATATGTACAGATTCTCACAAACTTTATCTAAACATCCATTACAAATACTTATGCAATATGGCATAAAATCAATTAAATATTAGTCTGAGAACTTTGGTCTTCGTTATGATCACCCCAAAAGTAGCAAAAGTGAACCCGAAATCCTGAAAAACCCTATAGGGTGAATCTCGTTCATATTTGGTATGTATATATAAAATTAGCATACTTTACCGGCCACCTATAAAAGAAAAAGATTAACAACCGGCCAAACACACATTTTGCTGACCAAACATCAACTGTAAAATACTGCAGTCATGCAGCCTTCATCGTGACAGTACATGCCTATACTTTCTTCCATATATGGCAAGAATGGTATCAATTTAAAGGTCTATACATACGCTTGACGTTGTCATTCATTGATTTTTCATATTACATTTTCTAAGAAATAAAAAATTAGTTTTCCTGTGAAAATGTGTACTTTGTTTACAACTGTTTTTGAATACTGCAGGTGGTTGCAGGTGCGTGTTGGTAAATGCTTCTTTTTCACGTCGTCGATGAATAAGTAGTTTTTTTACTTTCAAATCAATGCAAACGGATAGAATTTATGATGTACAATGTTTGTTCAGTGATAATTTAGGTTGTCATAGAATGTAAGCAACATAAAAGGAATCACATTCTTATTACTATTTGCATGCACAATTAAAATCAATATTGTATACCCACAAACTCCAGACACATCGGCTCCAAGGTATTATTTAACCAAGAAGCGCATTATTTTTCAGAATGTCCCTCTTACCTATAAACAACCTATTCAAGTGCTGGTGATTAACTCTAATAATACCCTGACACAAACAAAGGAACTATGCATTAAGACTGGGTATGCACTGTGTGAGGATGCTCTTCTGACACACCTCTTAATGTTCAATTCTTATTGGCTCAGCCCGACCTTGAGACCAATGTCAAACCCTAGTCTTTTTTCATGATTTTTTGTTAAGTACCGCCCTCGGCTTTAAATTACCCTGTAAACGGTCAAAGTCGCATGATCGAGAGTGCTAATGAAGCCGTCTATTGGTTAAATTATGTCACACCCACCAGTCCTCCACTCTAAGTGGCCGAGAGTGATTTCTTGCATAACAATTTCGAGGTGACCTGCCAGCCCCTGAGCCAGTGATGCAGCTAGGACCGCGGGATCGGGGATTCCCGCGAAATATAGAGGTTTGGCGCTGATTTAGAAATGTAGAGGGCCAAGACTTGCGCAAAAAGAAAAAAACTGGCGCCTTTTTATGACCTGTGTGCTGGTTTTTATTATCAAAATCGACTTCTGAAATGCATTTGTTTTGTTTACCACGGACATGCATACTACGCAGATAAAGTTACATACGTTATTGTCGTTTTATTTCACTGTGCCGCCTTTCTAGGAGTCTTTCACAACGCAATCAGTTGTGTTTCATAATCAGGAATCGATCTCTGTTTGGTAAATGCTTCTGCAGTAGTAGGTCGTTCACGTTGTGTATTTTTGGTATGTCACCGAGAAGCGTGCTAGCGATTTCTATCTATTTGTAACGGTATGGTTAGTTCATTTACACAAATTAGAAAAGCTTTCATCTATTAAAAACATAGTTGATATTAAATTTCTATCAAATGAAATGTGTCTGTTGTTATTATATAAATATTGGTATTTTTTAATATTGCAAAATATATTCATTCGACAAAAAGAAATATGTTAGTTTTATTATGATATATTGAATAGTTCATTGTTTGCTCTGACCCAGGCAAAATTTTATTTGGCCCCATTTTATAAATCTCATGGGCCAATTGGCCCCACCGCCTTGAAACCTGGCTGCATCACTGCTGAGCTGTCAATCACCTCGCATAGCCAATCAGAGCAGCGTAGTAAAACTTTCATTCATGATTTGGTTTAAAATTGCATCAACAATAAAAATTACTCCTCCTAACCTGGGCGACCCAACATAAAACGTGTAACACCCAGTGCGGTGTGTGGGTGGCTTTGCCCCCTAGGAGTTGGGTTTAGTCGAGGGTGCCCGGGGAGCGTCTTGGGGGTAGGCCCTCGCCCTTATAAAATAAAAAACGGGGGGGTTCGAGGGTACCCTCCCAAAAATAACATTGAGAAATAATTAAAAAAATGGTCATAACATCCTCCTGCCTATAATACTGCTATCAACTATAGAGAGGTTGTCTTCTTATATTTTTCAAAACAATTAGTCCCTTTTGGAACATTTTTTTCTTTGAAATTAATTTTTATCAAAGGGGAAAATACAACAAAAATAAAGAGCTGTGGTTTTTCTTATAAAATACTAATAAAAAGAGAATAGATAACAATTTGTTTGGCATTTTGAAGAAATATAACAAAATTGATTTAAAAAATTTTTATTTATACTGTAAGTATTTTTTTTTAATTTTGAAAAAACCCCTGTTTTTAAAATTTCTTGTTCCTAATAATTATTTTTTGTTTAAATTTTTCCCCCAAAAAAATTTGCCCATTTTTTAAAAATTTTTTAAAGGATCCCCCACTTGTTAAAAAATTTTTTTTTTCCTAAAATCCCCCAAAAGCCCCTTTATGCAATGGCTTAATTGTTAGAAAAAAAAAAAAAAAAATAACAATTTAATTATTAATTTTAATTAAAAAAATTTTTTTTAAAAAAAAAAATTTAATTTTTTTTAAAAAAATAAATAAAATTTCCAAAAA
>CM032660.1:30970388-30989246 GCA_019095985.1 Streblospio benedicti
TTAGATATCCCTAAATAAATTTTAAACATGAAATTGTACATTTTTTTGATAAATAACATAACTCTTATGTTTCTAATAGTTTATATGAGTTAGCTGAGGCATATGGGGGCGGTCATTTTGTTTTTAAATTTTAAGGTCAAAGGTTAAAAACATTCTTTGTCAAACACCAGATTTGATTCAGCATACCCAAAATAGATTGAATGATTTTAATGAGTTAATAATAATATTTTTTTTGCCATACTCAAACATAACCCAAATCAATTATAGTAAATGCATGAGTACATTATGTTTAAAATTTTTTGACTACTGTCAAGAAAGACAATGTCACATGGTAGAAATGAATTTAGCACACCAAATTACCCTAAAAACCACTCAATGACAAATTATAAATAAAGGTATGTATATTTTAAGCCAATAATAGCTAGATTCTTTGATAAGAATTTGACGGGAATTTTAGTCAAAGGTTAAAAAAATTGTCAACCACCAGATGTGGATTCAGCATACACAAAATAGATTGACTGATGTTTATTATGAGTATTGATAATATTTTGCCATATTCAAACATAACCCAAATGAATTATAGTAAAATACATGAGTATGATTATGTTTAAACCTTATTTTGATCCATTAAAAGTCAAGAAAAACAATGTCACATGGCGGGAATGAATTCAACACACCCAATTTTACCTTAAAACCACTCAATGACAAATTCTGGCATATAGGTATGTATGTTTTTAAGCCACACAACAGAGATAGTTTAATCCAGATGGTCGCAACACGTCCATATTCATAGGCCCGTAGGTGCCCCGCAGGTGCCCGGAGAGGATGGCCGATTAAACTCTAGGTACTACAAATTAATAGGAAATTGGCTAGATTTGACGTGATATATTTGCATTCTATGATTAGAATAGATAACTATGGAATGAAAAGTCATTCATTATACCATGATCTACAAAATATAGACCATTTCTGGGCGCTTGACATCCTCAAAAACTGCTGTACAGGAACATTTGATAAACCAAAGTCATGGTTGCCCCAAGGAATAGAAAGTGACTGTTACATATGGCATACATGTGAATTGATGTTCAGAATAAACTATTTAGTTAAAACGAACCCAGATTTTTAAAATGAAAGGAATTGCATATAATTGCAGATTATTTCTATTAAAAATTTTATGCTAGTATTTGTACGACAATGATGTGGTGATGTTTTTGGTCAACTGCTCGCCAGTGTAACAGAGGTTTACTGAAAGTTAACAAATCATCATAGTCAAAAGGTTTAACCGCTTGATTCTTATTCTCACACTTTCAGCTCATATTTTACATTTGGGAAGAAATGTCTGTAGACCCCACAAGGGGTAGGCAGGTTTTTTGCTGATGGTATGCAAAACTCTTTTGAAAACAGTGCCAAAGGCAAAAAAAAGCGAGTGCCATAGGCATGATCGAAGCCCATCAGGGAGGGTGAGGGGGGGGGGACCCGCCCCCCCAAAATTTTAAAAATTTGGGTGAAAAGATGGTTGCATTTGAGGCAATCTGTTGAAAAAAAGGTCTATATAGTTTGCTATTGGTATATCTATAAAAGGTTGCTAAACCCTAGAAAAGGGAAAAACAACCATCATAAATATACCCTTTTTGGCTGTTATTTCAGTTACTATCTGTTCTAAAACTTGTATAATTAGTATTCCAGTTTTTTAAATACACTGGCTTTTTCCCTTAATTGCGTCCCCCCTTTCCCTTTTCCTTTCCCGGGCCCTTCCGCCCTCCGGTTTGTTCCCTCTACAGGTCGCATCGCTTAAGCTGGGATGCTCAAATTTGGATGCCGTTGGAAATCGTGACAATAAGACCCCTATTTCACATGGGCCCAAACTTTCCATATTTGGGCCCATTTGGGCCCTTTTTTGGGGGTCCTTTTTACTAGTATTCAATACGCTTTAGCCAGCAGGGAAAAAAGAATAAATTCATAAGGCAGCAACATTAGTTAGCCTTTGGGGCTGTTAGGGGGAAAAATTTAAAATAGTTAAGAAATTGAAAGGACGTTTTTCAAGGGAAAAAATTGACCCCAATTTGCTAAATTTGCGTTTGGGACAGGGTAAAATCAAAACAATCACCACCCTATCATGACAAAATTTCCATTTTCATGATTTTATTTTAAAATAAATCATATTATAACATTAAACCCATTCGTAAATTTTCCCGTTTGTTTTGAGCCCCGGAGACGCAATTCCAATTTTTGGGCGGGGAGGCGCCCCCCAAACTGTTGCACTGGCTTTGCAGAACACCCCTTTTACTACGCCAGCGGCCTGTATTGATTTTGGGGTGAGGAGAAGACCAACCCCCGGGGGTTTTTTGGGACCCGTGTTTTCCATCGAAAAAAATTGGGCACGGAGATTAACCAATCAGCAGGGGTTATTGGCGGTGTTTTTTTGCACGGAATGATAGAATGATTTTTTTCCAATTTTGAAGACAGTGGTTTTCCCGTTTTTTTCCGGGTAAAAAAACACTGGTTTCCCCCCTCACTGGGGCGCTTTTCATTATTGGGCAATCAGTGGTAATTTTTGGGCCATCTGTACATATATCACGTATGTAGATCATGTTCTTGATTTAATGAAGAAGCTTTTAAAACCGAGTTTAACGGTAATACATGGGAAAATAATGCACAACATGATCAAACTAAAGTGCTGTATATTTTACTATCTATTAGAATCCCATCTCCATCTGGTATGTTGTGGACAAGCGTATACATAATTACTTGAATGGCAATATGACAAAAGTGAGCAGACTCTGAAGCACATAATAGACTAGGCAGATTTTCAGAAAAATCCATATTAAGAGTGATGGAGCAAGTATTTCTTGCGTTTACGGCTGGCAACAACTTTTAAGATGTATTTTAGGTGCTAAATTGATCTAAGGTGTTTGCCCGGCTCGATTTTCAACCTGCTAACCTAAAACGCGACAAATTCAAAATGGCCGCCACCGAATCATGAAAAGTCACATTTAGCCATATCTTTGGTACTAAACATGGTAGAAACATAACAAAAACATCAAGATGTATGTTTTTGGCACAAGGAATGCATTGAGATCATGATCGAACCTTTATTTTCATTATATTAATCTATATTTCTTTATAGATTGAAGACTGAGATTGAAGACCAAGTCTACCCTTTTTTGCTGATGACAGTGATGTTTTGAAACATTGAAATAAAAAGTTCATCAGACAGATACCGATCCTAAGTAATTTTTTAATTTCGGCGTTGGGTCGGGGGCTTATACTACAAAGTTAGTCTAGTATTTACAATTTAGCAATATTTAATCAAACATATTCATTATATTACTTCTAAACATTGTTTGGAGAAGAGTTCATAAATATGCAAATAGGAAGTTCAGAAATGGACAAATTAATTAAAACACACCTAGTAAGAAGAGACCGCATTAATTAGACTTAATTGAACTGAATAAGAATGCTATCAAATCAGGATGGGGCGAAGTCAACCTTTGTTCATCTACCTATCTATACCAGGGTGTGAAGTAGACACCGCACTCGACCATGGCTAATGTAAATTTCTACTGGCTAGTGTAAATTCAAGTCACTGCCACAGTTGGTGAATATGATTACTTGATTCCAACACTTTAATAATTAATGATGGCCAGTTTTCTATTGAACATGGTGAGTGTAAAAGTTTACATGTCGAAAAGTGTTCTACTGAATCCAGTATCACTGATAGCATTCTTATTCAGTTCAATTAGAGATCTAGTGTACGGTCTCTTCTTACTAGATTCAATGTTTTTAATTACTGTTCATTTCACCGACTTACCTGTTTGCATGATTTGCATGAACCAAATCTCCGGGTAGTTGTTTTAGAAGCAATATATAATGAATATGTTTGATTAAATATTACTAAATTGTAAATACTAGACTAATCAGTATAGGCGAAACTCCTGCTAACGCCGAAATTAAAAATTACTTAGGATCGGGTATTCGTCTGATGAACTTTATTTCAACGCCTCAAAAACATCACTGTCATCAGCAAAAAGCGGTAGACTTGGTTCACCTCAGTCTTCACCTATAAAAAAAATATAGATTAATATAATGAAAATTCACATGCTTTACCACACTACCATACCAATATACCTTTTACAAATTCTATTTGTATTACGAAATATTTAAATATCAAAAACTTTATTGTCATTAACAATTCACCATGGAGGTTCATTTTTAGAACAATAAAGTATTAATATGCCAATATACAATTAGACACACACTACAGATAGAATTCACGCACATCCAACAAAACATATATATCAAATCACACATTACTATTACACTATATGGCCATGTGGGACTGTTTAGTGATAGTTAATTGTTAGATTATTATTGCAGTATATAGACGGGTTGAAATTTTAGATCATAAATCTAAGTAAGGGCTGAAGTGCAAGTAAGCCAATATTTTCACACACGAATGTAAGTTTTAAAATAAATATATAATCTGACCAAGAGTGAGCCAAAAGCTCTTACAGTTTCTCGCCTCAGCAGTCAATATATTTAAGGTTCGATCATGATCTCAATGTATTCTTGTGCTAAAAAAACATACATCTTGATGTGTTTTACGAAGTAAGTTTCTACTATGTTTAGTACCTTCGTTCAGTTACGTATTGCTCATGGTGCTTTTGCCATGCTGAAATTATGAATATTGTAACGATTGACCCACGATTTCTGTGTCAATCGCAAAATTGAGCATGCTGACTCAATTTTGCCGAACAATTCTACAATCAGTGGTCAATCACCATTCTATCATGACTAAATTCCATTTTCATGATTTTATTTTAAAATAAATCATATTATAACATTCAACATTCAGTCAATTTCGTTTGTTTTGAAAGCGCGCGGAGACGTCAATTCCTACAGTTTTGTGAGGCGTTAGTCTAAACTGTTGCACTCCGCCGCATGCATGAACACGCCCATTAAAGCGTTGTATTGATATTGTGAGGAGTTTAGACTAACGCCCCGGTTTTTTTTAGCAATCATTCCATCGCAAAAATTAAGCACGGAGATTGACCAATCAGCATGGGTTATTAGGCGGTGATTTTTTGCACGGAATGATAGAATGATTTCTTGCCAAAATGCATACACTTCCAGTGTTTTCCAGGTATAAAACACTGGTTTGCCCTCACTGTTAGCTTTTCATTTGGGTGGGCAATCAGTGGTAATATGTGTGCCATCTGTACATATCATTGTAATATCTATGTTCTGATTAATTTAACAGTTTTTAAAACCGAGTTTGACTGTGGTACACATGGGAAAATAATGCAACAACATGATCAAACTAAAGTGCTTGTATATCTTTACTATCTATTAGAATCCCATCTCCATCTGGTATGTTGTGGACAAGCGTATACATAATTACTTCTTGTTCATAAATATGACAAGTGATGACTCTTTAGCACATAATAGACTAGGCAGATTTTCAAAAAATGTCCATATTAAGAGTGATGGAGGCATTTCATGTTTCGGCTGGCAAATAACTTTTTTTAAGATGTATTTTTTAGGTGCTAAATTGATCTAAGGTGTTTGCCCGCTCGATTTTCAACCGTTAACCCGAAAACGCGACAAATTCAAAATGGCCGCCACCGAATCATGAAAAGTCACATTTAGCCATATCTTTGGTACTAAACATGGTAGAAACATAAATAAAACATCAAGATGTATGTTTTTTGGCACAAGGAATGCATTGAGATCATGATCGAACCTTATTTTCATTATATTAATCTATATTCTTTTATAGATTGAAGACTGAGATTGAAGACCAAGTCTACCGCTTTTTTGCTGATGACAGTGATGTTTTGAAACATTGAAATAAAAGTTCATCAGACAGATACCGATCCTAAGTAATTTTTAATTTCGGCGTTAGCAGGTTCGCCTATACTACAGTTAGTCTAGTATTTACAATTTAGTAATATTTAATCAAACATATTCATTATATTACTTCTAAAACAACTACCACATGTTGGTTCATGCAAAATCATGCAAACAGATAAGTCGTTGAAATGGACAATTAATTAAAAACATTGAATCTAGTAATTTCTCAATACCGTACACTAGATGTCTAATTGAACTGAATAAGAATGCTATCAACCAGGGATGGGGCGAAGCTTCGAACCTTTGTTCATCTACCTATCTATACCAGGGTGTGAAGTAGACACTCGCCACTCGACCATGGCTAATGTAAATTTCTACTGGCTAGTGTAAATTCAAAGTCACTCGCCACAGTTGGTGAATATGATTACTTGATTCCAACACTTTAATAATTAATGATGGCCAGTTTCTATTGAACATGGTGAGTGTAAATTAAAAGTCGCTCGCCACACATGTCGAGTGTTCTACTGAACGAGTATCACTGATAGCATTCTTATTCAGTTCAATTAGAGATCTAGTGTAATGCGATTCTTATATTCAATGTTTTTTTAATTAATTGTTCATTTCACCTTAAGATTTTGCATGATTTGCATGAACCAACCTCCGGGTAGTTGTTTTAGAAGTAATATAATGAATATGTTTGATTAAATATTACTAAATTGTAAATACTAGACTAACTGTAGTATAGGCGAACCTGCTAACGCCGAAATTAAAAATTACTTAGGATCGGTATCTGTCTGATGAACTTTTATTTCAACGTTTCAAAACATCACTGTCATCAGCAAAAAAGCGGTAGACTTGGTCTTCAATCTCAGTCTTCAATCTATAAAAAAATATAGATTAATATAATGAAAATTCACATGCTTTTACCACACTACCATACCAATATACCTTTACAAATTCTATTTGTAATACGAAATACGAAATACGAAAAACTTTATTGTCATTAACATTCACCATGGAGGTTCATTAATACAGAACAATAAAGTATTAATATGACACAATATACAATTAGACACACACTACAGATAGAATTCACGCACATCAACAAACATATATATCGAACCACACATTATTATTACACTTTATGGCCATGTGGGACTGCTTAGTGATAGGTTAATTGTTAGATTATTATTGCAGTATATAGGCGGGTAGAAATTTTAAATCATAAATCAAAGTAAGGGCTAAAATGAAAGTAAGCTTATATTTTCACACAATAATGTAAGTTTTAAAATAAATATATAATCGCACTGCAGAGTGAGCCAAAAGCTCTTACAGTTTCGCCCTCAGCAGTCAATATATTTAAGGTTCGATCATGATCTCAATGCATTCCTTGTGCCAAAAAACATACATCTTGATGTTTTATTTATGTTTCTACCATGTTTAGTACCAAAGATATGGCTAAATGTGACTTTTCATGATTCGGTGGTGGCCATTTTGAATTTGTCGCGTTTTCGGGTTAACGGTTGAAAATCGAGCTGGGCAAACACCTTAGATCAATTTAGCACCTAAAAATACATCTTAAAAAGTTATTTGCCAGCCGTAAACATGAAATGCCTCCATCACTCTTAATATGGACATTTTCTGAAAATCTGCCTAGTCTATTATGTGCTTAGAGTCTATCACTTGTCATATTTATGAACAAGAAGTAATTATGTATACGCTTGTCCACAACATACCAGATGGAGATGGGATTCTAATAGATAGTAAAGATATACAAGCACTTTAGTTTGATCATGTTGTTGCATTATTTTCCCATGTGTACCACAGTCAAACTCGGTTTTTATAAACTGTTAAATTAATCAGAACATAGATCTACATACAATGATATGTACAGATGGCACACATATTACCACTGATTGACCAATAATGAAAAGCGCCCCCAGTGAGGGCAAACCAGTGTTTTATACCTGGACAAACACTGGAATGCCACTGTCTTCATATTGGCAAGAAATCATTCTATCATTCCGTGCAAAAATCACCGCCAATAACCCACGCTGATTGGTCAATCTCCGTGCTTAATTTTGCGATGGAAAACACGCTCCCAAAAAAACCCACGGCGTTAGTCTAAACTCCTCACAATATCAATACAGACGCTGATGTAGTAAGGCGTGTTCATGCCGTGCGGAGTGCAACAGTTTAGACTAACGCCTCCGCGCGCTCAAAACTGTAGGAATTAACGTCTCCGCGCGCTCAAAACAAACGAAATTGACTGAATGTTGAATGTTATAATATGATTTATTTTAAAATAAAATCATGAAAATGGATTTTAGTCATGATAGAATGGTGATTGACCACTCGATTGTCACTTCGGGTAAATCAGACGTGAGCATGCTCAATTTTGCGATTGACACTCCAATCTCGTGGTCAATTCCTACAATATTCATATTTCAGCAGCTAGCAGCACCAGGCTAGACTAATGTTGCTGCCTTATGATATTGATTCTTTCCATGCTGGCTAAAGCGTATTGAATACTAGTAAAATGGACCTAATAATGGGCCCAAATGGGCCCAAATATGGACCGTTTGGGCCCATGTGAAATAGGGGTCTTATTGTCACGATTTCCAACTGACATGCCAAATTTGAGCATCCTAGCTCAAACGATGCGACCTGTAGAGGGGTAACAAACCGGAAGGACGGATGGACGGAAGGACGGAAGGAAGGAAGGACGGACGCAATTAATTGGGTACAAGCCAGTGTATAAAACACTGGAATACTAATTATACAAGTATAGAACAGATAGTAACTGAAATAACAGCCAAAAGGCTATATTTATGATGGTTGTTTTCCTTTACTAGGGTTTAGCAACCTATATAGATATACTAATAGCAAACTATATAGACCTTTTTGTCAACAGATTGCCCCAAATGCAACCATCTTTACACCAATTTTGAAAAATTTTCGGGGGGGGGGAATCCCCCCTCCCTCAACCCTCCCTGATGGGCTTCGATCATGCCTATGGCACTCGCTGCAGTGCCTTTGGCACTGTTTTTCAAAATGTAGTTGTGCATACACATCAGCAAAATCCTGCCTACGCCATTGTGGGGTCTACAGACATTTCTTCCCAAATGTAAAATATGAGCTGAAAGTGTGAGAATAAGAATCAGCAAGTAACCTGTGTGACTATGATGATTTGTTAACTTGTCAGTAAACTTCTGTTACACTGGCGATCATATCACTGGCAGTAGCAGTTGACCAAAAACATCACCACATCATTGTCGTACAAATACTAGCATATAATTTTAATAGAAATAATCTGCAATTATATGCAATTCCTTTCATATGTATAAATCTAGGTACTCGTTTTAACTAAATAGTTTATTCTGAACATCAATATCACATGTATCGCCATATGTAACAGTCACTGTTCGGCAGGAATAACCATGACTTTGGTTTGTAAATGTTCCTGTACAGTTTTTTTCGGGGATGTCAGCGCCCAGAAATGGTCTATATTTTGTAGATCATAGTATAATGAATGACTTTTCATTCATAGTTATCTATATTTCTAATCATAGAATGCAAATATATCACGTCAAATCTAGCCAATTTTCTATTAATTTGTACACAACGGAGTTTGTCGACCATCCTCTCCCGGGCACCTGCGCGCACCTACCGGGAACGCAGATATGAACGTGTTGCGTATCTCGTTAAACTATCTCTGTTGTGTGGCTTAAAAACATACATACCTTTATGCCAGAATTTGTCATTGAGTGGTTTTAAGGTAAATTGGGTGTGTTGAATTCATTCCCGCCATGTGACATTGTTTTTCTTGACTTTTAATTAGTCAAAATAAGGTTTAAACATAATGTACTCATGTATTTTACTATAATTCATTTGGGTTATGTTTGAATATGGCAAAATATTATCAATACTCATAATAAACATCAGTCAATCTATTTTGTGTATGCTGAATCCACATCTGGTGGTTGACAATGTTTTTTTAACCTTTGACCCCTAAAATTCAAAAACAAAATGGCCGTCAAATTCTTATCAAAGAATCTAGCTGTGTGGCTTAAAATATACATACCTTTATTTATAATTTGTCATTGAGTGGTTTTAGGGTAATTTGGGTGTGCTAAATTCATTTCTACCATGTGACATTGTCTTTCTTGACTTTTAATTAGTCAAAATCAGGTTTAAACATAATGTACTCATGCATTTTACTATAATTCATTTGGGTTATGTTTGAGTATGGCAAAATATTATTAATACTCATTAAGATCATTCAATCTATTTTGGGTATGCTGAATCCAAATCTGGTGTTTGACAAAGAATGTTTTAACCTTTGACCCTTAAAATTTAAAAACAAAATGACCGCCCCATATACCTCCACTAACTCTGTATATAAACTATTAGAAGCATAAGAGTTATGTTATTTATCAAAAATGTACAATTTCATGTTATAAACTTTATTTAGGTATATCTAATGTATTATTTTCATTTTGGTATTGTAAAATTATGTTACCTTAGAAACTAAATTATTTTTGGCGGTACACCCAACAAATGTTGAATGAATGTTCATAATACAACTAAAGATAGCCTTGATATCCCTGATGCAGTTTTAAATATCATTTCACTAAGTACACAGATTTTCAAGCCTGAACCACAATTTGAAGAAAGATGTTAAACTTCAATGGTTTATAAACATAGCTGACACTGATTTGCAAGTCATACAAGCCTATTACCTCAAATTTAATGCTAGATGCCATACTGATAATCCTTTGAAAGGATGCAGTCAGTAGAACCAGGAAACATCAACAAGAAACTCTACTGTTACTACATCTGTTGTTTTTTTACCATTGATCCTGAATCCTGGTCATGAGTATGATCCTCTTAATACAGTAATCCTTTGCGGTAAGCATATATTGCTGAATCGCTTGGTCAGACATATGCAGTGATTTCAGCTGATGAACAGCTGTATTCACGGTTGATGCAATGAAAATGGTCACAGAAGTATTATTTTCTGATGCTTTTCCGATACCAAGGCTTCCAAGACTCCATGGTGCTCTGAATCTTCTTGGTGTGCTTGGACAGCACCTTGATTCAGCAGGTCTCAGCAGGTCTCTATGGACTTTGGATGGAAAGCTCTTTACTTGGAGACAAAACAGCCAAACATGTTCTTGCTGGCAAAGATTATGAGAAAGGAATAAGGGCCCACAAAATAACTTTTCAGTCCTTATGGCACAATATCTTTCCACAATTCCTGGAATATTAAAATGAACATCATGTAGAGATGAAAGAGAAGATAGATTTTGCTGATAGTAGCGATGAGGACAGATCTATTAGAATTGTTTACTACTCTAGATTTTAGAAAGTCCTTTCAAGATCAACTTCAAGTCATTGCATTCCGAGAATGCAACATTCACTCTATAGTTTGGCTACATGGATATGGTGAGCATTTTGCTTCTGTACACCAGAGCACAAAACGTGATTGCATTTGGGAACTCCTCTTAGAAGCATATGAAATGATGCTGCCGTATTTTCATCAGTATGCCCACTTAAACTGCAGAGGTTGTGAATGAATTCAGAGGTGGGAATTTTGTTATCAAGATTGGCTCAGCAGTATTTAACCAAGTAGATGTTGATCAGAGCCAAGAATGGTTGAATCGTATTTGAAAGAGAAGTGGTGGTATAATTGTAATAACCAAAAATGTGTCATCATTAATTCGCTGGGCATTATCATTTAATCTTCGATCAGAATTTGTAAAGCTACTAAAAAATGTATGACGTAGATGTAGGAAACACAAATCCTTATAAAGAATGCAACATTTCAACATTAAAGTTGACAGATCTATCTTGCAAAGATTGGTATTTGCATACTTAGCTGGACGAGATGTAGATTTAGAAAATGTGTTAAAACATGAATTAATGCCTGTAGTTGAAACAAATGCAACATTGAAGAGTGGCCATCTTGAAGGATGTGTTAGTGAATGGAATAGATTGTCCTGGCGAAATTCCAGTACCACAGGGCTCAACACTTATCATTGATGGTCAGTTCCTTATAAAAGCTGTAGGAAACCCAAGTTCCACAATGAGAATGTTTGGTGATTTCGCCGAAGATTTCCTTGATGTTACATTTGGATATGCTAAAGACTTTGAGAGTCGACCTTGTTTTTTATAGATACAGAGCAAACGCTATAAAATCAGCTACACAAGTAAAACGAAAGAAGGGTGCAGTGATCAGAAGAGCTCTAGGACATTGTGATGTACCTTTACCCCATGACTGGGATGTGTACTTAAGTGACTCAAACAACAAGATGGAACTTGAAGATTTCATATCATATGAGTTCATAGCAAATGCCCCAGATGATGTTATTGCTGTAACTGCTGGTGGCTTGCTAGAAAAGGAAGATGTGTAATAAAGATGTTGATGTGGAATCTGTCAAGTCAAATCACGAAGAAGCAGACACTAGAATGCTTTTACATGCATGCCACACAGTATCTGATACTGTATTTGTTTGGTGCGGAGAACCAGATGTTTTAGTACTTATTGCACATAGCCATTCCATCAATAAGAGTATTGTTATGAAGGCTGCAATAAGTGAAGCTCCTCAATTCATTCCCATACACGATATTGTGATGAAATATAACATAACTCCTCATTCTGCAATGTCTCTTCTTTCATTTCATGCAATCACTGATTTGGACACTACCTCATATCTAGTTGGTCAGTCAAAGAGGACCGTGTTTAAGCGTTAAGGTTTACCTTAAACACATGGAACTTCTTTATGGACTTGGAGAAAGATTCCCTCACACATGAATCTATACAAAAGCGTGAAATCGTCATTTGTAGATTATATGGTACATGCCTTGTACTAGCTTGTGCAAATGTAATGGCAATTGTTTGATCCATGTTTCTTAAAATTTGATGAAATAAGAAAACATTTTCTTGTGCTTTTTACATTTCTATTGATAAATGTTTGCTAGATTGATGATTTAAGCTGCAGCAGCTAGGTCCTCTCATATTTATTTAACCCTGCGGTGGACATTTATTGTTGAAATGTAAAACTATATGTATTTCGGTGCATTCTGGAGTATTTTGGACATTTCGAAATAAAAGAAGGTATAAATGAGTGTTTTGACTAATATTGAATAAATATTGATAAATGATGTTATATCTATGAAATCGACCTATTTGCAAAGCTACATGTAAGTAACAGTTATATGTTTACATATATTCAAAGTTGTTTGAGATGTTTTCACGGTAACAAAATATATTTTTTATAAATAACGTTTTGTTATATATACTGAAATTATATAGATACCTATAGGAACCAGTCATATTTTTGTCTTTGGCAAGACTCGCTGTTATCGCAAGAGCTTCGTTGGGCCTAATGAAATGATCCTCTCACTGGGTTACATGACCACCATGGATTTGGTTATCATGTGACAGCAGAGATGTGTACACGGGGGGCAAGTCATAGCCGGTGTCGCGGTTCATCTGGGGTCGGCGCTCTCGGATTTCGATGGCCTCACGGATCTTCCTGCGCAGCTCCATTTCCTCGCGTGCTACTATGTTAAAGTCACTGGGGCTGATCATGTGTGCTGTATCTTTGATATGGTCCCCAATTGCTGTAGGAACACGTTTCGGGTTTAAGTGTTCCTTGACTCTGGTGTTCAGGGTCCTGCCTGTCTCACCAACATACGTCTCCTGACACTGAGGGCAGTTGACCTCATAGATGATGCCACATTTGGCACTGTCTGGAGACTTGTCCTGCTGTCACATGATCATGATCATATCTAGGCCCGATGAAGCTCTTGCGATAAGAGCGAAAGTCTTGCCAAAGACAAAAATATGACTGGTTCCTATAGGTATCTATATAATTTCAGTATGTTTATATAATAGAACCCAATACAAACTTACATTCTGTGAACGTTTTGTTAATGTTTCTAAAAAATGTTTGCAATACATACAGATTTAATTATTTTTGTCAAGTAATGTATGAAAGTTTGCATATTTTTAAACCATACATGTACAACGAGATTCTTTGATCAGAAATCGGTGGCCATTTTCTTTTTTCATTTTAAGGGTCAAAGGTTATAAATATTTTTGTCAAACACCAGATTTGGATTGAGAATACCCAAAATAGGTTGACTAATGTTTATGCATAGAAATAATCTTTTGCCATACTTAAACATAACCCAAATGAATTAAAGTAAAATATATGAGTACATTATGTTTAAACCTGATTTTTGGGAATCAAAAGTCAAGAAAGACAATTTCACATTGTGACATGGCAGAAATAGATTCAGTACACCCAAAGTACCCTAAAACCACTTAATGACTGATTCTTGTATGAAGGTATGTATATTTTTATCCACACAACTAGAGTATTTGATAAGTATTTGGGGGTCATTTTGTTTTTGCAATTTAAAGAACAAAGGTTAAAAATATTTTTTGTCAACCACCAGATTTGAATTCAGCACACCCAAAATAGGTTAAAACACCTGGTTGACAACTTGTACTAAAAATGCCTCAGCATGTTACCTTTTCCCAAAATTTGTCCTAAGCGGAAACATACGAGGATTACCGAATGATGAAGATCCAGCCTACAGAAATTTAATATCCTTTATCTGCATTTTTTGCTGCTGATAATGCCCTAATGAGTCAGTGTCTTTGAAGGCTAGACTAATCAGCCAGAATCAGGCTCACACACAAGTGAGCAAATCCATACTGAGCAGTACAGCATAGAGGCTGCTGGCCTGTGTGTCACTAACAGTGACAGTTGATCAGTGCCTGCTAGACTTGTGTTTATATCAATAGCCAATCAAAGTGGGCAGAGGGACCATTGAGAGACTAATTGCCGTGCGGTGGCCAAATGCCTGGTTTGTCACTGGTGTCTTTAAGCATTGATGAGTGAATAATTAACAAAGCAAAAAACTAATCGAGAAATAAGTCAGTTATGTACTAATTACATGTTTTAACTGTCTTTGATGCGTAAGCTCACTTAATATCTCAAAATTATATACAGCTATAATAAATACAAGCTGTAGACTAGCATAGGCAGCTCTAATTCTGAAGTGCATTGTATCTGTTAACTTTGTAATTAAGAAATAGAACAATATAAATACCTAATGTCCAGTTCTATAATTTGCAGGATCTTGATACATTGACCTCATTGCATTGAAATGCAATCGTGGTCTCCAATATTATTGTAAGTTATGTGCTAATTATATGGAAATGTATCATAGCCAAATGTTCAAGGTATTAGGCAACCTGAAACGGCCACCATCAGTTATGTCATTAGTCACCAATGTGTAATAAGTACAACGTTAACCAGTTATTATACACTAAAGATAGTATGAAATATGTGAACATAGGCATATATAATTTCCTTCAACAATAACTGAAATTGTTGGCCTCTAAAGGTGCCGACCAAAGCAATTATTGGCTTGCACTTTATTATAAATTTTGAAAATGACCAATTTCACAAACTGTATATATCGTAAAATCTGCATGTATGATATGAAAGGAAGTTACTCACTAACATACACAAAGTAATTTACAATGTATAAATACAGTACCAATATATGAACATTTAATTGATTGCCAATACCTTATTACTACTTTATTAACTCACCCATACAAGCCAAGTCAAATTAGATCTAATGTGATCAGTGATACTAAAATGTAAGTCAATGAAAATTTTTTGAAAAGAAAACTTAACATGGGAAAATAACTATTTCTAGTAACAAGCCAATTTAATAAATGATAACAATACATATGAATAATGATTCATGCGAACATAATGAGTTAAAAAGTTAAAACAATAAAATTGTTTCAAAGTTGCAACTTATTATTGCTTGGTTATATTTTGCTTTTTAACAATACATTTGGCATCAATTCTCACCATCACTATTGCCATTAATATAACCGTTGCTATGCCCATCGATTACATTTGGTGCTGAGTGTCCAATTTGAGCCACAATATGACCGGCTGTTTTTCCGCTTGAATGCTTTGTCATTGGCAGCACCTCATGCTTGTGTTCCAGCATCATGTGGTTGAGTGCTGGCAAACCTAAGCATGCTCTGAAGATGTTTTCAATGCATGCTCTTTGCCTGAACAATGCATTGACTACCGGAGTTCCGTGTGGCACCAATGGAGCTTTTAACAAATAGCTTAGAATTGACAGCACCGAATTGAACTGCTGAAAATCTTCGTCATTGCCCACTTTGAATGTAATTCTTTGGCACAGCTCGGCAATGATTACTAGGTCTAAGATCAAAGGACTTGCTAACAGTGAATCTTCACAGGTGTTGTGTATAACCAACGTGTTGTGGCCTCCCATCATAATCTCTGACGTGTATTCATCCATGGCGCGCTTGCTGTCGCCAACATAAGGAGCATATTTAATAACAATGCAGTGATCTGGATGCTCATTAGGGGCATAGAGGATTTGGTTGGAATCTACCATGTCATCGACAACATTGCGCTTGGTAATCTGGAATAAATGGTATGCAATATACATGTGATTGTTTTTGACCAAAAATCCAGATTTGCTAAAATTATCAAGCAAAAAGACTCTATACTGTTTACAACCATTGGGAGCAGAGGGACAGTTAACTTAGTTAAGAGATTCATACTATAATGAAAATGTTAAATAGTCCTTGGGCCCAAACTCACAGCTAGCTTCGTTGAGGATTAGTTTGCAACTTTTGGGTGGCAAATTTTCACTGATTGTATCATGTTGCTGGACCATCAGGCCAAATGATTCCACTTGTTGGCATTGAATCGGTGGTGGCCAAAGTGTTCAAATCAGCATTTGAAGTGTTATCTTGATACATAAAAATTAAAAACAATGATATACCACAATTTGGCTGTTCAAGCCTTTATCAATTCATTAAACATGCAAATGATGGTTCATGTCCTATCCCAATAGATGACTTAGAATGAGCAATGAGTTAAAATTTCGAGATTTTCGCGGAAAATTTCTTCAGTTTGAAAATATACCAATATTTGCTTGGAGTCTCATTTCAAAACTAATGGTTGGATTATGTTCTTATTGGGCCAAAAGTGTCTCTATATACTCTATTTGATATTTCTGAAAGATAAATGTCATTAGCTTGATTCGCTTTCATACAGCGGGATATCAAATAAAAATGCATCTGCCCTACCCCTAAATGACGTTTAACTGAAAAATTCAAATATTTAAGATCATGACCCCTTTGTATGATAGTTATTGCCTTTTTCTTGCTTGGTTTTCATTGAATAGGTTACCCATATAATTCTATAACATTTTGACCTGGTGTCACTTTCACTGGGTTTGAAAAATCCAAGATGGCCCCCATCAAATCGAACAAAATCTTACATTTGCTGGTAATTGTTTACTACTTGTCATAGGATTAGAATCATAGTTTTTATGTGTAGATGTATGTTTCCCCGGGTCTAGTAATCTAAACAAAGGTATATAAATGATATTGACTCTTCATACCCATTGCAATGCCCAACAAGGCTGCCATTAGCATGAGCCATATCTACCGAAGTAAGTACCAATCGTCATCATTTGTTCCAAAAGAGTGTTAGACTGGTTTGTCCATTCAAATAAAGAACCATTGTATATTGATTAGAAATGGTTTTTGCTACTATATTGATTTTAACATATATTGCCATTGTGGGGGGGTATGTTGGTGCGTTCAAGTGCTATTTCCCAACTCAAAAATACGAGCTTCCCTTAATCTAAATTCACCCGAATGGGCACTCCCAGTCATATTTACCAGTCATGAACTTGGAGCTTTTTTAAGAGCACTGACTTTCTCACTGGGAAGTACCATGATTTCCGACTGGGATCCTCCATTCGCGTGAATTTCCCATATGGGAAGCTGGTATCTTTACGAGATCGGAAGAGCACGCAAATGCAGCATAATGGTGTATTTGCGTGCTTTTTCCAAACTCGAAAATATCAGTTTCACATATGGTAAAAGCACCCAAATGGGCACTCCCAGTCGTATTTCCCAGTCGTGAACTTGGAGTTTTTTTTTAGAGGACTGAGCTTCTCACTGGGAAGAACCATGATTTCGGACTGGAAACGTCCGTTCGGGTGAATTTCCCATATGGGAAGCTTGTATGTACGACGTAGCTTTACGAGTTCAGAAGAACACACAAACACACTATAAGACTTTGAGAGATGGGAATTTGGCCTGAAAAAAATTGGGAGATGTGAGATGAGGCAGTTAAAGTGGGAGATAACCAAAAAAAGTGGGTGATGGCAGACTGAGATTTTTCGACATATTTTTTCAAGGGGCAACCTTTTACATACAATTTTGTTACAAGCAACTTTGACATCAAGTACTTATGTAATGTAATTTGCACATAATTGGTTATGTAAAAATGTATTTGACTTGAAAGAAAAAAAACAGTTACAAATTTAATATAGAAAAATACTATCCCAATGCACCCCATATTCACCCAACTCCAAAAAATGTAACCTATGCATCAAAGAAAAATATTTCATCATCTGCCGCCCAAAAATGTCATCATTGAACAATAGAAACGAACTAGCTACCGAGTGCCGGCACAGAAAGAAATACCTATTAGGCAATACATAAACAATACCCAAGTCCTCACCCCCTGAAACACTGGATATTCATAACACCACTTCTTGCATCTTGAAACTGCTTAACTACCAATACTCTTTAGTGCATTATGTAATAATCTAATCTATAAAACTTAACCAATCATGTCTCAATTGTAGCAATAAATACCCCCACTTAATGTAGTACATGTAACCCCATACCCATATGCTGTTCACAACCAGGATACATAGATCGACACTCCCCAAAATTGTAAATGAACCACCATCGTATTCTAGTTAATTTTTGTTACACCATAATCATTTGTACCATACCTTCCAATAGAATCATTTGCACTGAAGATTGAGAAAAAATCATGAAACAAAGTTGTATGCAGTAATAAGAGTAGTTTTGTTTTTCCTACTAATGTTATATAT
>CM032660.1:30995540-31011574 GCA_019095985.1 Streblospio benedicti
TAGTAGAAACATTGCAGTAAAAGTAAGAATTTGTTCGATTCGATGGCGGCCATCTTGGATTTTTCAAACCCAGTGAAGGTTGCACCAGGTCAAAATGTTATAGAATTATATGGATAACCTATTCAGTGAAAACCAAGCAAGAAAAAGGCAATAAGTATCATACAAAGAGGTCATGATCTTAAATATTTGAATTTTTCAGTCAAACGTCATTTAGGGGTAGGGCAGATGCATTTTTATTTGACATCCCGCTGTATGAAAACGAATTAAGGTAATGACATTTCCTTTCAGCAATATCAAATAGAGTATATAGAGACACTTTTGGACTAACAAAAACATAATCCGACCATTAGTTTTGAAATTAGACTCCAAGCAAATATTGGTATATTTTCAAACCAAAGAAATTTCCCCAAGAAATCTCGAAATTAAGCTAAATATTTCATTATTGTGGTATTAAGAGGCCATTTTAACTCAATGGTCGTTCTAAGACATCTATTGGGAAAAGACATGAACCATCATTTGCATGTTTAATGAAGTGATAAAGGCTTTAACAGCTAAATTATGGTATAAAATTAATTTTAAATTTAAAAGAAAAAAAATACGAATCAAGATAACACTTCAAATGCTGATTTGAACACTTTGGCCACCACCGATTCAATGCCAACAAGTGGAATCATTTGGCCTGATGGTCCAGCAACATGATACGATACAACCAGTGAAAATTTGCCACCCAAAAGTTGCAAACCAAGTGGACTCTCAGATTTGGGCCCAAGGACTAAAAAACATAAACTACAGTGAAGAATTTCATAATTTTGCCACCAGTTCAGAAAGTTCTCCTTCACCTTTAAAGCCCACAACTGTGCATAATGCATACAATATTAAACAAAAATACATCAAGTTACCAATGATTTCATATCACAGCAGTCTTGCTAATACTTTGGACATGCCAAATATGCGTATGCAGATAAGTTTGTTGTAAAATGCTTCTGGAACTTACACGCACATGCATTTTGTCATAAGCATGAGTTTTATTATACCCACCTCTTTAGATTTGAATTGCCTTTCAGATGATAAATTTTTTCCATCGTTATTACCCAGATGATTATAACTGACGATTGACGTCGGTTTGATGCCGGCACTCACTAGGAAGTCCACCAGCACAGACTTTACCTTGGTCTGGCCTGCCACAAATAGAAATGCCATTTATAGGAAATTAGTTTTGCATTTGGTAAAGTTATATATTGTACACTTTCCTCACAAGAATTTTAAGTATGAAGAAACATCGCTCATTTTATACAATATCATATACGTGTGTCTTATGTATAATTGTCTTTCCTTACCACTGTTTCTATTTCTTAATCACAATACAAACTTTCTCCTTTTTTTGCATAATTTTATTCCAATAAGCTTTTCTCTCAACAGAGACCTTCTCAATTTTATAATTTTACAAATTTACTAAATGATATTTCTTTTGCCAAAATCAAAATACAAATGGTTGTCTAACTTAGATTAGACCACGACCAGCCAGCGGTTGGCAAGCTGGTAATAACAAATAATTCCAACACCAGTTCAATACCTTGTTTGTTCACCACATTATTGTTACACGCCCGTGGCCGTGGGGACGTGTATGTGTGTCTCTGACGTGTGTGTAGACTGCGGAGTAATGACTATCCTCTCAACTTCCAATATGTTTATTGTTCACACATATCCTTCATATATTCATCAGTCACATTCATAATACTATAGCTACACCAGCCAATCATTACATGACACTGCTTTGCACTCTATACTCGCACAGTGACTAGTAGACGTAGTGTAGACCTACTCCAGACATAGTAACACATGTACTCGTATGCAGCTGTTATATGCAGACACCAGATATGCTGGCATGACTGTCTGCATGTTCACCTTGAGTCAATTGGGTTATGAAACGTGACTAACATACATGCTTCATGGTTAAGTACGTTTCACATTAATCTACATATAACTGAGATTAACAACATGTCATATCAATGGGCATAAGTGTATTCAACAATACTAGATGCACTATCAATCGACCCACGTAACATCCCTTCTTCTTACAAAATTAAATTAAGACATTAATTCAATTTGACAATCACTCATTAAGTATTACAATACAATGAGACATTACCTATTTAATAATATACAACAAAGAACCCTAACATTAACATACCCTATATTACATTTGAAAATCCTATACCCTTGACATCAATTTTGTACCATATGATAGTATTCACATTATCCTTAATTCTTAACATGACATACTTATAGTTGAGATCTAAACATTAAACATTTTAACAAACATATCAAGTACAATACCAAATCCAAAACATAGTATGAAGTATACATGTAGCTACATATGTATGTTCATTTATACATTAATCTATCAGGTGGTTTACTAACCCTACTTGACTTCCTTACTGGGTCAGATGTAATCTTAGTTGGCTTTGTCTTAACAGTCTGTGGGTTTTGTTTGTCACTCACAGGTGTTGGGTTATTGTTTAAGCTATTTTCTAGCTGTGTCTTATTGTTAGATGCTTTAGATGTGTTTGTCTTAACATCATCTTGGATATCTTGCTGGTATGTGTATAGGTTTGCATGGGTCGTGGCTAACTTACTACTACGCTGTACATCATCTTGTGTCTGCTGATGCACACGATCTTGAGTTAACTTTTCAGCTAGCTTTGGAGAAATTTCACGTATGAACTCACGATTACGCCTAATCTAAGGAACCTGAGTGAGTTTTAAGTAAGCAACTACGCGGGTCACCACTATAACCTAAGATTGTTGCTGGCTTCCACTCAGATCCAGGACATTCTTGGAACATTACTTGCATTCCAGGCATGAGCTCGGTAAGTTCTTTAGACTTCTCATTGTAATTTTCCATATGTCCTCCCCTCCTCTCTTCAAAATAAGTATATAGCTCATACGAAAATTTCCTTTCGCTATATCTTACAGGAAGGCTTGACCTTATACTTCTACCATAGAATATAGTTGCTCAAGCTGGCATTTTATGATCTATTGGTGTAGTTCTCAGATCAAGTAATGTCTTACGTAGACACTTTTTGTCTAACATAGCTTTCTTAAGGATGGGCTTGACATAACCAATCATGCGTTCATCATAACAGTTGCTTGGGGCTAGAAGTTTTATGGGTGATTTCCCAATCATCCATGAAGTCCTCGAACTCCTTTGAATCGTACTGTGGTCCATTGTCACTGTAACAGACTAAAGGCTTTCCGAAGATAGAGAAAATATCTTTGAAGTACTCAATTACCTCTGAAGACTTTTCTGTTTTTAGGAGTCTACACAGGAAAAACTTTGAAAATTCGTTAGTTACTATAACATATTTACGATCTTTTAAAGTAAAGATATCAGTATGAACCGCTTCCCAGGGTTGAGTTGGGACTGATCTTTCAAACATTGGTTCTCTACTTTGCGATCTTTGAAATCTTTGGCAGAGTTCACAGTCTTTCACCATTTTAATCACATCCTTATTAAGGCCTGGCCAATACACGCTTTGTTTGGCTCGGTTGACACACGTGACCTCACCCTGATGAGTTGAATGTATCTTCTCCAAGTATTGTTGTCTCAAAGCTGTTGGTACTACAAGTCTATTTCTATAGAAAATAGGCCATCTTCTATGTTCAGACAATCTCTGATAGACCAATATGGTTTTAAACATGTTGGTAAACTTGAGGATCTGTCTGGCCAACCTGACATAATGACTTGTATTAGACTTCTTAAAGGTTATGCTCAGTGGCAAACCAAATATGCTTGTATAGAAGCAACAAATGTCAACGGAATGATTTTCGTCATACGTAACTCGCACGGTGCACGTAATAAGCCGCCCATCTCTGCAATGTTAAATGTCACGTCTGCCGTTAGAAATGCACGGTACGTCTGGCGAAAATCATTCGATTATGCAACATCACGTGACCTTGTGTTTCAGTTAGCAAGAGGCCATAGTAATTTTAAATGTGTAATAAATACCAAATGTGAATAATATAATTTCAATTTTACTTACACTTGCAATGGAAAAGGCATCATTCATTGATACTGGGCTTTACAGAACAAATATTATTTTGGCTGAGCATTATCTTTAAGACTTCATCTTTGTTGGTACACATCCTAAGCTTCATCATTGTATCAGAGTTTTCTATTATACCATGGATCATATGCTCCAGTTCAATAGTATTTCCGGAACTTGGCTGAACTCTTGATAGATAATCAGCAAAGGTCATCTTCGCTCCAGGCTTGTATGTGACTGTCACATCATATGGCTGTATACGAAGTAGCATTCGCTGCAATCTTGGTGGGCACTCAGACAACTGCTTAGTAACTATTGTTTCAAGAGGCGTACGGTCACTATGTATATTAACGTGCTTGCCTAAAACATATGTATGGAACTTTCAAGAGCAAACACAATGGCTAAAAGTTCACGGTCAATATTAGCATATCTTGCTTCAGTCGGGGTTAAAGAATAAAGACTTGCTTGCAAAAGCAATGGGTCTTCCATCCTGGATCAGGACGCATCCCAATCCGGACAAACTAGCATCCACCTCAAGCGTAGTTTCTTTTTGTGGATCAAAGTACTAAAGTGTTAAGTCTTTGTGAATATGCCTTTTTATCTCTTCGAAACATTTGTTATGTTCAGCTGTCCACTCAAACACCGCTGACTTTTTTGATGGGTTGCCTCAACAATTTGGCTTTATCACTCAAATTTGGTATGAATGGTGCTAGATAGTTCACTAGTCCTAGAAATGATAACAATTCAGTTGAATTGTTGGGGGGTTTCTCGACTTTATGTCATCGCACTTCTCGGGATCCGGATTCATTCCGGATTCATTCGGCATCATTCCATAGAATTGGACTTCTGCTTGCCTAATCAGACACTTTTCAGGTCTAAAAACCAAACAATTATGTTGTGTGCTTTGCATGAGCTTAAGCAATGCTATATCATGGTTCTCAGGTGTTGAGCCATACACAACAAAGTCATCAGCCATCCCTATCACACCACTTGACTCAGTGCAAGGAACACACTTTAATATGTCGTCCATATGCTTTTGGAATATGTCTTGGCTGACACACAGACCAAATGGTAAACGGAGAAACTTGTATTTCCCTACGGGGGTTTGGAACGTACACAGGTCTTGACTTTCACGATCCAGAAAAATATTCCCCAGTAGCCATGTTTGGCATCAAGTTTCGAGAATACCTTTGCATTACACATCTTGTGTGTTATTTAATCCAAAGTTGGTGCTCTGTAGACAGTACGCTTAATGGCATTGTTTAGGTACCTTGGGTCAAGGCAGATCCGAAGATCACCATTTGACTTTCTGGAAAAGGCTAAACTATTTACCCACTCAGAGGGAACATCATCATCACACTTTGCTATGACACCTAGATCGACCATTTCATTTAACTTGACAATTTCAGTTTTCAAATGCACAGGGTATCGCCTTGGTGCAGCTATTACCGGCTGTACACCTTGCTTAACCTCAATATGATACTTTCCTGGCAATCTGCCTAGTCCAGTGCAACACTGCTTATATAAACTGCAAGGTTTCAACACTCGTAAGAGGTTTCTTGAACTTTGCTTTATCATATTCTAATTTAGTACTTTTGTTGGTTATAGTACTCTTGGTTTTACTGTATGTAGATTTTTTATCAACCGCACAGCATTGCACTGAAGTCACAACACTGGTTAATACTACTGTGAGTACTGTTGTCAACATTGTGGTTACTACTGTGCATACTGTTTGCACAGTTTAAACTTTCGTCGATGCATAAGATATCATCGCGCATGCATATTGATGGTGAATTTGCAATACCAGTTGGACCACTTAGGGGGTTGTTAGTAGTCACAACATCGGGGCTATTGATACTAGAACCATCATTTTTGCATGTAGCATCAATTTCATGCGTCTTGGCACTACCGGCACTATGCATGTAGCGCCCATTTATTGCTGTGTATAATTCTGTGTATAATTCTGTTCATTTTGTTTGCTGTGTATAATTCTGCTATTTTGTAATACTAATATTAGACCTGAAATGGGTACTGTAGTTGTATATAAATAGGTTGGCGGGTTAGAAAAAACTGGTTACATATGAAAATGATTTAGGAGCAAGTGAAAATTGTAGGACTCGGTTATTATAATTCAGGTATGATCGTTTGTGGTTATTTATATATTGAAAATTATTATTTTAATCTGTTCATTTTTGGAACTTTACTTAATTAAATATATTTGTTGTAGAAAACCGCACAATAAAGGAAGATTAAATAAACAAGAATTAAAAGAAAAGTGAAGTCTTCTAATTATTATAACACCAGTCCTAATGTAACAAAGTTACATAAGTTTTCTGAATTTAGAAGAATATCCTGCAAGTGATCTATGATTCGTAAATAGTCTCCCAAGTACATATATGTGTAAAATTTGATAATGGGTGACACGGAAGCATCGCAGACAAATGAAAAACGAGATCGAAAACCAAGTAAATTGAACGAAGGTGAACTAGAAGAACAGATCCATGCTCACAAGCAGTCACGAGCAGGTTATTGTGCTCAAGTTACGAAAATCTTAAAACAAATCACCACTTTAACAGCAAACCCTGACAACCTTGATAAGGTCACCAGTTTTTATATACGATTGAAAAAAGCTATCGGCGATCTTGAAACATCTCATACTGCATACACAAATCTTGAACTTACAGAAGATGAATGAAACCGTGCAAATGAACAAATGAATACAATACTAGAATCTAAAATTGAAATATTGCATTGGATCCAAACAAATGAGCAAGCCAATGAAGTTGATGAAACTGATAATGGGTGTGATATTGATACCCTCCAAACGTTTCTCAATGCCCTGAAAATCTCGAACGAACAAGTAGTTAAAATGCAAAAGGAAGCCTTTAAAGACCTGACCACTGCAATGTCCATGCCTAAACCAAAAGTCATGACCTTCAATGGGGACCCAAAGACATATTACCGCTTTATGAGTAGCTTTGAAGCTGGGGTTAAGTGTGTAAAAGACCCACAAATCAAACTGAATTACCTTATTCAACAATGCCAAGGTGAGGCTAAAGAATCCATCCAAGACTGCATAATAATGGACCATCAAGAAGGCTTTGACAATGCATTGAAAATATTGAAAGATCGATATGGCAGACCGCACACAGTAGCGAGGGCCTATTTAACACAGTTGACAGAAGGCCCGCCTTTGAAACCATCTGATCATAATGGACTGACAAATCTATCCCTAGAAATGAATAGGTGTAACCTTACCTTACAAAGAATGGGCTATGCAGCAGAACTGAATAACTCTGACAGTCTCCTTCGAATTACAAGACGATTGCCAATGCATTTGCGAGCCAAGTGGGTAGATAAAGCTGATGCACTCATTCAAGAATCTGCAGAGCCCACCTTCGCTGATTTAGCCAAATTCATAGAAGCCAAAGCCAGGATTGCGAATACCATGTTTCGCCAAGATCTATATGCAAGCACAATAGAAACTAGAAAACCAACACCCAGCCGCGAGTCTACTGTTCACTTCACACACGGTACAGCACCTACACCTACATGCTCAATCTGCGGAGATAAACACGTAACATGGAAGTGTACAGAATTGCAAAAAATGGAATATGAACAAAGAAAACAGGCCACACGTGCAAAGGGTCTATGTGATAACTGCTTGTTTAGAGGGCATGTTTCCAAGTCCTGTCCTAAATGGGAATTTTGTAATGTTGAAGGTTGCTCATCTACATGGAAACATATGTCCATACTGCATCCGCCACTCAATAGTGCATCATTATCTCAGAACGGCGCTAGCAGTCTAGCAACAGAAACCCTAGTCAACCCGACAAGCAATACTCCTTTGCCTCAGAAGGATGATAGCAGTCTACCAACAAGGACATGTGAAGCAGTGTGCCCAAACCGCCCGACAATTAATGCACCTTTGATTCAGAAGGATGGTAGTAGTCTAGCAACAAGGACAGGTGAAGCAGTGTGTCTGAAAGTCGTCCCAGTGAAAGTGCTAACTGTGAATGGAAGTGCTGAAACGTACGCATTGCTTGATAACTGTTCTGATGTAACTTTGTGTTCTGGTGGTCTCCTAACAAGATTAGGGATTTCTGGAAAGAAAACCTCCTTCACAATGAATACTGTGAATGGTCAAAATCGCCTTCGAGAAGGTATTGAAGTCGATCTTGATAAAGTGTCAATAGATGGCACAGAGCAGATTAAGCTTGACAAAGTTTGGTCTGTAGATTGTCTACCCATATCAAAGGAAAGTATTGCAACCCAGAGAGACTTATTAGAGTGGCCTCATTTACAAGATGTGCAACTCCCACTAGCGAATGCTTCACGTGTGGAACTTTTGATTGGTGGAGATGTACTAGAAGTTTTTTGGTGCCTTGAAGAGAGAAGAGGAAAAAGTGGACAGCCATATGCAATCAAAACCATACTGGGCTGGACAGTTATTGGACCGATAAAAGGACACAACACAGCTAATGAAGTCAATCACCATGGCACTACCAATTTCATACAAGCAGATAACCAAATGCTTTCAGATCAAGTCGAGAAGTTTTGGAGAACAGAATTTAATGATTCTCCTTCCACAAAAAATGGAACTTCAGTGCAAGATCGACAGGCCATACAAATATTTGAAAAAAGTATTAAATTGGTTGAAGGGCACTATGAAATGGCACTACCATGGAAACATAGAACTCCTAACTTAAAGGTTAACCGTTTATATTGTTTGGCAAAGTACCTGAAAAGGGAGATAACAGTGGAAGTGTCACGGTACAGACACAACCAACTTTGCCTACTCTCTTTTTTATAAGCAAAGCTGGCCATGCCTCCCGCATAATGGTTTCTTCTGGGGATCATCTTTTTATTCTTCTACTTCTTATTATTTAGATTTAATGGTTTCAATTTATATCACTATATTTAGTAAAGTAACAACACTCTTTTTCAAGTTAGTCCATTAGCAGGAACAGCATGATGGTTCTTACAGACCCGTCTACTATGCCAGCAGAAAATTGTCTGAAGTTGAGGCGCGGTACTCACAGTTTGAAAGAGAATGTCTTGGAGTGAAGTGGGCTTGTGATAGATTCCAATTATACCTCATAGGGAAACATTTCGAAGTGCATACTCAAAGGCACCTTTGGCTCGCATAGAGCGCTGGGTGCTATTCCTGCAGCAATTCAAATTCAATGTCACCCACATCAAAGGAAAGGACAACCGAGCAGATATACTCAGCAGGGCGCCCAGAGAGCTCCATGACAATGATGTCGAGAGAACGGAAATGTTTGCTTACAGTGTGATTCAAGGTGCGAGGCCAGTAGCTATGACGTTAGACGAAATTTCCATGTGTTCAAGGACAGACAAGACTCTAATCATGCTACGTGAGGCAATGGAGTCAGGTAAATGGCACAAATTATAAGGGAGAAGTGCCGGCCCATAAAAGACGGGTGAGCAGGTGGCGGCTGGCGGCTGGCGGCGTTCGACTCAGTGCCGGAGCGCTCGTCATCGCTAGCGTTGGTCGGTCATCGAGTAGCGGGGATCAGAACGTGTCGCGATCCCGGTGATTCACGCTCTAGCGCGGGACGTCAGCTCGGGATAGCTTCGATCGAGGACTGGTAGCGGCGGAGGCCCGTTGTCAGCGTAGCCGCGTATAATCGCTATTTCATAACCGTAACTAAATCAATACAGTACAACTACGTAATAACGTGATAAGATCAATAATCCTACACTCGATAAAGCGTGAACGCGGGATCCGCGGCGGATCCGCGGAATAAAAAGCTAACTAAATCAATAAATACAGTACAACTACGTAATAACGTGATAAGATCAATAATCCTACACTCGATAAAGCATGAACGCGGGATCCGCGGCGGATCCGCGGAATAAACCAAGACAGCCCGAGACGATCTCATTAAATATTCGATCTCATTAAATATGCAGGCCGAAGCCATTAGTATGCAAATGAGGGGGGCGGGGCATTAAATATTCGATCTCATTAAATATGCAGGCCGAAGCCATTAGTATGCAAATGAGGGGGGGTCGCCAGCCGACGGCGTTCGGGGGTTAGTCGCGACCCGACCGACGGCGTTCGGGGATTAGACGCGACCCCGCCGGGCGGGGTCCGCGATTAGACGAGACGTCGACCGACGAGGTCCGCGATTAGACGAGACGCCGACCGACGGCGTTCGGGGGTTAGTCGCGACCCCGCCGGGCGGGGGTTAAAAAAACAAAACCGTACGAATAGCCGCCTAGGAGGAAAAAAAAAACCGCCGCGATAATCCCTACGAACCGTAATGAGAGAATAAAGCTAAAAAGACCGGCGCCGCTCGACAGCTGGAGCTATAAGGCAGAAGCCATTAATTTGCGCGGGGGGCCTTCTGACAGTCGAGTCAAAAGCCATTAGCGCCCAGAAGGCCGAAGCCATTAATAATCCCCTGCTCGCCTCGTAGTAAACTCGTTGAAATCGAGTAAACCGCAACACCACTATCCCGCCTCGACTGCGGACACTCCACGTGCGCCGACGCGCGCCGACCCGGGGAAATGCGCGCCCGGCCCCTTCTTTCAGGGCGGATTTTCAAAAATTCACTGCTCGCTCGCTTTTGGGAGCTCGGCCACGGCGCGCACACCGACGTGTAGAGCAATCTCTTCTCTTTCCAACGGCGTGCCTTTTCGCGCACGGGCGTCGCGGGACGGCCCGCCGACGAATTAAACCGCAACACCACTATCCCGCCTCGACTGCGATTACTCCCGTGCGAATACGCGCGACCCGGGAAATGCGCGCCCGGCCCCTTCTTTTCAGGGCGGATTTTCAAAAAATCGCTTTTTTGGGAAACGGCCACGGCGCACACCCGGCGTGTAAAAGCAATCTCTTCTTTCAACCGTGGGCGGATTTTGTTAAATCGTGCAGACGCGTCGCTCTCTTCAATGGGTATGCAGTGTGATGATAAATGAAATGAAACTTAGACTTACTATCGAGGTCCCTCATTTGACCGATCCAAACGCCCACAGTCCACAGGAATTGCAATTGCAGCGGAGGAAATCTCTGTGGTGTGTCTGTGACAACAAACTGGGCAGGCGGTTTTCAAAAATTGTTAAGGAGTAACTATGCTTTTTGGTCGCACACCCCGTATTCCAAAGTCTGCTAAAGAGCAATCTTTGTTCAATGAACACCTGCCCAAGTGTCCAGATGATAAAATGAAATGTTGTTTCCCTTAGACTTTACAGCGGAGTCCCTTTCATTTGACTGTTTATCCAAACAGGCACAGTCCACAAGGAATTGCAATTGCAGTGGGAGAGATGGGTGTCCCATTGTTTCAATGCTGCTTGCCCGATCCCTGTGGTGTGATCCCTCGTGACAATCCAGCGCACTCTGCAAACTGTATACGCGTTTCAAAAAAATAAGGTGGTTTGCTCTCTAAAAGAGCACGGGTAAACAGAGGTAACCGGAGGCGGCGGCGGGCGGCGCTGGGGGGTGGTCGAGGCACTGGTGGTCCTGGCGGTATGAGGAGGCCGGGCACCGACGGTGCCCGAGGCGCGAGAGTCACTGAGGCGGCGGTGGGTGAGGCGCCCGAGGAGAGAAGGAGGGGAGGCGGTGGTGGTGGTGGTGGTGGTGGTGGGGCACCGACGGTGGCTGAGTCACTGGTGGAGGCGGTAGGGGTACTGACGGTGACGGTAGAGGTGGCCTGGGGTACTGACGGTGCTGGTGGTGGTGGTGGTGGCGAGAGAGAGAGAGAGAGAGAGAGAGAGAGAGAGAGAGAGAGAGAGAGAGATAGTGTTTAAAAGATAGGCTAGAAGGCGAGAAGTCTTATCGATGGGCGTTATTAGTCGAGAAGCGCTGACGATGTCCCTCTATATATATATTTTTTACTGGGGAGGGAAACCCGTTATTTTTACTGAGGCGCTTTTTTTAAGCGCTTTTTTTCTTCCTCGAGTGACGTGGTTTTTTTGCGTCGACGAACGAGAAATCGTACGCCCGCCCCCTAAAAATGTCGCGTTTTAATTGTAATTTATACTAAATTTTTGACGCGTCGATACCCGAGAACTGGCGGGCCCATTTTCGGAACGGGCGCGCCAGTTTTCGGAACGGGCGCGTCATTTTTTCGCCCTCCGCCCGGAAAAAAAAAAAAAAAAAAAATAGTATAATTTGTATTGGAGTGAGGACGTTTTTTGGGGTCGACGTCGAAAAGACGCGCAACTTTTCCATAAGGCCGCGCAAAAAACTCCTGCCGGACCTCATAAAAGCCGTGACCAAGCGCGCGAAGTACCCCTACATCGTTATCGACCTGAGCCCGCACTCCGACACGGACTATAGACTGAGAACCGACATCTTCCCCGGCGAGCTGACGCGGGTCTACGCCTTGAAGTCGTAAAAAAAAAAAAAAAAAAAAGAACCAGCCTGAGAGAGAGAGAGAGAGAGAGAGAGAGAGAGAATGGCTCTCGCCGCCCACGCGCGCTTTCTCGGAATGTTTCTGAAAGACGTCCCGAGGGACAGCGGACGTCGCGCTCAGAGACAGCGCTACAGCCTCCTGAAGTACGCTCATAAAGGCGAGATCATGGCTCTGTGCGAGATAGCTCAGGACATTCTAGCTAAACGTCTGGCGGTGCCGCCTCATTTAAAGCCTTACTTGCGCGGAAAGGTGACAGCTCTTAGACGCCTGTCCAGCAAGTCAGCCTCCGTCCTCGAGCGTAGAAAGCTACTGACGCGACCCTTGGCCGAAGCCCTCTGCGAAGCGGCGAGACCGCTCATAGAGTGATGGCTCTGAAGCATCTAGACGGGTTCGTCATGGTTCCCGAGGGGATGTACGCGCAGCTGACGGAGAAGCGCGCCCACCGCCCGACACCGTCTCAGGACCGTCAGCGAGCTTCAAAAGTGTTGCCAACAACTGATGGAGAGCATAAAAGGGAGCGCCGTGGTTACGCCGGATTACGCTAAAAAGTTTTACTTCATGGATTCCATTCACCCAACTCACGGGCCCGCGATGATCATCTGTGCCGACAGCGAGCAGTCGAGCGTTCAAGAACTGGTCGTACAACTGCCCAAGAGTATAGATTGCGAAGAAGCCTACCTGTCACTCCTGGAGCTCATCGTATATCACGACGGCTCAGACTCACCTTTAATCCATATCAGCGCTAACTGCGTGGGCTCAGTCATTTCAAATGGCAGCATCTCTCAATTTCTGAGAGATGTATCCCTGGAGCAACGCGCTCGACAAGGTAGCGGACAGAGCTTTCGAGAGCACATCACATTTCGGCATATTTACCCGATAAAAGTCAACCAGCCCGTCCTCTTCAACGCCATACGACTGACGTTATCCACCCCCGACAACGAAAGCCTCGCCTTCATATCGCGAGTGCGCTGCGTGCTGGGGTTGAGTTATGACGAGTACCGACGGAGCGCGCAGAGAGAGAGAGAGGGCACCTATCGTTGAAGATTGAATAGCTCACTACAAGAAGAAGATGGACTACGATCAAAGTGGACAAAGTCATAAAACAGTATATATGCGTATCAGCGTGTGTTGAATAAATGTACATCCATCACGTATTTTTTTTTTACTGCGTGTATATATACGTGTAAAGTTTAAAGAATATCTTCTGTAAAAGTATCTAGCCATTACTCTATGTCTTTTGCGGTACTCTGATTCGGTTTTACTGTGTAGAGTTTAGAAAATGATGTCTTCCCCAGTACTCTGTAAAAAGTATATATTTGTGTGTGGAAAATAAAAGATTGGAAAAACGATGCCTCGTTATCATCACTGCCTTCTGTGTACTATTTAATAAGCGTGGGTTACACCTAATCCTGCGCAAGATAGCGTGTTTGGCGCTTTTTTTAAGCGCTTTTTCTTCCTCGAGTGACGTGGTTTTTTGCGTCGACGAACGAGAAATCGCACGCCCGCCCCCTAAAAATGTCGCGTTTTAATTCGGCCTAATCCCGTTCTAACCCCCGGTCCCCCGGACGCCCGTCTAACCCCAGACGCCTAAACCCGGGTCCCCGCCTAACTTCCGGACCCCGCCGGGCGGTCGGCCAAGATTTTTTCTAGAGATTTCTAATAAATATAAAGCCCGTTTTCTTATTCATCCCAAAAGACCTAACGATGTCCCCCGCTTTTTAATATAGAGATTGAAGATTTTTTTCTAGAGATTTCTAATAAATACTTTTTAAAAACGTTTTTGTTATTCCCCTTTTTTCTAAAAGACTTAACGATGTCCTGTTAATTTTTGTATACAAGATACTCTTTTTTCTAGAGATTTCTAATAAATATAAAAAGAGACATTTTTTTATTTTTTTTTCTGAAAAAGCACAGAGTCCTAACGAAGTCCCCCCCCCCGAGGAGTTGGATCACGGCAATTAATAGGGGGGTTGCTCACAAAAAGCGCTTCCTTCTGATTTTCGGTAGAGGCCGGGCAAACGAGTTTAAAATAGCTCTAGAGCGCTTTCTTCTATCGATCTTTGAATGGCGCGGCGCCGATGGCGCTACCAGAAAATAATTACTAAGAGGCCGGGCGTTTAAAATAGCTATAGGCCTTTTTTCTATAGATCTTCGGCCGCATTCAAGCGCTACTAAGAGGCGGGCGTTTTGATGTAAAATAGCTCGGGCGGCTTTCTTTTCTATTGATCTCTGGCCGCCAGCGACAGCTGCGTCGGGGAGACCGTGATTAACGACTTCTACCTTATAACTCTGGTGAGACGAGATCGTCCTATAATATTTAACGAGATCGTACTTTCGGCGGGGGCGTTAGACGGTAATTTAGTCGAGTATTTTTTTTTTTTTTTTTTCAAACGGAGATTAACTTCCGGCGTTTTAGTTCTCGATTCGTATATCGAGTAAAATAATATTAAACGCGTCCGTACGATTATATAATTTGAGCGGGGTCGACTAGATAATATACGGGCGACGTATCGCTCTAAACGAGATTACCAAACGGCTCGAGAGTGAAGGGGGGTGTATTACCTCTAGAGAGAGACCCCCCCGCATTAGATAAGGTCGATCATGGTCGCCTCGTTAAAACGCTTCTAACGAGATTACCAAACGGCTCGAGGGGGGGGGGACAGTTTTTAATATTGCCTCTGAAGAGAGAGGCGTTGTTTTTTTTTTTTTTTTTTGACCACTACGACTCTAAAAAGCGCGCATTAATATACGCCGACCATTCGTTAAAGATCGTTGTCGCCTCGTTAAACTCTCTAACGAGATTACCGGGTACATCTCTAACGGCTCGAGCGGGGAGTTGGGATACGGAACCATGGCAGCGTCTAAAACCGCTTAGGGCGGTCAACGCTTTATTAAACGCTATTTCGTAACGCCCCGGATGCTAGCTAACACGCCAGGAGAACTCTCTATGAGGGTCTCGGATCGGTGCGGTGCGGGCGACGGTCATGGTTAATGTGACGGCGGTCTCTGGCTAGGTCGAAAGCGGGCGAGACGAGCTGAGCAGTCTAATCCTCGCGCCGGTCTTTTTAGCTTTATTCTCTCATTACGGTTCTAGGGATTATCGCGGCGGCGGTTTTCCACCCTCGGGCGGCTATTCGACGGGTTTTTAACCCTCGTTGACGGCGTCTCGTTTAAACCCCCCCCCTTCGGCGGCGGGTCCCGGTACCGTCGGCTAATCCCGCACCCCGCCGGTCGACGCCTCGCCTAAACCCGGTCCCCTTTATCGGGCGGGTCGCGACTAATCCCGTACGCCGGGCCGGTCGGTCTCGCCTAAACCCGGTACGTCGTCGACCCCCTCATTTGCATACTAATGGCTTCGCCTGTGCATATTTAATGAGATCGAATATTTAATGAGATCCCGTTAATGGCTTTATCGGAGTTTAAGGATTATCTTATAACGGCCTTAGTTGTACCTTATTGATTTAGTAATGAAATAGTTAGCGATTTCAAGTTCTCGACTCATTGAATGATCAAAATGATGATGATCTGCTTTTGCCTTGGTGGCCTATGTCTTCATTTTGATTATAATACAAATGTAGTTATGCGGTTATTGCTGTGCAGGCAA
>CM032660.1:31016827-31060772 GCA_019095985.1 Streblospio benedicti
TGAACAAAACCCCAACCCACCTGGGTTTTTCTGGGCTCTTCTGGCGTTAACGGGACTTTGTGGGTTTTTTAATATCATGATCAATGGCATACGCTTATACATTCCATTTCTCTTTAAAAATATAATTATTTATTATAATTTTGTTTTATAACCTTATCTAATGTATCAAACAAAATCAAGCAGGCGCAGGAACTTTTGCAAAGGATAGAGAAGGAATTCAGCATGGTTGGACTGGTAATCTCGCAAAGACAAAGTATTCGGCCTTTAAACATAACTGATCCTGAACCAATTCACACAGCTGGCATAGAGCTCGAATGGAAAGAAGACTTTAAATATCATAGGTCTTGGGTAAGGAGCTCAGAAAAAGATATCAAAATCCGCCAAGCCCTTGCCTGGAAAGCTCTAAACAATATATCTAGGATATGGGAGTCTGGGAGTCTAATATGAATAGAGAACTGAAACTTTGCTTAATCGTCACAATTATAAATATATATTGCTTTTACAGATGTGAAAGCTGGGACTCTTATGTGAATCGCAATTGAGATCCCAGAATGATACTTAAACCAAGATGCTGCACATGTCCCTAAATGTGCACTGGAGTATGATTTGATTTGACATTAATTATTCATAATTCAACATGTTAAAATGCACATAACAACAAAATAAAAATAAATAGAATACATGAAAAAGATGAGCAAAAAAACCTTGAATAATGCTGATCACAAGTCAACAAAATCTTTGGAGAAATACTGATATTACTGACAATAGATACAAATAATTACAAATTTACAAAAAGGGTAACAATAACAGTGATGAAACTAAAAACAAAAAAATCCGATTTACTTATTTCCATATTGGCCCTTAGTATTAACAAAATGACATCAAATAAGTGACTGCAGTTGGATTAAATTACATACATATAACAAACAATTAAACATACTCTGACGATTCTCGATCTAGCATTTCTCAGGCATTATTGTCTGCAGCCGGCTGCAAAAAAAATGACCAGAAAAAATCGCCCAATTAATTCGCCCATTTCAAATAGCAAATATCCCGGGGTGGACACTGCATGTAATCATTTGTGCAGTTGTTACAGCTAGGGATTATTCATCATAACAGCTATGAAAAATGGGCCGTGGACATACGATTTGAAAGAAATAAACATTGATTTTTGTCCATTATATCCTCATAATGTATTAATAAAAAAATTGGTGAATTTTTTGGAGCCACTGTATACAACCCCTAAACGGTGTATGCCTTTCACACTTCTGATCAATTCCTGTTCAGGCCACTGTATACAAACCCTAAACAGTGTCAACCTTTCACATTTCTGATGGATTACTCTTCAGAGGGTCCTAGACATTCAGTTGGAAACAAAAATATATTTATTTTTGACAATTATGTCCTCATACAGCCATTAGCAAAAAGTGGGTGAATTTTTTGCAGCCACTGTATACAACCCTTAAAGGGTGTCTGCCTTTCACATTTCTGATGGATTCCTCTTCAGCAGGTGTTAGACATTCAGTTGGAAACAAGAGGATATTTATTTTTGACCATTGTCACTGTGCTAAAGCGTAGGCAGGTGGTAAGTTTACCACCTGCCCTCACAAACCAAGATGGACGCCTCACTTCAGAAATATTTATTGAAATTCCTGCCAATAAACACATGTATAACAACAAATTTTGTGTTGTAATGCTGTAAGACTTAGTATTTTCAATAATTCAGTTGAAAACATTTGTCAATCATCTCTGACTGGCTTAATAAAGGCGATTTTTTGTGGAAGATTTGTGGGCAGGTGGTAAGTAAACTGTTGATTTTTGAAATTCCATTGTGGGCATAAAGGGGGCAGGTGGTATCTGGCCAGAATCAGTCATGTAACCTCTATTACAGCAAGCTTGACACAATTGTATGAATATCTCACACTTAGTGTCCTCAGAAATTATTGTAGCTAGTTTACATTATGTATAAAACTATGAACATATATTATCTAGTTATATGACATTTTGTCATATCAGCATTATACACCATTTTAATTTTACTAATTACTTTGCCGATATTCCACTTAATTTGATATATTTTGATGATTATAAACTTTATCAAAATGTTCTTTTTGCTCTTTTAGAGAGCTCATTCCAAGGGCTTTATACAATGAGCTTCCTGTCACTTTTGCATTTGTGCGAAGGTCATCCCATGCTGGACTCCTCTGCTTAATGTGTTCTGGATTTTCACTTGTCACACTTTCATGACTTTGATCTATAAGGCAAATGAAGTTTTGTTGTTTACTCAGATCGATTGTTCCAGATCCCAACCTATAATCATCACAAGTCCCAATTAAAATAGAAATAAAAAATTCCAGTTCATCATTGTGTTGTAGCAATCTTTCTACACATTTTTCACTTTTAATTATTTGTGTCTGCAGGTAGCTGATGGCATTGGCTAATGTGCTTTCTTTCCACAAGCCCTCAACCTTTTTGAGTAAATTTTGCACTGCAAGCTTCCTTTTTACAATGTACCCCTGTAATGTTCTAATTCTATTGCTAATAATGAACAAACATTTTTTCAATTGCTCTATTAGAGTATTCTTTCCAGATTCAATGGAATTGATATTTGGATCTTCACAGTTTTTTAGGTAGGTGTTCACATCATCTAAATGTTTTAAATCATTATTCAATGTTTCTAGTCTCTCTTTTAATGTAGGTGGTGCTTCGTGTCCACCTAGATCTTCCTCTCCGTATTTTTTCCCAAATCCATAAGCCAGTTTCTTTCCGTCTATTGATAACTTGCAATCTTTACCTTTGTGGACTGTACTAAAGATTGTTAATGACTGTGACATTATTCCAGGTGTTGAGACATCTGTCCTGTACTTGGAACTTTCTTGGTTTAGTACTGGATCAGATGGAACGGCAAAGTTGAAATGCTGTCCTACTTCCTTAGGTGTATCACCTGTAATCAATGCATAACCTTATCATAAACATGAACAATAAATAATATAATTACATGGTACACAATAGGCATTATACATGTATCATAAGAAAAGAAAATATTATGACACATTTAGTAAATGAATATATTTCTCTATTATGAATTTATTACAAATATTACTATTTTTTAACAAGAAACATTCATAAAATTGTCCTTAATTAATATTCGTGCTTCAGAACTGTTTACTACTGTTTAAACAACCATTCATTAATGAAGATAATTATTTTACCTGATGGAGTTGAATTGAAACCTCTAAAGAAGCGTATCGCTTTTCCTTGAAACAACTTTTGTACAATCAGCCAAAAGTCGATGGTTATTTTTGAATATCGAACACTGGCAGAATGTTCAGTTCCTAATTTCTGTCCAATGTCTAACAATAAATGAAGACATATATTTTCCATACTTAGTCTTTCTTCAATAATATTGCTTCTAATATTGATATGAAATCCTCTTGTCGATCTATTTCTTTGAACTTTTCTATCACAGTAGGTAATAATCTTTGCCATTTCAAGTCAAACTCATTCTGTGTCATACTTCCTACATCCCTTTCACTTGAAGCATCAAACTTTGTTTCTTGCTTATTGTCATTTCTATCATTTGCTATATTTTCACTCGGAACTCACAAATTACCATATGGCCGTTGAAATGTTATTGTTTTCTTCTCAAGGCTAATAATTGCTTTCGAACCACTTTCTATTTGAATCTTTATGTCTGAAAATTTCTCACGAAAATGCAGTGAGTTGTAATTAAAAAGTCCTGTTTGATCGTTTAACAGGAGTTGACGTAGTGAGAAATATTGGTCAATGTGGTGCTTGATTCCATGTTACATAAATATTCTACATATGACAATCTAACAATGACAGCCATCAAAATACTCACACATGAACCTTTATATATAATATAGAATAAAAGAAGCATTTAACTTTTATACTTGTGTCCAAGCAGTTCCTTGAAGTTGACTATGTTCAGCAGAAATCACAAAATCCGACTTTACATTTTGGTTTAGTTGCACAGGGGTGGTAGTAGCCCTACACATAGTACAACTGACCACTGGCCACTGAGACTGACCTACATAGCTGCATTCACAGAGTCACAATATTGTACTTACCACCTGCCCATGTGACTTACCACCTGCCCCGAAGCTAAGTACCACCTGCCCAAATGGATGGTATGTATTTATCATTATTTTAACCTACTGCAAGATAAATTGAACAAACTAACTTTATTGGAGCATTCTATACACTTTGTTTTATGTATGGGCAGTAAAATATTTTTGAACTCTTATAGTATATTTACGCTTTACAGTGGGTCAAATATTGAAGAAAACATTTTGAACTGTATCGGACCAAAAATAAATATTTTTTGCTTCCAAATAATTTTTTGAACTGGAATCCATCTATAGAAAGGCAGACACCGTTTAGGGGTTGTATACGGTGGCTCCAAAATTCACCCACTTTTTGCTAGTGGCTGCATGAGGACATAATGTGCAAAAATGAATATTTTTTGTTTCAAACCGGCTGTCTAGGGCCCTCTGAACAGGAATCCATCGATAGTGTTAAAGGCAGACACGTTTACGGGTTGTATTCAGTGGCTCCAAAAAATTCACCCACTTTTTGCTAGTGGCTGCATGAGGACATAATGTGCAAAAATAAAGATATTTTTGTTTCCAACTGAATGTCTAGGACCCTCTGAAGAGGAATCCATCAGAAATGTGAAAGGCAGACACTGTTAAGGGTTTGTATACAGGGGTTCCAAAAAATTCACCCACTTTTTGCTAATGGGTGTATGAGAACATAATGGTCAAAAATAAATATTTATTTTCTTCAAACTAATTGTATAGGACCCTCTGGACTGGAATCCATCTATAGTGTGAAAGACAGACACTGTTTAGGGGTTGTATACAGTGGCTCCAAAAAATTCACCCACTTTTTTCTAGTGGCTGTACGAGGACATGATGGTTAAAAATGAATATTTATTTGCTTCAAGATAATTTTCTATGACCCTCTGAACTGGAATCCATCTATTGTGTGAAAGGCAGACACCGTTTAGGGGTTGTATACGGTGGCTCAAAAATTCACCCACTTTTTTCTAGTGGCTGTACGAGGACATGATGGTCAAAAATAAATATTTATTTGCTTCAAAATAATTTTCTAGGACCCTCTGAACTGGAATCCATCTATTGTGTGAAAGGCAGACGCCGTTTAGGGGTTGTATACGGTGGCTCCAAAAAATTCACTCACTTTTTGCTAGTGGCTGTATGAGGACATAATGTGCAAAAATGAATATCTTTTTGTTTCCAACTGAATGTCTAGGACTCTCTGAAGAGGAATCCATTAGAAAGGTGAAAGGCATACACCGTTTAGGGTTTGTATACATTGGCTCAAAATTTATCTGTTCTGTCAGTTGCTGTTTGAGGACATTATGGTAGAAATTAGAAAATAAATAATTTTCCACATCCACCTAATTGTCTACGACACTCTCAAGAGAAATCAATTAATAGTGAGCAAGGCAGACACCCATGTACATCATATGCGTTAAAAACGGGCTATATATGAGGCCATTAGTAGAAGAAAATACTAGTTTCTCTTAATCAACCAATGCCTAAGCATGATACATGAGGTCGTTTTGATAGAAACTGGTATTACATTTTCATTTTACATGTGAATATGTGATAGGGATATTAGTGCGCACACATTTATTACAGCTGATCTGACTTCTGCTGTGACTATAACATGACTACCCTATGACTACTATGACACTAATGACTATCTGGCTATATACTCTCATTTAAACACTATTATGTAACAAAATATGTAGCTAAATTATCAATAGAAGATATTATTTAAGGCCTTCTAAATCCGCCACCAATAGAGTACCCACCCGTACCGGGCCAGAAAAAAAAGTAGGCAAATTAATTGGGTCAAATAATTGGGCAATTTTTCTGGAGCCATGTCTGCAGACAGTATTGACTCGAATTTCTTTCATGAAAAAGGATTTACATTTTAGTTTAAGCATTCTCTTGTCATCACATTGTTTAATGTGAAATGGGTATTTATTCCACAATTTGATACCATAAAATATAAAAGAAGTTGAGCCATGAGTTTTTACACATGTTAGAATAAAAGCTAGGTTACTATGGCTTGTCCTATGATTATGACTAACACGTTTAGCCTTACAGAGATAATCAGGGGTAGTACCATGAAATACATTAAAGATCATCTTCAACCCTTGATTCAACATTTCATACATTAACATAACCAAATTAACATTAACCCCGTTGGTCAAACTCATGTTGAATTTGCTAGATTGAAAGAACAATTTTTTCATCAATGGTGTGATTCTATGACAGTTGGTGAAAATTTTGGCAAATTAAGACAACCTATTCTTGTTGAGAAGTTCAAAAGGGGCATCCATTCTGACAACAAATGTTTTCTCGAAGAAAAACAGGCAAATACACTTCAGGATGTGTCTACATTGGCTGATGGTTATGCTTTGACTCATAAGTCCACCTTTCAAAATTCTTCTTCAAATTTTCAAAATGTTCAAAACCAAAGTAAGACTTCAGTTCCCACCTCTCTTGATTCAAAATCTGATTCTGAAAAGAAAAAGTCTGCTGAAATGCAGACGTTCCAATCATTGCCTTCAGTGATTTGCCATTTTTGTAAAAAGCCAGGTCATACTGTTTCTGAGTGCTATAAACTCAAACGTAAGAAACAAGGTGAATCTAAGCCAGCTAGTTTTACTAGGTCCAAGTCTGTTCCCTCACAGATCAAACAAAATGATCTCAAATTTACTATGTCTGATCCTGTTAATGTTGTTATGAAGGTTTTTGAACCATTTATTACTGATGGTTTTATGTCACTATCAAGTGATTTTTTCATATTCTACTCCTGTTCGTATCCTTCGTGATACTGGGTCCGCCCAATGTCTCATATTGGCAGATATTTTGCCATTTTCAAGCAAATCGTATACACAGGACAACATCCTGATATAGGGTGTAGAAAGTGGTTTTACTAGTGTTCCCCTTCATAATGTTTACTTAAAATCACACATAATTTCCTCATGGATTATTAAGAAATAAAATGTTTAAAGCTGCTAATTTCTTTCGTAAACTCAAAAATGAACAAAATTCCAGAAATTGACCTACTAATGTAACCTTGAAGGAGAGGTCAAAGGTCAAATGTGATGTTTAATTAGGATTCCACATACACATGTTCCTAACAGGTGCTAAGGTCAATACAAGTTGTAACTCTAAAATTGTTGTTGATCGAGATAAATGCAATTTTATGAAATTTTGACCACAATGACCCCTGTTTGACCTTGAAGGTGAGGTCGAAGGTCAAATATGATGTTTTATTTGGATTCCACATACATATGTTCCTATCTAAGGTCAATACAAGTTTTTACTCTAAATTTGTTATTAATCGAGATAAATACAATTTTATGACATTTTGACCCGATGACCCCTGTTTGACCCCGAAAAATGTATTTCGCCATCAAATATTTTGGGCAAACATCATTTTTCCTTAAGAGTAGTATCTGAGGTACAAAAAAAATATGTTTGCGAAAACTCCTACGGGGGGAGGGAGTAGGGGTATACGGAGCCCGCGGACTATTTGGATTTGCTTAATGAGGGCCAATCCAGTCCTTCCAATTCGTCTGGGAAATCTTTGGATTCATCTCATAAGGGCATGTCCAGTCCTTCCACTATGCCTGGAGAACTTTTGGATTCTTATGATGAGGGTTTGTCTTCTAATTCTAGTTCATTAGAGGCAAATTTCGATATCATCATGTCAAATCATCAACAGACTCAGTTGATTTTCAAAACAGCGCACAATCATTTTTGTTTTGTTCTGAAGATGAGATTCATAATCAAGTGGTAGATGAAGATCCTTCTTCCAAATTCATTACATATAAAACCTTTGATAAACCAAAAGCTCTTTTGACTGATTTTATGATTCATTCAGATTTTGGCCTCAATAATGTAAAGTTTGGTAATTCAACCTACAGCATTGTATCTCTTAACAGTGATAACCAGTTAAAAGTGTGCACCATAGAAGATAACAAATGTGGGATTGTGAACTACAAATCTTGTGACATTACTATGGATTTCATTGTTGAATTGTGTCACAAGTTCACGTATGTGAATATGATTAATGTAACATTGAATATGCTATTGTCAAATGTAAGTTTACTTAAATCATTATTAACTAATTGCTTAGACGGTGTTACATAGATCAGTTTTAATGCTATATTGAATTTTGATATTGAATTTTCAACATTGAACAGTATACTATTGACATTGATTTGTGTAGACAAATAGTAAAAGTGATATTTAGTTAATTTGTATGTGTATGATGTAATGTTTATGTAAAGATATTTTCACATGTAATGTTTGATTTTGCAACTGCTGTGTAGTTTTGTTTGTGGTACAATGTAAACTTGTAACTCAACATACTGTTCGTGTCAAAAGAAAGCCTTTTGCAAAATCTTTCTTTTTCTTTATGGGGGGGTGGGGGGGGGGTTGTTACGACCTACCATTGCAGAGTACTGTTAAAACCAAGATGTTGATAAAATGTACCAATTATTGATTCGACAATGGAAATCAATAGCTATTGTTGTGGTATTATTGTCAATAGCATAGACATGTAGTATTTATATTTTAGATCTTAATTTGGTAATTATTGTTGTTTGTATGGATGGATGTTTCCAGAAGCTTCACGTGTTGTTTAACTTTGAATTTTTCTAAAATGTGTTTGAATACTCTAGAAGGCATTAGGGGAAAAACATTCTTTGAGATAATTCTGGCTCATTCTTAAATCATATATAAACAGCTGAGTTTGTCATTCTAGATATTCAGTTATATTCCGTTAGTTTTTGGGAACAGATAGTTTTTGGAATTCAGATAGTTTTATCAACAAGTATCATTAATTTTGTGCTAAATCCATATAAACTTACTATAATTGTCTTAATATTTTCGGACATTTTCAATGTCCATCGTCTGAGACTTTTCTGTCACCAGGTGGCAGCACGTGACAGAAGTTGGAAGTCGGCCAGTGTTTGTTGTTGGAGGGTGCTGCCACCTGGTGACAGAAAAGTCTCAGACGATGGACATTGAAAATGTCCGAAAAAATTAAGACAATTATAGTAAGTTTATATGGATGTAGCACAAAATTAGTGATACTTGTTGATATGAAAAAGAAATCCAATGAATCTCTTTACAAATCAGATAGTTTTAGTCTAGATTTTCTATTAGTCATTTGTAGACATTACTGGATTATATTTTATAGAAAATAATAAACGTAGTTACATGATTGTCTGGATTATAGTTTCAAACAAAATAATAAGCTTTTTACACCATTGATTTGTTTCATTTATTTGATACTTAATTCCGTATCATAATAAAGAAATATATACAGAGTATTACAAAAGTTCAATATGTGAATTAATCCAGTCACTTTTCCCATGTAGGCCAGTGGTTCCAGAACTTAGCCTTTTAAACGCTTTTAACACTATTGTAAGCTCTTTGACTTGCTAAACCTGCAAATAAAACCTTGTACAACAAAATATGTTATTCTACAAACCTGCGGAGTGCTTACAAAACCCCGTGCGCTATCCAGTTGGTTCGATATTCACTTAAGTGGACTGATACGTCTACCAGGCCATCACCAGGTTAGATTGACGGCCCTCTCGGGAGGGACTTCGCACCAATGCTGGCGACAAGCCGCCGCGCAGTCCGCGTGCAGTTCACGTAAATACCAACCGTCATCACACGCCTCCCACTAGCGCTGGGGAGGCGTGAGCCAAGTCTCGACGATCCTTGCCAAAGGGATGACGGTGGCGCTGTTCAGTTTCCCACGATGAGGGTCTATGGTCATGCGGTGAGGAGTCATGGAGGGGCAAAAGCCAAGCGCAGGCAGCCCACAGTCGCCTAGACCAGCACAGTGACTGTCCCGAGACGTGGGGCATGCACTGAGTGCACTCGTGCAGGCTAATGTCCACTGACAATCGTGGTTCTTGCTTCTCCTCGGACCTCCTTAGCATGTGAACCAGAGCCTGGAGATAGCATTCAGGTATCCCTTCTGAGAAACAATGGATCAGGCACGCCAGAGAGAATTCGCCCTTGGTGACCATGAATTCTGTACGTCTTTGGGTCGTCTGTTGTGATTACGTTCCAGACAACAGCGACTCATACGACCATGTACGGTGCAAAAGAGACTTCCAGGTACTAACGTACTCTGTATGCATGTACGCATGACGTACGTTGGGTAGATGACGCCAGCAAAAGCAGGTTTTGCTCGCATACAGCCCCGAGGGGGACCACTTGCCCATTCGTGCACGCTCCCAGGTGGGGACCTGGTGGTAGCAAGGTGGAGGAAGCAGTCAGAAACTGTAGGTGATCCAGCTGTCATCCTCGCGCGGACTACCCGTTGAACCGTCCCTTTCACACGGGTGTCTATCATGGACAGGTTAAGCAATTCACATGGAATGCTTCCCGTGACCTTGGCAGCCGTGTAAGGGAGTAGGTATCGTTTCATAATTCATGTTGAGGTTTGTGAGGATATAATTATTAGATCATTTTGTGTAATGCGCTCTGTCATTAATGCAAATTCAAGATGGAGTGGATTGATAATCATTTGAATATAACTCCCATAATTGGACATGATTCCAAAATGATGTATTCATGCTATTTCTTAGCCTGACAATAAATCATTCCAGTCTATAAATATTTATTCTATGTTCTTAAAAAATAATTGCTAATAAACCAATAAATATAGTTGTACTTCTCATCACTGGCCATCAACTGCATTAAATGTAAGTAACTCAGTTCTATTATTGGTAAAACGATCATATTAGAAATACAGTCTCTCCACCATGTTTGAAACAAAGTTCTAACTGTAAATAAATAAACAAAAGACAAGTCAACAACAATCTGCTCATATCTTCCTTTATTCATCAAGTCATGTTGAGTGTTCTGTTAAACTTGTTAATGCTTCAACTTCGAATTTAATAGTTGCGAGATACTTTAGTTTTACAGTACTTACAATGATCAAACCCACATTAAACCTAAAATTGTTTACACGATGGTTAAGTACATTGTTGTCTGAATTTAAGCATGCGCTTTCTATCACCCAACCCATAGGTAAACTCTACGCTCAAATAATATCAAGTTCTTGCCGTTATCCAGTGACGCTCCCGCTGCAGTTCTCTTTTGTTGGTGAGATCCCTCCTTGATTTGCAGGACTGGCACGCCAACGCTAAGGAGGAGGTTCAGTGTGGTAGGCTTGGATGCTTGCCACTCTGCCACAGAGTGGTATGGTAGGCTGGGATGTCTATCATTTTGTCTAACTGCAGTAGTACACGCTAGGACGCTGGCCATTCTGCCTCACAGTGGTAGGATAGGCTCGGATGCCTATCCTATCTGTCTAACCGTAGTAAAGTAGGCTGGGATGTCTACCACTCCGGACTTTCGTTGACTCAAAGGGTTTTGAGTCGCTTTCAATCTTGCACGTGAAAGGGTCACCATCTTATTCACATCTCTGGTATCATTTCTAGTTACTGCTCCATTATTGCCGGATCTCCTCCCGGGGGAGTTCATCAGTGAACCAGCAGGCTTCCCCTACTCCGTATTGTCCTGTCGCCACATTACAGGAAGAGTAGCTCTTCACCTGCTAGTTCCACCACATCTGCATCCACTCGTTGGACCTAGAGTTGGTACCTCATTCACTTTCACCTCCAACTCTGAGATCCAGTCTGAAAAATGTGTGACTATTGTGAGTGTTTTTATTGGTGGTGGGGGTGGGAGGTAAACCCCCGAACCCCCCTTTTAGTGTTTTGTGCATGATATAAAAAGAAGGCATTTGAATCAAAACGGAAGAAGCACAAAATGTAAGTCAATCTTTATAAAAACATCTGGGAACCACATAGAAAAGGTTTCTCTTTCTAATAGAGAAAGGAATGTGGTTCCAGATGTTTTTCTTGGCAAGTTATTGAGCTTATAATTTGGTGCCGCTAAACTATACAAGAACCCAGGTTGACGCTTGTTAGGCAGGATGGGGTGGTGTCTTCATCAGGGGACCGGCGACTTCACTATTCCTCCCTGCCTCCGGTGAGTCAAGCTCCGGAAGGGGTAGGGCAGTGATGTGACGCTGGTGCCTGACCTCGGGCAGTTGGTGCATTCTGGAACTCCTCAACCACCCCTGCCTGCAGGGAGGGGAGCAGCCATAGTAGCAAAGTGTGGGGTGTGCAGCAGCTCGGTTGGAGAAGGCAGCATCCCGCCACGTGAGTCCGTTATGACTAGCCCTGTTTGAGAACCTTGTTGTCTTAACCCAGGGGACCATGTCGCCCTGGGAGGCCTGATCACCTGATGAAGGGGGTCATCAGCAAATAGACTCATCCGTCTAAACATCATTGAAAGCATCTGAACAGCTACGTCCACGAGGATTCATAGGCACCTGTGTTCAGCCCGTCCAAAGTTATCCATGCCCGTGATCACAGGACCAGTCACACTCTAAATCTCGTGACTGTCCAGCGGTCATCGCGAATACGGTCTTCTCCGTCCTACACACAAATGACCCCATGCCCGTCAGGTCAGACCAGTGGCTGTCCCAGAGGGGGGGGGGGGCAGGGATTGCGCTCGTGTTTGACGACGTGCCCGTGGTGTCAAGCTGACTGTCCTGTCCACGGGTTGAGGTAAGTGATGAAATGGGGTTGTTGCTCAGTAGCAACGCACCATGCTGTAGACCGGGCACGATGAGCCCTGTGGGAGGTCCTTATCATCTTATACCGAGGGTGTTCGTCACCCTGGGGCAGCATGGGTTACTCCAGACAGGTCGTCATTGCAAGTAGGTCTATTCGTTCGAAAGTGTTGTCGAATCACAGTTATACATGTTTAGGTACATGGGCAGGTCACAATGCAAACTGCAACTGTCCCGATGTTCATAACGTCCACGGTCCCATCGTCGTCCATAACCTCCCTGCAGACAGGTCGTCATTGCAAGTAGGTCTATTCGTTCGAAAGTGTTGTCGAATCACAGTTATACATGTTTAGGTACATGGGCAGGTCACAATGCAAACTGCGACTGTCCCGATGTTCATAACGTCCACGGTCCCATCGTCGTCCATAACCTCCCTGCAGGTGACTGTCCTGAGATGGACTGGCCCAACAGGGATGTTGACAAAGTGGTGAGATTTTAAAATTTTAAATTTCTGAAGATCGTACATCCAGTTGATGCTGCCTTCCTCTCTCCCCCAAGTTCAAATGCTAGAACCGGTTGAGGTTGTGAGGGGCAACTTTGAACTTCCTTGTGAAATCCAGGCCCTCGTAGAGCCTGGGCAGGGGTGCATAGCAGCGGGTAGCAGTAACTGAGGACATCTCTCTCAATACTCACGCTGCCATGCAGTGGAGCTGGAATGGGTAGCAAGACGCCTTCACCCTTGTACTTGTGTACAGGTTCCAGGAACGCCGTTGCCACCCACTGCTCCTCTAAAGGCTTCCTTCCATTTCCCGCCATGTTCAGTCAAAGCACACGTCAAGGCACACGTACACATACAGTGTTCCAGTACGTAGGCTGACCATCACGGCGGAGCTACTTTATTCACACAGCCATACATCAAATCCACAGGCAGCAGGGGTTAGGGCACTTGTTGAAAACAGCCTACGTGGAGTGAACCCAGTGTTGGCAAGGAAAGTTGCGGTGTAGGCGACGTACACTCTTGGGGGTTAGCTCACCCCAGTAGACATCCTCTTCAGCGCTCAAGGCGCGTATGATGGCCCTCATGACCTTGTCACTGTGTTCAACCCGACCGTGGCCCCAGCGAGCACACGGTAACGGGTGGGTCAACAGAGACGTTCCATCAGATGTACACCCTCAGTCACATGAGGTCCTGTGAAGCACTTCCGGACAATCTCACATGCCCGCCAGGGACCCCATAGCTGCGGCTATTGATGTGTAGCACACCCCATACGCCGAGGCGCCATGTAAGGGGTACCAGGTGGACAGGAGGGGTCACATCCGGGTGGCCTAGGTGAAGGCCTGGCTCCGCCCGAGTACACACGCCGGGATGAGTAAACGCTGCTGTCAACTCCGTCAGTCTGGCTACGTATGTGTCAAGCTGCGACGTCCTACGTTACTCCTCATCAGAGAAGCCTTGAGAGGGCATCAGTAATGTACCACGTAGCAGGGTGAGAGGGGTCGCATCTTCACAGGAGGGTCCTGCCACCTCGCCATCATCAACCGTCTCTCTGAGTCAAACTCAGGGGGAGGAAGGTTGTATACAGCAGGGCGGCGTTGTTGCTTGGCAGAATGCATGGACCTACGTGTGTTCTTGCACTCAACACCCGTCACAGGAGTGGGCTTTCATACAATAGCTGTAGTAACACAAGGTGTGGCGTGCACAAGCCGGGCGGTGTGCAGGCTATAGGCCACCTCATCCTCGAGGGCAGGAGCTGACTCACGTGAGGGCCGGGTGGTAAGTGTGAATGACCACCACCTGACCCCTCATGATGTCACAGAAACGGTGCGTGAAGTATGTGTGTTTTAGGCACAGCGTCTCGGAGGCGGAACCAAGTGGGTTTATTTCCCGTCCTGCTCTTGCTCTAAAGCCACCCCATGCCGGCAGGTTGGCGTCAACACAGAGGTGACACTCTTGCCCAGGCTTTGGGTAGCAAATAGGTAGAGATTCCAGGATGTCCACCACGTATCTAACGCCGTAAGGCACTTCCAGACGTGTCGAACTTCCTTCTTCTCAGTGAGCGTGGCGAGGGTTTAGCTACCTTGCTGTAGTTGGGAGGGGGAGAGGGAACACAGCCATCCGGGACTTCCTTAGTCGCCTAGGAGTCGTGGCTAAAGACCAGGACGTCAGTCATGCACACGAGGCACCCAGACCATACAATGTCTTCAGCACCATCTCCCTCAACCGGCGGCATTGCAGGGGCCGAAGGGCATTGCCCTCCACCCCAGCAGCCCACGATGAGCTAGGAAAGCCATCTTCACAGCATCCCTTGGACGCATTGCCGTCCTTCCTCTGGTTCAAGACCACTGGGGCACCCCAGGGCAACTTGGAGGGCTGGACCTTGCCAGACTCCAGAAGCCCCAAGACCCCCTCATTCATGTGGTCGCCGATAGTAGTTGTGCTTGATGGGAATGCATCCCCCAGTGTACATTTTGCGGGTGATTTTATCACTAAAGCCGACTTTGCCGTCTGGCACCACAAAGCACCATTGTAGGGGAGTATCACCTCACACAATCGTCGTTCTTGTTCACTCGTCAGCACACCATCTTCAGGGAGCATACACTGCAGGGGCTCGGGGAGTGCATGCACAGATACTTTCGGAGCACACTGCTGGTCAGTTCCCGCTCCATTGGAATCCAGATCCTTCCTCCCAGTACAAGATGCCACGAACTTCTCATCCAGCTGTGATGAAGAAGATAACACATGATCTGGGACCAACAGTTGGGAAGACCACATTGAGCCGTCATGGACCTGGGTACGGTTTTTCTCTGCAGTCATGGCTGCTCCACGATACACCTGGGACCAGATTGGGCTCCGTTCACTTCACTCAACCGTGAAGGATGGTGCTGACTCACTCCACCTATGGGACCCTCAGGGCTGTCAGGATTACTTGCATAACCTGGGAGCTCTGTAGTGTCTGTGAAAGGTGTGACCTGAGCGGTCATCTTCTTGGGGATCCTCCCTTCGAAATAGGTCTGGTTTTCAACTGCGAGGAAGACGAGCCCGTTAGACAACACCCGCTCTAGACGAGTGTATTTACGTCCACAGTATGGCAAAGCATCCAAATCACACACTTATCTTTACAGATAGGTACGAAGCCAGAGCTGTTAAGTGGTTGGATATGAATGAAGAAAAAATTGAATCAGGTAATTTATTTGGCACTGGAATTTTGGGTTGAACGAATGGTTCAAAACCAGAATGTAGCCAACCTATCGGAATTTCCACCAAAGGAAAATGAGTATATATAACTGATACAGCATATGGCTGTGTTACGATCACATCAGAACTGTCTGCAATTGTTTCATATTTACACAGATATACACGATTATTTGGACTTCACTTAGACAGTGAAACAAAGCTCAAAACACCATTGAATGAGGCAACTGATAGGTATTAGACTATCTTGAAGGCCATATCAATTACACAAAGGAATATTTCCACATAACACGGAAACCGCAAAGAAGTCCAGATGGGCCAATGACACCTCAAATAATGAGTGACATAAAGCGCCAACTGAAGTCTATGCAAGGCTTACAGGACATTGTTCAGAGAACAAAGCCAGACTACATGCCCATCCTTACTGCTTTCACCACTCTTTTGTATGAGAATTTGTTTTAGTGATGCAACAAACATACCCACATGCCACTTGTCCATCAATGTGCAATCTCATTTTCTTCATTGAAATGATTAAACCGCTCACTGCACAGCCATTTTATTATTACACAAGCCAATATCCTGACTATTACTCTAAACCATCCATAGGTCTATCAAAATATAAAATAAACATAAGAAGCAGGCAGCTGAAAGTGTGGAAATGGTAAGGGCATGGAAAGATAAAGTTGGTCAAAGTGTGAGACAAATAACAGTTAGAAACAGTTAGAAACTTTAATACCAAAGATAAGCTAGCCACGCTTCCATAGTTAGTGTACTTCTGCGGAACCATATGATTTTATTTCATCTGAATACCCACCAGCAAATTAATACATCGACTGGCAAGATCCAGCCCTCCAAGTCGCCCTGGGGTGCTCTCGTGGTCTTGGTCAAGAAGAAGGACAGAGACCTTCGTTTTTGCATCAAGTACCGTCAGGTGAACGGCATGACAAAGCCCGTTCCGTATCCCCTCCCCCACATTGATATTGAATGCTTGGACAGCCTTGAATTCTTCTCCATGCTTGACCTCACGAGCGGCTACTGGCAGCTCGCAATGCACCCTAGAGACGCTGAGAAGACCACGTTCGTAACTCATCGTGGGCTCTATGTGTGGAACTTGATGGCGATGGGCCTCTGCAATGCCCCGGCCACGTTTTGCCTGTTAATGAAGATGGTGCTGTCAGACATCGTGTGGTCTAAGTGCCTCGTGTACCTGGACAATGTCCTGGCTTTTCGCCATGACTTCTCGGCACTGGCAAACTTGACCGCTGTGTTTGACCACCTCAGATCCACCAACCTCAAACTGAAGCCCAACAAGGGTCATCTCTTCGCTACTTGTGTAGACTACTTGGGCCACAAAGTCCGCGCCGATGGTATATGTCCCAGAGCCTGCTAGCCTGACCAAGCTCCGCACCTATCTGGGATTAACGTCGTACTACAGCCGCTTAGTCCCAACTACAGCAAGATAGCCAAACCCCTCACTGCGCTCACCACGAAGAATGTGAAGTTCAACTGGTCTGAGAATTGCCCCACCACGTTCAACACTGTGTTTGACATCCTGAAATCTCTACCTCTTCTGCACTAACCCAAGTCTGGGCAGGAGTTTCACCTCTGGGTGGACACCAGTCTGTACGGCATCAGAGGTGCTCTAGAGCAAGTGCAGAACGGGAAAGTGGTCCTACTCGCCTACCCCTCCAAGACACTGTGCAAGAGCCGCCAGCCCTATTGCGCCATCAAGCGAGAGTTCTATGCGGTGGTGTATTTCATGTGCTATTTCCATAACATCACGAGAGGTCAGATGGTGGTCATTCACACTGACCACCAGACTGTCACATGGGACAGTCGCTATCAGCAGTTTGACAAGTACATATGGTGGATTGTCGAAATGGCAATGTATAAACCCTGGCATACGGAACACATTGCTGGCAAGCTGATTGCGGTGACCGATGCCCTCTCCAGGAAACGGGAACTGGCTGACCCGGAAGTGAGCACCCACTTTGCTACTCAGCGAGGCTGCAAGATACCCCAATGTCCGGATTGTAAATATCTTTGCCAGAAGAACAACTACATCAAGGATGAAGATTCCGATGAGTCCACTGATGACCTCGTGGACGGAGTCAACTGTACCCTATATCTCACCCGGCTGATGTACATTACACCTTGTGCTACTACAGCTACTCTACTAAAGCCCAACTCAGCCGTGGGTGATGAGTTCCAGAATGCATGTAGGTCTGTACGCTTTGCTGAGCAACAACGCCGCTCAGCTGTTTACTACCTTCCAAATGCCCTCAGTCGGCTATATAGTCAGTTGCTGGCGCTCTTTCAAAACTTCTCTGATGAGAAATGGCATGAGGCGCAGTAACTTGATATATGCATAGCCAGACTGACGGAGCTGAAACATGCATCTGCTGCCCCTCCTATCGAGGAACTGGTCAAGAGAGAAAGCCCTGAACTACAAACCTGCTGCCGCTGGTGGTCTCAACTGAGCTAGGACGACGCCGGCGTGTGGACCCTGACAAAAGGTGGGTCTACACCTGAGCCACCCGGAAGTGACCTCACACGTCCGCCTCGTGTGGTGTGTGATAAAATGCACAAAAACACAATATCTGAAATATATATTCTCATCTGCCACATGTACACATAAACAAGTTAGTCAAATAAAATGAACACAAATAATTATTTACAGGATGCATTATGACAACAGGGTACATTAAAATACTAGTTCTTAATCACTAATGTCTCTCTCTTTTTCGTTTGTCCTTTCTAAGCTAGGTTGAGTAATCCTGTTTGCATCACCAATTTCAAATCATCAGCAGCTGCTCCTTTTTTGGTCAAGCAGTTTGCAAGTTGTAGTGATCCTGGAATCCACTGGATTGAGCCAGCCTCTCCACGATGAAGTAATTCTTGCAGAGCAGACATGTCAATTCGTAGACGCTTGTCATCCACGAGTTGGTTGAATGTATTGCCTCAACAACACTCTTATTGTCTACACTCTTATTGCAACCACAGGCAAATTTACGTGTAAAAGAATTTTTAAATGTTCCTTATATAGTCCTTTTGTATATTGAAGCATAGAAAATAGAAAATACGATCCAATTACATTACATTATTAACTTCATGAAATCCATAACTTCATATAGTGATATATTGTGATTATATGATATATGAAATGTAGTGGTAAGAAATAATACTGGGTTTTGGAAGACTATTTGGGATAATGATAATGAATGATGATGATTAATTAATTATAATGTGCATTGTCAAATTCATAATTATTTATTATTTATTTCATATATGAGGATCGTCAGGGTGTTGCTCCACAGTGGCCGCTCCCACATATTGTACTATAACTTTTAATCAAACCAACACATCTCATATTAAAAGCTTGCCCCGTGTAAAAGACATGTTTGGTAAATGAATCACCTAAAATCATTCCGTTTACAGTGCTTAAACAATTTTGACACCTCTGCCAAACATGTCAATTTCGTATTTTGTGGACATATAGGCATTACGCTGCTCTCACACTTGCTTCTATATCAATAATTACTGATATAATTTCATATTTTTTGTAATAAGTCATGATGTGTTCTGGGTCATAACATATCCTAATGCTTTTTCCTCTAATATTTATTGTATGAGTTGACCTGAATGCGATCTATGGGAATAACAGTCTCTTTCTCCCAACATGTCCTGTTACCACCACAATTTACACATACAGAAATAAAGCCTTTGAGGGCCAGTTTGAGGTGTCAGTTGTATAGCAGTGCCACTGCGAAAAATACTTCTAAATCAATCCTTCTTTATGTGTTTCATGGATATCATATGACCAATTTAGGAAAAATGAAATGTCCAGTTACCCCCACAGTCTGGTGGACATGTGTTACTCCCACCAACTGGACATTCGGTTATTCCCACTTCTACACATTCTGAAATACCAATAGCTTTTAACACTAAGGTTTTTTTAAAGTATTGAGCCTGTAATAAGAAATGTAATCCTTTTTAAAGTTCATTTTTAAATCGTTCATGTGAACTGGTAAACTTTTTCACAGCACAATTCAATTCGTTTTTTTAATTATTATTAGTTGTGATATAATCCAGAGACATCAATATATGTGTGAAAGTAATGATTATGAGCTAAACTATTATATTATATGACTAATGAATTGCTCCAGTGTATAACATAATGTTAAAGTTACACCAATCATTATGCACACAATAAAACATTGAAATGTTGGTTCAACATAAATTTTATTTGTTTCTACACAGTGTGATAGAAACCAATATTATATGAAAGGTAGTTGAGGATGTTAAATAGAATATTCATTGAATCATTGTAAAAATGAATTAAAATGGTTTCCTCAGATTATTGCCTTGCTGCCTCACAAAACACAGTAGTAAAAGTTAAACCTATTATTCTTCACTCATTCTAAATATTAATTGTCTCAGAACATAAACGTTTATTACTAAATTTTTTATCAATTTTTTTGTTGTTACCCTCTTCATTAAGAGGTAGAGTATAAAAGTTACGCGCATCCCTTACGGGAGTTACTCGCATCGGGCTGAAAAATAGGAGTGCTCATACAGCTAAATTACAAGCAAAGACAATACAGTAACCATCAACGCATTTATGTTGGTCAAATAACCCAAACAAAATTGTATGTGAATACTGTCCGCCATTTCGAAATACTGAAATGATGCGCTGAACGCCCGTTACTCGCCTCGCGTCGACACAGTGTTTTAGCAATTGCCCCCGGTATCGTTATTTATGACCGTTCCCTTAGGGATTGCAAATGAAAGGGACACCAAATGAATTATGTATTTTTTAACAAAACCTGTTATCTACACGTTAAATAGGTACAGGTCAGGTGAGTGAACGCTAATGTGAGTTTCATTTCATATACTTATCTTTTCTTCTTTTGCTTATTCCTACCAAAAAAACTCAAAACATATATATTGCCTTATATTTATTCAAATTTCGGCACAACAGTACCCTTGTCAAAATCAAATCTGCTATATCCATGACATTATTGCTATACAGAGCATTATACACATACTTAATTGTTATTATTATATCAACTCATTTAATTACACAATATATCTGAAAAGGGTTTTTCTGTTATTGACTATACCTTGGTTGAAATTGAAAAGTTTAGTATACATACAAATTTTCAAGTACATGACCCTTTTAGAATCTTTGAAGTGGCTGGCTGTGTAGGACGATTTAATGTCAACATCTCAGATCATGCTATTTTGACCTGGGATAGCAATATAAGATTTCACAAAAAGGAAAAACAGGAAGTAAAGAGCTCAAAGAAAGTTTATGATTATACTAAAATTCCAACAAATTTTATGGATGACAACAACACAGCAAAGACATTAAGAAACTGTATCAAACAACTTGAAGTAAAAGAAGCAACTCAGAAAAGCATTGATAAAATTAATAATGAATTTTGTCATGTCATATATAGAGAGATGCAAGAAAAGTTAAAAAGTAGAAATATAACTCTACCAAAGAGCTGTAAAAAACAAGGTAAAGCATGGTGGAATGATGAGCTATCAAGTATATGGAAGGATATGAGACGGGCTGAAAAACAATTGAAGATAGCTATCAGGAATAAGGAACAGAAAAAAGAAACTTTTTGTAAACTCCGAAAAAAATTGGATAGAAAAATTCAAAAAGCAAAATGCAAACATAATAAGAAAAAGCAAACCGAACTATTAGAACATATGAGGTCCAATCAAAAGTTTTTCTGGAAAGACGTAAACAAAATGGCTATTAGTAATGAAAAACCAGAATCGTTACCTTCATCATTGATAGTGAATGACAATGATCATCGTTCTAGAGTAGAAGATATCCAAGATGCGTGGGAAAACCACTTTAAAGCTATTCTTACAAGTGATGACCAACTACCACCAGCAACAGACAGTAATTTCAGTGCACCCAATTTACAGATTGATGTAAATTCTTTGACAGAATTAAATGCCGAAATATCTTTACAGGAGGTGTCAAATGCTATCTATCAGGCACATAGAGGTAAAGCTTGTGGTATCGACGAAATCCCTGTAGAACTATTACACTCCATACAAGTAAGACAGTTTTTAACAAAATTGTACAATTCTTGTTTCCAAAATGGAGTTGTCCCAAATATGTGGAATCATGGGATACTCACCCCTATTATTAAAAACTCCAATATTGACAGAAGGATAATTACAAATTATAGGGGCATCACACTGATCCCACATATATGTAAGATATATAGCAGCATAATGAATTACAGACTTACAAATTGGGTTGCAGGCAACAAGATTCTACACGACAAACAGAATGGTTTTATGAAAAAACGAAGCTGCCAAGACCACCTCCAGTCCTTTTACTCAATAGTACAAACAAAAAATTACAAGGATATGATACTTTTACAGCTTTTTGTCGATTTTAGCCGTGCTTATGATAATATTCCTAGAGACCATCTATGGTTTAAGTTAAAGCAGTTAGGTTTAAAAGGAAATTTCCTAAATGCACTTATGTCATTATATAAAAAATGTAAGTTGTTCGGTACGTTCAAATTTTGGTCTTACAAATGACTTTAAAGTCACCAAAGGCCTTAAGCAAGGATGCTTATTGTCACCAATATTGTTCAACTTATATTTAAATGACCTTGTAACAGAACTGAAAAACCTGAAAAGAGGAATATACATCAATGGTCAATACATACCTGTCTTACTATATGCAGATGATCTTGTGTTAATTGGTAAAAACTCAGAGGATATACAAGAAATGCTAAAAACCCTGGATAGTTGGTGTAAAAGATGGGGGTTTATTTGTAAATGAAAACAAAACTAAAGTGATACACTTTAGAAAAAAAAAAATAAAAGACAAACTAAATTCAATTTTAAGTGTGGTGAAAATCAATTAGCATATGTGATAAATATAAGTACTTTGGGCTGTGGTTTAATGAACATCTAGAGTTACAATATACAGCAAGTCAGGTTGCAGCATCAGCCCAAAGGTCTTTAGGATTGCTAATTGCAAATTCCAAGTGTAATGACTTCTCTTTTGACTGTTTTACTAAATTGTATAATTCTTTGGTTCAACCAATAATTGACTATGGTGCTAGTGTGTGGGGCCATACCCATTTCTCCTGTATCGAAGCAGTACAAAATCGGGCTATGCGATTTTTTTCTTGGGGTCCCATGTAAAACACCCAATACAGCGGTTATAGGAGAGATGGGATGGATGGCCTCACGCTCTAGAATATGGATATGTATTGCTAGACTATTCACTCAATATAGCAATATGGAAGATGACCGTTTTAAATAAAATCATCTTCAAATGGGCTCTGGCCAGTAAAAAGTAAAAATTGGACTAAAAAATGTATTGATATGTTTAACAAATATGACATGGAATTTCTGACTGACATTGATCAACCAAAATCTAAACAGGCAGTAATCAATGAAACAAAAAGTAAATTAATGGAAGATTTTGTAAATACTTGGCACGAGGACATTAATCGTGTACTAGCAAAAAGAGGTCAAGGTCAAAATAAGCTTAGATTATACAAACACTTCAAAAATGGTTTTGGTACTGAAAATTATGTAAAATTGTTACAGTATAAAGATAGATGTGTATTGTAGGAATTGACCAAAGATTTACCCGAAGTGTCAATCAGACGTCAAAATTGATTGACACGAAAATCGAGTGGTCAATCACCATTCTATCATGACTAAACTCCATTTTCATGATGTTATTTTAAAATAAATCATATCATAACATTCAACATTCAAGTTGTTTTGAGCGCGCGGAGACGTCAATTCCTGCAGTTTTTGAGCGATGGAGGAGTTAGTCTAATCTGTTGTACTCCGCACAGCATTAACACGCCTTCATGGCCTTTACTACGTCAGCGGCTGTATTGATATTGTGAGGAGGTTAGACTAGCGCTGTTTTTTTTTCGCAGCGTTCATTCCATCGCATAATTTAGCACGGAGATTGACCAATCAGCGTGGGTTATTGGCGGTGATTTTTGCACGGAATGATAGAATGGCAAATTAAGGTGTTGTGTGGCGCCTATTCGAGTAGAGACTGGACGGTATGAGGGGCTGACTTATGAAGAGAGAATGTGCCCATATTGCAAAAATGTAGTCGAAGATGAAAGCCATTTGTTATTAGTTTGCCCTTTATATAATGATATCAGAAAATGTCTATTTGAATATCTTAGTGTCTGTAATAATGGTATTTTTTTTAGTAAAATGGAATTGTTAAAACTTATTTTAGCTTCTACAGATATTAAAGTCGCTAGGCAGAGGGCCAAAACCTGCATAGAAATATTGAAATGTAGAAATCAATATGTTTGTAGTCAGCCAAGCTGACAAAGGTTTTTTATCCCTAGTCAATAAGTTAAATATTTTACTATGTTTTTATAATAATGGTAATTTTATCTGTTATTGTCTCTAAATGGGTCTAATATTGACCTCCCAATTTTCATAATTGTTTTAGTGTATATATATGTTTTATCTTTGTAAATTGGTATGAGACAAAAATAAACAATCTTATCTATCTATCTATCACAATATTATATACTCTAATATTCTTTTGTACCTTATACATTGTAACTATATCACTATTCATTGGTTGTTATTCTAACTTGTTTCTATATACTTCTTTACCCAGTAAACGCAACGTCTGGTCTTCATGACGTCTGGAATACGTCTTGGTATGGAAATAAATATATTTTCATATGCATATATTTTTTATTCATAATGTACCCATATTTATTTACATAGATTCAAGTTCACAGTAGTAGACCATTTCAGAAAACCCATGGAGAGACAAATTAGGGAGGGTGTTGAAATTTTAAGGGCCAATGCAGATGTGATAATGAATTCAAAACAGGACCATTTTAAACCAGTATTAAGAAACATCACCTTCACTGAGATTCTAGATAAGCTTGAGATAAAATAAAAAATGTAAATAAATATGGGTACATTATGGATGAAAATATATGCATATGAAAATAAAGAACACATTAGTATATAGAAACAAGTTAGAATAACAACCAATGAATGGTCATATAGTAACAGCTTATAAGGTACAAAAGAATAATAGTCTATAATATTTTGTAATTAAATAAGTTGATACAATAATAACAATTAAGTATGTGTATAATCCTCTATATAACAACAATGTCATGAGTTTTTTCCACGCTGAAGAGGGACACTGGGCTCACCAGTACCACAGAAATCAAGACGCTCATGATGGACAAGGATGAGAGTAGTAGTAGTAGTAGTAGTAGTAGTAGTAGTAGTAGTAGCAGTAGCAGTAGTAGTAGTAGTAGCAGTAGTAGTAGTAGCAGTAGTAGTAGCAGTAGTAGTAGCAGTAGCAGCAGCAGCAGCAGCAGCAGCAGTAGCAGCAGCAGCAGTAGCAGCAGCAGCAGCAGCAGCAGCAGCAGCAGCAGCAGCAGCAGCAGCAGCAGCAGCAGCAGCAGCAGCAGCAGCAGCAGCAGCAGCAGCAGCAGCAGCAGCAGCAGCAGCAGCAGCAGCAGCAGCAGCAGCAGCAGCAGCAGCAGCAGCAGCAGCAGCAGCAGCAGTTAGCAGCAGCAGCAGCAGCAGCAGCAGCAGCAGCAGCAGCAGCAGCAGCAGCAGCAGCAGCAGCAGCAGCAGCAGCAGCAGCAGCAGCAGCAGCAGCAGCAGCAGCAGCAGCAGCAGCAGCAGCAGCAGCAGCAGCAGCAGCAGCAGCAGCAGCAGCAGCAGCAGCAGCAGCAGCAGCAGCAGCAGCAGCAGCAGCAGCAGCAGCAGCAGCAGCAGCAGCAGCAGCAGCAGCAGCAGCAGCAGCAGCAGCAGCAGCAGCAGCAGCAGCAGCAGCAGCAGCAGCAGCAGCAGCAGCAGCAGCAGCAGCAGCAGCAGCAGCAGCAGCAGCAGCAGCAGCAGCAGCAGCAGCAGCAGCAGCAGCAGCAGCAGCAGCAGCAGCAGCAGCAGCAGCAGCAGCAGCAGCAGCAGCAGCAGCAGCAGCAGCAGCAGCAGCAGCAGCAGCAGCAGCAGCAGCAGCAGCAGCAGCAGCAGCAGCAGCAGCAGCAGCAGCAGCAGCAGCAGCAGCAGCAGCAGCAGCAGCAGCAGCAGCAGCAGCAGCAGCAGCAGCAGCAGCAGCAGCAGCAGCAGCAGCAGCAGCAGCAGCAGCAGCAGCAGCAGCAGCAGCAGCAGCAGCAGCAGCAGCAGCAGCAGCAGCAGCAGCAGCAGCAGCAGCAGCAGCAGCAGCAGCAGCAGCAGCAGCAGCAGCAGCAGCAGCAGCAGCAGCAGCAGCAGCAGCAGCAGCAGCAGCAGCAGCAGCAGCAGCAGCAGCAGCAGCAGCAGCAGCAGCAGCAGCAGCAGCAGCAGCAGCAGCAGCAGCAGCAGCAGCAGCAGCAGCAGCAGCAGCAGCAGCAGCAGCAGCAGCAGCAGCAGCAGCAGCAGCAGCAGCAGCAGCAGCAGCAGCAGCAGCAGCAGCAGCAGCAGCAGCAGCAGCAGCAGCAGCAGCAGCAGCAGCAGCAGCAGCAGTAGCAGCAGCAGCAGCAGCAGCAGCAGCAGCAGCAGCAGCAGCAGCAGCAGCAGCAGCAGCAGCAGCAGCAGCAGCAGCAGCAGCAGCAGCAGCAGCAGCAGCAGCAGCAGCAGCAGCAGCAGCAGCAGCAGCAGCAGCAGCAGCAGCAGCAGCAGCAGCAGCAGCAGCAGCAGCAGCAGCAGCAGCAGCAGCAGCAGCAGCAGCAGCAGCAGCAGCAGCAGCAGCAGCAGCAGCAGCAGCAGCAGCAGCAGCAGCAGCAGCAGCAGCAGCAGCAGCAGCAGCAGCAGCAGCAGCAGCAGCAGCAGCAGCAGCAGCAGCAGCAGCAGCAGCAGCAGCAGCAGCAGCAGCAGCAGCAGCAGCAGCAGCAGCAGCAGCAGCAGCAGCAGCAGCAGCAGCAGCAGCAGCAGCAGCAGCAGCAGCAGCAGCAGCAGCAGCAGCAGCAGCAGCAGCAGCAGCAGCAGCAGTAGCAGCAGCAGCAGCAGCAGCAGCAGCAGCAGCAGCAGCAGCAGCAGCAGCAGCAGCAGCAGCAGCAGCAGCAGCAGCAGCAGCAGCAGCAGCAGCAGCAGCAGCAGCAGCAGCAGCAGCAGCAGCAGCAGCAGCAGCAGCAGCAGCAGCAGCAGCAGCAGCAGCAGCAGCAGCAGCAGCAGCAGCAGCAGCAGCAGCAGCAGCAGCAGCAGCAGCAGCAGCAGCAGCAGCAGCAGCAGCAGCAGCAGCAGCAGCAGCAGCAGCAGCAGCAGCAGCAGCAGCAGCAGCAGCAGCAGCAGCAGCAGCAGCAGCAGCAGCAGCAGCAGCAGCAGCAGCAGCAGCAGCAGCAGCAGCAGCAGCAGCAGCAGCAGCAGCAGCAGCAGCAGCAGCAGCAGCAGCAGCAGCAGCAGCAGCAGCAGCAGCAGCAGCAGCAGCAGCAGCAGCAGCAGCAGCAGCAGCAGCAGCAGCAGCAGCAGCAGCAGCAGCAGCAGCAGCAGCAGCAGCAGCAGCAGCAGCAGCAGCAGCAGCAGCAGCAGCAGCAGCAGCAGCAGCAGCAGCAGCAGCAGCAGCAGCAGCAGCAGCAGCAGCAGCAGCAGCAGCAGCAGCAGTAGCAGCAGCAGCAGCAGCAGCAGCAGTAGCAGCAGCAGCAGCAGCAGCAGCAGCAGTAGCAGCAGTAGTAGCAGCAGCAGCAGCAGCAGCAGCAGCAGCAGCAGCAGCAGCAGCAGCAGCAGCAGCAGCAGCAGCAGCAGCAGCAGCAGCAGCAGCAGCAGCAGCAGCAGCAGCAGCAGCAGCAGCAGCAGCAGCAGCAGCAGCAGCAGCAGCAGCAGCAGCAGCAGCAGCAGCAGCAGCAGCAGCAGCAGCAGCAGCAGCAGCAGCAGCAGCAGCAGTAGCAGCAGCAGCAGCAGCAGCAGCAGCAGCAGCAGCAGCAGCAGCAGCAGCAGCAGCAGCAGCAGCAGCAGCAGCAGCAGCAGCAGCAGCAGCAGCAGCAGCAGCAGCAGCAGCAGCAGCAGCAGCAGCAGCAGCAGCAGCAGCAGCAGCAGCAGCAGCAGCAGCAGCAGCAGCAGCAGCAGCAGCAGCAGCAGCAGCAGCAGCAGCAGCAGCAGCAGCAGCAGCAGCAGCAGCAGCAGCAGCAGCAGCATTGTAGCCAAAATTAAGCAGTAGTAGTAGTAGTAGTAGTAGTAGTCATGAGTTAGCAGATTTGAGTTTGACAAGGGCACTATTGTGCCAAAAATTAAATAAATATAAGGAAATATAAGTTTTTTTGTTTTTGTTTTTTTTTTTTATTGGTTGGAATAAGCAAAAGAAGAAAAAAATAAGTATATAAAATGAATCCATTTGCTATATACCAGTTAACAACAGTATTGAATAGCTAATATGAGTGATTAGCATGTCTGCGCTATGGTAGCGATGTGCTGTATGCTGTATGATCCCCAGGGAGTTGAGAAGGATATAGTGTGACAAGGATGCCAATGACCTAGTGTAAATATGTTAAGTCGCTAGAGCACAATAACAGTGAATTGCGACTATAGATAACCACATTTACCACATTTACTAATAATGTTTTATTTCAAATCAAATATGTCATTTCTGATGTAACTGGCAATCACTTGTATGTTCCAAAGCTGAATTTAATGAATAATTTGACTTTGAAATAAGAACCATTCATGCCAACTCGATTTTCTATGATTTGGGTCATGTTCTAAAAATAGCCTCTATGACGTGTACACCGGATCACTTTGGGAAAGCCGCGACAGCATAATGTACAAACCCTTAGAAACACTTGCCTCTATTCTCAGCCCACACCCCTGATGAAAATATTCTATTACTACTTATATAATCTACAGAAGTGTGCGTTTCCAACCATATTAATTATAACAAAATTAGTAGCATGTTTTATTACTAAACTTTGAGGATCTAAAATGGGCATTCTATCGTTGGTGGATTTGACAGGTGTAACACGATGCTTAGTCTACCTTGCCGTGTTTCTATCAAGACAGTATTATTTATATTATGAAACCAAGGAACTACACACTGTCTTGTATTAGAATGGTAGTTTTATCATACTTAAATGCATTACATGATGTCCTGCAATAAGGTTTTTTTGTCATCTTCAACAGCTGCACACGGCATAGAAGACCACATCCATCGCATGTAGTCTAGCGATGTCTGAGTAAGTGTCCTTAGAATCTGCTTCGTAAATCAGCCCAATACCCATGCTAGAAATATTTAATTATCGATTATTATATGTGTACTCTACAGAAGGATGTGTCTCCAACCATACCAATTGTGAAACAGTTGCTAGAGATTTTATCATCATACCGTATCTAATTTCTAATATTTTTTTTTCATGCAGTACAAGATGGTCTACTAGGAACCAGGAGTTATAATTTTTGGAAATGTGCCAAAATATGTTTTATCAGCCATTCAATAATGGCCGCCACGATTTCAGTAAGTCACACCACAGAATGATTTTGTCTTGATATTTTCTCAATACAAAAACCTATACTGTTCTAATTGCACATGATCGTAGACAATTGTCGGATGTAACTACATATAAAATAGATTTTGGATTTTATTGAGGTTAAGGTCATTTCAGTTGACCTTGAACTCTAAAAATTAAAACAATTCACGCTTTTGCCTACTATCATTCTGTTTGTGATATGATACATAACACGTTATGAATATTTGAGTCCGCCAACTTAATGGCAAATCGATCAGCATCATTTTAGTGGATGACTGGTGTATCTAAGTCTTTTAATGAATGAGTAGCAAACATTTTAGAAAAGACATGCTTTTTATTTCATCATGCTGCTAACAAGCTTATGGCGTGATGTATGAAGCATACCACTATTGATCTTTTGTATATAGCAGAAAGATACAAATTTGGGACCAGTACACCTAGGAATTATTCTTTTGACAATAACAAAGACTGGAAAGCCTGTGACGTCAAATTCAAAATGGCTGTCATTTTCCAAGATGGCGCCACTTCATGCTAAAAAACGCAATATGACAAAGAAGATAAATCTTGAGCATACATTTCATAGCATAATTGTAACCAAGATGTACATTTGGTAGATTTTTATTAAGATGTATCATTTTTTTCATTGATTTCTTAATCTATTACCTTGCATTTGCAAGAGAATGCCAATTACTCCTTGCTATTCTTGTTCTTCCATTGTTCTTAATGAGGGACATATAAATCAAATTCGCAGTGTCAATAACTGAAACATAGTTACACCTGAGATATTGTTTGACATTGAATGTGAAATGTCATCAAAGAATACACCTATGTATGAAGCATCTCTTGCTACATCTACGGAAAACCGTCTACAAACACCATTTTCTCTATCCATCAAAAACTATTCTTCAATAAAGAAGGTGTGGAGAGTGAACAAATCGAAGTATCCACGCACTCGCTATCCACACCGTTATTGAAGAATAGTTTTTGTACAATGTATAAGGTACAAAAGAATATTAGAGTATATAATATTGTGTAATTAAATGAGTTGATATAATAATAACAATTAAGTATGTGTATAATGCTATGTATAACAATAATGTCATGGATATAGCAGATTTGATTTTGACAAGGGTACTGTTGTGCCGAAATTTGAATAAATATAAGGCAATGTATATGTTTTGAGTTTTTTTTTGGTAGGAATAAGCAAAAAAAGAAAATATAAGTATATAAAATGAAACTCACATTAGCGTTCACTCACCTGACCTGTACCTATTTAACGTGTAGATAACAGGTTTTGTTAAAAAATACATAATAATTCATTTGTTGTCCCTTTCATTTGCAATCCCTAAGGGAACGGTCATAAATAACGATACCGGGGGCAATTGCTAAAACACTGTGTCGACGCGAGGCGAGTAACGGGCGTTCAGCACATCATTTCAGTATTTCAAAATGGCGGACAGTATTCACATACAATTTTGTTTGGGTTATTTGACCAACATAAATGCATTGATGGTTACTGTATTGTCTTTGCTTGTAATTTAGCTGTATGAGCACTCCTATTTTTCAGCCCGATGCGAGAAACTCCCGTAAGGGATGCACGTAACTTGTATACTCTACCTCTTAATGAAGAGGGTAACAACAAAAAAATTGATAAAAAACAAGTTGTCGTCGGGAACGCCTTAAATCTCCGCTTCCCCGATCAGGCCATTTCCCCGATCAGGCCATTTTTGAAAAGTAGGCCAAAGTACTCAAATATCAAATCACATGGGGAGAGTGATACAGTCATACAAAATGTCAAGTTTGGTGATGATAGGTAATAAAGTCTTCCCAGGAGACAGATAAACACATATTCGTAATAATTTGTTTTTAAAACACATCGTAATTTCATTAAAAGTAGGCCAAAGTACACCAAAATATAATCTGCTCTGGAGAGTAGTACAACGGAGCTAGATACGAAGTTTGGTGACCATAGGTCAAATACTTCTCCCTGGAGAGTGGTAACAAGGTTTATTACGTAATGCTCGTAAGTTCAAAAGTAGGCCAAAGTACACCAATATCAAATCACGTGAGGAGAGTGATATAGACATACCAAATGTCAAGTTTGGTGATGATAGGTAATAAACTGTTCCCAGGAGACAGATAAACACAGTTATGTAATAATTTGTTTTTAAAAACACATCGTAACTTCATCAAAAGTAGGCCAAAGTACACCAAAATCTAATCAGCTTTGGAGAGTAGTACAACGAAGCTAAATATGAAGTTGGTGACCATAGGTCAAATACTTCTCCCTGTAGAGTGTTAACAAGGTTTATTACGTAATGCTTATAAGTTCAAAAGTAGGCCAAAGTACACCAATATCAATTCACGTGAGGAGAGTGATATAGACATACCCAATGTCATGTTTGGTGATGATAAGTCATAAACTGTTCCCAGGAGACAGATAAACACAATTACGTAATAATTTGTTTTTAAAAACACATCGTAACTTCATCAAAAGTAGGCCAAAGTACACCAAAATGTAATCAGCTCTGAGGAGTAGTACAACAAAGTTGAATATGAAGTTTGGTGACCATAGGTCAAATACTTCACCCTGTAGAGTGTTAACAAGGTTTATTACGTAACGCTCGTAAGTTCGTCTAAAGTAGGCCAAAGTACAAACAAAATTTTTTGAGAGGTACTTATTTCCTCAAACAAGACATATTCAATTTGCAAATCAATAGCTTAAGTAGTCTTCGAGTTATCAGCCTGTTTATTTCGGACGCACGCACGCACGGACAAAAGCAAAGCAAGAAATCCTCCTTCGGACTTCGTCCGGGGAGATTTAATTTAGTAATAAACGTTTATGTTCTGAGACAATTAATATTTAGAATGAGTGAAGAATAATAGGTTTAACTTTTACTACTGTGTTTTGTGAGGCAGCAAGGCAATAATCCGAGGAAACCATTTTAATTCATTTTTACAATGATTCAATGAATATTCTATTTAACATCCTCAACTACCTTTCATATAATATTGGTTTCTAACACACTGTGTAGAAACCAATAACATTTATGTTGAACCAACATTTCAATGTTTTATTGTGTGCATAATGATTGGTGTAACTTTAACATTATGTTATACACTGGAGCAATTCATCAGTCATATAATATAATAGTTTAGCTCATAATCATTACTTTCACACATATATTGATGTCCCTGGATTATATCACAACTAACTAGGGTATAATAATTAAAAAAACCGAATTGAATTGTGCTGTGAAAAAAGTTTACCAGTTCACATGAACGATTTAAAAATGAACTTTAAAAAGGATTACATTTCTTATTATAGGCTCAATACTTTAAAAAAGACGTTAGTGTTAAAAGCTATTGGTATTTCAGAATGTGTAGAAGTGGGAATAACAGAATGTCCAGTTGGTGGGAGTAACACATGTCCACCAGACGGTGGCGGTAACTGGACATTTTATGTTTCCTAAATTGGTCATATGATATCCATGAAACACATAAAGAAGGATTGATTTAGAAGTATTTTTCGCAGTGGCACTGCTATACAACTGACACCTCAAACTGGCGCTCAAAGGCTTTATTTCTGTATGTGTAAATTGTGGTGGTAACAGGACATGTTGGGAGAAAGAGACTGTTATTCCCATAGATCGCATTCACGTCAATTCATACAATAAATATTAGCGGAAAAAGCATTAGGATATGTTATGACCCAGAACATATCATGACTTATTACAAAAAATATGAAATTATATCAGTAATTATTGATATAGAAGCAAGTGTGAGATCAGCGTAATGCCTATATGTCCACAAAATACGAAAGTGACATGTTTGGCAGAGGTGTCAAAATTGTTTAAGCACTGTAAACAAAATGATTTTAGGTGATTCATTTACCAAACATGTCTTTTACACGGGGCAAGCTTTTAATATGAGATGTGTTGGTTTGATTAAAAGTTATAGTACAATATGTGGGAGCGGCCACTTTTAAGGACAATGTGGAGCAACACCGTGACGATCCTCATATATGAAATAAATTAATTATGAATTTGACAATGCACATTATAATTAATTAATTTTCATGGCTTGTATATGCTGTTTTGGTAGGTATAGAGGATGGCACAGTTGTTACACAAAGCAGCGTTACCCGCCTCAAAAAATCGCGTTATCCTCCTCGCCTACTGACAGTTGATTCAAGTTACTCGTATCAGTGGCAAAAAGAGAAACTCTTAAAACAAAGCAATCCAGCAATAAATCATGTAAAATAATGCACCCAGATATAGTGTATCCACTTAAAAATATAAAGTCATGTGTAAAATATCGATACTACCATCAAAGTTGATGAATTAGTGAAAGAAAAATTGTATGCGAGTGCGTCCGCCATTTTGAAATACTGAAATGATGCGCTGAACGCGCGTTACTCGCCTCGCGTCGCCAGTGTAAAACCCCAACCCCACCCCCTCCCACCTTTTGGACGACCCCCCCCCCCAGTATCATTATCTATGATCGTTCCCTAAACCTTACCACTCTCACATGGAATCTGTCTGGGCCTGCAAAATGACAGAGTATACAGGAAAAGTGACGTGGTATTACCGTCAAACACTAGGTCATTGGGGTGCACCATGGGGAGGAGGGAGTGTAGCGGCACGTAGACGTCACCACTGCCGCTGCTGCCCAGCAGCACCGTGCTGGCCTGCGTCACCGAGCCATAGTAGTCGGCCGTCTGCTCGCCGCGCTTGGTGGGCCAGCTCAAACCCAGCCTACAGCACACACACACGCGCCTCTTTGAGTGAACAACAATTTACAACAATTTACATATAACAAAATGCTATTAATAAACTATTCTTTCCAATCTTTCTAATATACCTAATATAAGTTCTGAATATTTGGTAGGGGCCTGTTCCTATTATTTTACAGCTTAATTCATATAATAAACGACAAGAAGGAGGAAGTAAAAGTGAAATTCTGTGTCATTTTGTGAAACGTTTAAATGATAGCAGGCTATCAATATATCTTACACTCAAAACAAGTACAAAAATGCCCTATCATTTTAGAACAAATATTATACATCTATGTATTACACAGATAATATTGTATGCACTTTTGAAATAAGTCAGCAAAGTCTTGTGGAACATTATCTTACACATTCACAATGTTAAGGGTGTGAGTAATAATGCATGGAATTTGATAAGTGTCACACAAATGAGGAATGTGAGCGGATACTGAAAGTGGAATGTGTCACCCACTTGTTTGCGAGTGTGGCTGCCGTGACCGTTGTGCCATTGTTGCCTCCCCACCCAACCAGCATCACACCCAGCTTTGGCACTCGCAGTGACGTCCTGAAAATAGCACTTCCTGTTACAGTTCAACACACTTCTATATATACAGTAGAACCTCACCATTTCATGTTCCCACTTGATACATAATGGTTCAGTGATGAGGACAACTGACTTAAAAATATTTTTAGTATTTGTTGTTGTGCCGTCTTAACTGCTGTATAAGATAAGTGCCAAAGATTAAAAAAATCCAGTTTATTTAATTTTGCTGAGCGCTTTCGAACATAAAGTTCCTCATCAGAGCTAAAATATCTAAAAGCTACCTTTAGATATTTTAGCTCTGATGAGGAACTTTATGTTCGAAAGCGCTCAGCAAAATTAAATAAACTTGAAAATTTTTAAATCTCTGGCACTTATTTTATACAGCAGTTAAGACGGCACAACAACAAATACTAAGAATAATGAGAGAACCTGCTGCAGTTCAAATAATGAATTTGGCGGACTTAAAAATAATAGTGAACATAAAAAGGCATACTATATCATGATATAAAGGTGATACGCTTATGTGTTAATACATTAGGTGTAGTATGAAATGTAAATAAAAATTACTATTCATTACAAAATGTATAACATAAATGCCAAAACTTTCTTATTTCTTATTCGAAATCATATTAGTCTTAGCTATCCATGTATTAATCTCAGAGATCTCACTAATTACACCTCGCTCACTAGACATACAATCTACACCCTTGCCCTTTTGTAAGCATCCAGTGTTCAAAAAATAAAGTAATTGTTGAAGTATATAAAAATAATAGAAATCTCACTTAATGATCTATTTATGTTTCATGATACTAAGATTTAAAATGTAAATGTATGAAGATTAATAATCCGTAATTAATTTCAATAATAATTTTTGCATTATTCAAATATCCACTACATGCCAGTTGCATATGTGACTACGTACCGGTATACAGGAGCCACAAGCATCATGGTCCTAAATGATAAGATCTCATTGACTATTGGTTCAGACTTGATGGATTATCAATATTTATTCATATCACATACTCATTTCGTTCTTTATAGATTTCTTTCATCATGATTGTACTAGTTAAATCATAATTTTGCAAACCAAATTTAAAAAATGAATAGTGTTTCCAAATTAGTTAGCAATTAGATTCCAAGTGTCAAATGCAATGTCTATAACTAACTAGATCACTAAATGTGCTCAGAGAGCACAGCAGCACTAGAACAACGTTGAGCCATGAGCAATAAAGATGTTCACTTTGCAATCAAACCATCAAAAATTCTTATTTGATGTGTTATTCACCCTACATCTACATAACATTCTTGGCATTGGTTTGCAGGTGCTTTCTAAACTTAGCTGAAGTAAATATCTATTGACGATGACTTCACATTAATATGGCGGTGCATTTTACAGAAGAAGGTTTTCACAAGACTATGATCTATAGATATTGCTTATCCGCTCTTAACTGTTGTAATCACTACACCATCCCTGACGTTTTCATTGAATGTCTTCTACGTATATAATCCATTGATAAGCTCCATACAGTACCTTAATTTTGATATAATAATACTTTGCGATGACACGCAATACCCGCTCGTCAGTGTTGAAAGTACTTTAATTATAGAGTAAATGGGTTAAACGTCGAAATCTCCATTGAAACTCGCATTTCAGGCCAAAAAGTAAAGGTTATGATTCACTTTCTCTGCCTATACTACAAAAATTATGGCCGATACTTTGGGCGGTGTTTCAATACTTTATTTTAGTTTGATATTATTATAGGGCGGTGTTTTTGGCATTATCTTTTACTGAAAGTCAGAAAAGCTTTTTGGTTGGGCATAAACAAACAGGCATTATTGTCTGCAGCCGGCTGCAAAAAAATGACCCGAAAAAATCGCCCAATTACACGGTGTTCAATCGATCTCTGTCTTTGGCACAAATTATTTGGTCCATGCACCATGGGAATATCTGTAGTGTCTATGAATGGTTTGTATGGCTACTTAAATGGTCTTGCTTTTGCTGCTAAGTCTGCAATAGTTGAGGACCCTCACTCTACATGGCTGTCCACTGTCAGAAAATAACCCCAGCTTACATACTTGGTCAATTATCATCTCAACCCAGAGGTCGGGGGTTCGAATCCCACCTGAGGACGGAAATTTTTTGGGAGGTCTAATGTTGCAGCCGTGTTAAGGTCTGTGATATATGAATAACTGTATATTTTTTCCCAATTCTTGCTTGTGAATTCAATTTTATTCTCACTTTTCTGTCAAGCAAGCTCCTGCCACTGTATTGACATAGCTGAAGAGACATCTTCCATTTTTACTATATCAAGTGGCCCTGACGGGACTCGAACTCACGACCCCAAGGTTGTGAGACCAGAATGATACCATCATCCCAAGCAGCGGGCTGTTAAAGGTTACTCGGACGAACCGATGTCTCTGTAACCCCCAGCTTACATACTTGGTCAATTATCATCTCAACCCAGAGGTCCGGGGTTCGAATCCCACCTGAGGACGGAAATTTTTTGGGAGGTCTAATGTTGCAGCCGTGTTAAGGTCTGTGATATATGAATAACTGTATATATTTTTTCCCAAGTCTTGCTTGTGAATTCAATTTTATTCTCACTTTTCTGTCAAGCAAGCTCCTGCCACTGTATTGACATAGCTGAAGAGACATCTTCCATTTTTACTATATCAAGTGGCCCTGACGGGACTCGAACTCACGACCCCAAGGTTGTGAGACCAGAATGATACCATCATCCCAAGCAGCGGGCTGTTAAAAAGGTTACTCGGACGAACCGATGTCTCTGTGTTAACCCCCAGCTTACATACTTGGTCAATTATCATCTCAACCCAGAGGTCCGGGTTCGAATCCCACCTGAGGACGGAATTTTTTTTGAGATGATAATGTTGCAGCTGGGGAAGAGAGGTTCAGATATATGAAACCTTTTTAACAGCCCGCTGCTTGGGATGATGGTATCATTCTGGTCTCACAACCTTGGGGTCGTGAGTTGAGTAAAGTCAGTCCTGCCACTTGATATAGTAAAAATGGAAGATGTCTCTTCAGCTATGTCAATACAGTGGCAGGAGCTTGCTTGACAGAAAAGTGAGAATAAAATTGAATTCACAAGCAAGACTTGGGAAAAAATATATACAGTTATTCATATATCACAGACCTTAACACGGCTGCAACATTAGACCCCCCAAAAATTTCCGTCCTCAGGTGGGATTGAACCCCGGACCTCTGGGTTGAGATGATAATTGACCAAGTATGTAAGCTGGGGGTTACAGAGACATCAGTTCGTCCGAGTAACCTTTTAACAGCCCGCTGCTTGGGATGATGGTATCATTCTGGTCTCACAACCTTGGGGTCGTGAGTTGAGTCCCGTCAGGGCCACTTGATATAGTAAAAATGGAAGATGTCTCTTCAGCTATGTCAATACAGTGGCAGGAGCTTGCTTGACAGAAAAGTGTGAATAAAATTGAATTCACAAGCAAGAATTGGGAAAAAAAATATATACAGTTATTCATATATCACAGACCTTAACACGGCTGCAACATTAGACCTCCAAAAAAAATTTCCGTCCTTCTGGTCTCACAACCTTGGGGTCGTGAGAACCAGGGCCACTTGATATAGTAAAAATGGAAGATGTCTCTTCAGCTATGTCAATACAGTGGCAGGAGCTTGCTTGACAGAAAAGTGTGAATAAAATTGAAATATATTTTTGCTTCCAACTGAATGTCTACGACCCTCTGAAGAGTAATGTGACACCGTTTAGGGGTTGTATACAATCGCTCCAAAAAATTCCCCCACTTTCTGATAGTGGCTGTATGAGGACATAATGATAAAAATAAATATTCTTTTTGCTTCCAACTGAATGTCTACGACCCTCTGAAGAGTAATGTGAAAGGCAGGCACCATTTAGGGTTTGTATACAGTGGCTCTAATAAATTCACCCACTTTTTGCTAGTGCCTGTATGAGGACATAATAGTACAAAAATAAATATCTTTTTGCTTCCAACTGAATGTCTAGAACCCTCTGAACAGGAATCCATCAGAAATGTGAAACGCAGACACCGTTTAGGGGTTGTATACAATCGCTCCAAAAAATTCCCCCACTTTCTGATAGTGGCTGTATGAGGACATAATGATCCAAAATAAATATATTTTTGCTTCCAACTGCATGTCTAGTACCCTCTGAAGAGCAATCCATCAAACGTGTGAAAGGCAGACACCGTTTAATTCACTGTCACATAGAAAAAAACGGATGAAACACGTATGTACCACGGATAGATTTTTGTCGTACGTGGTTCATCCATGGTTCATCCGTGGAGATACGCCGACCGTCTGTGCCTCGTCCGAATTACGTGAAGAGATTTTACGGGTCGAGATGTCCGCGCTAATCATTATAGTACGTGGACTGTACGTGCCATTACCGTGATACAAACGTACATTGTCCGCAAAACGTCAGCGCAATACGCTATTTATCCGATGTTCATCTGTGCTGGGTTTTTTCAGTACTTTGCAACCAAAATATCATGTTTGCGCAGTGTGGAGTGTACGTGAATAATCCGTGTATCATCTGTGTTTTGTAAGTGTATTGTCCGTGCATCATTCGTGTTAAATCTGCTTAGGGTTTTTGTCATTTTTTTCACGGAGCCCCGTGTATCAAGAAACACCAAAACATTAGTACGTCATACATACGTGTTTCATCCGTTTTTTCTATGTGTCATTGACTTTAGGGGTTGTATACAGTGGCTTCAAAAAAATTACCCCACTTTCTGCTAGTGCCTGTATGAGGACATATTGGTCAAAAATAAATATCTTTTTGTTTCCAACCGAATGTCTAGAACCTACTGAAAAGGAATCAATCAGAAATGTGAAAGGCAGACACCGTTTAGGGGTGGTATACAGTGGCTCCACAAATTTACCAGTTCTGTCAGTGGCTGTATGAAGACATTATGGTACAAAATAAATAATTTTCCACTTCCCACTTATTGTCTACGACACTCTGAAGAGGAATCCATTAATAGTATGCAAGGCAGACACCCATGTACACCATATGCGGGGAAAAACAGGCTAGCTGAGGCCATTATTGGAAGAAAATACAATGTTTAAGCAAGATACATGAGTTCGTTATGTTAGAAACTGGTATTACATTTTCATTTTACATGTGAATGTGTGATAGGGATATCAGTACACACACATTTATTACAGTTAGTCTGACTTCTGCTGTGACTATACCATGACTACCCTATGACTCTACTATGACCCTTAGTGACTGGCTGTATACTCTCATTTATACACTATTATGTAACAAAATATGTAGCAAAATTATCCATAGAAGATATTATTTATGGCTTACTAATTCCGCCACCAATAGAGTACCCACCCTGGGCCAAAAAAAGTCGTTGGCCTTATAGAAATCTTGATTAAAAGTACACAATTATGCAATCAACCACAAATAATGATAATCTCATAGTGTGAACGTACTGTGCATGTGTATGCTGAATAATACTGGTTAATCATGCATATTAATTTTATAATTTTCTGCAGCTAAGCTGCCATGCTAGACTATTGCTGCTACATTGAAATATTGTTTTTTATCATGTTGGCTAAACTGCATTGAATACTAGTAAAAATGTCATAAATGGCCCTGTGGAAAGCACACTTTAATTGGCAAAACTCGCAAAATCGAATCACTTTGGTGTCGCGTTGTACCTCATAGTTGTGTAAAGTTTGAATGAAATTGGTTTGCCCAAAGACAAACATAGATCCATACATAGTTAGAAATGAAATGAACACATGCTTTCACTTCAGCTGCTGAAGCGAGACAATAAGTGCATTGATCCTGTGACATTGCACTAGGATTAGGGACATTCAGTATTTATGACAGGGTGGGGTAGGAGGGTTTTCAAAAAATACTGTAAAAAATTCATATCTCCCCTCAAATCTCTGTGCAAACATTGGCAACTCCCCCCAAATTTCATGTGATAAAAGTTGATGACCCCCCTAACAGTTAACGCAATCATTGTCAGTTAACCCAAATCCTTTTTGAAGGATATCCATAATATATAAAACAGTAAATTTTCATACAGAATATCTAAAGAATAGGGGTAAATTTTCTGTGAAAAAAATGATAGACACCCTTCAAGTGTGTGAAAAGAATTGATAGCCCCCCTCCAAACATTGTGACAAAAGTTCACGGGCCACCCTAAAATCCCCTTACCCCACCCTGTCATAAATACTGAATGTCCCTTAGTGACCATATTGTGCACGTTGATTACTATTGCCGTCCCTGAATCCATTTTTAAGAAAGTTCATGAGTCACCTTTTAATATCATGTTTGCAATAAAGAAATGTGCACGTGTCTCATGTCAATAGATGAGGGACTAGATGGGGGGGTCCTGTTCCCACTTCACGCTTAAATTTTAGCTCATTTCCCACTTCACACTTAAATTTTAGCTCATTTCCCACTTCACACTTATTTTTTTCATTTCCCACTAAAATGCGGACTGTTTGAAAACGTTTTGCTCACTGTTTTAAACAATTGACATATCAGGACCAACATTTGTTATAATACTGCCTTGATATGTACCAATGTGAGTAAAATATTATCACACGTTGTATGGTTAATGTATACCAACTATTATTTGTGTTATTTTAGGCAAATCCATAGCATTAGTTCTTAGTTAGTTCTTCTCATTGTCACTCTCCATATCTCAACTTGATTAAGTTCACCTTTGTCCGTCTCCTCTTCTTCAGATTTTCTTAAGATTAGGAGGAATTTTCATTAGGTATTTCCATGGGAATCACTTTCTCACACTGTTGAGTTTAATAAAGCATACTTTGAGGTCTCTGCTTTAACTAAGCATTGACACACAGGATGAAAAGGCTCTACCCACTCTCTCATTTTAGCTACATCATTTTGGTCAAGAAGATTGGTTGGGGACAATGCCATGAATGTCAAGGATGTAGATGAACTTGATGCATGGGGAATAGGGTAGCAGGATGAGGCATTCGTAAAAATTATGAGCCTACCACTTTGTAGATATTCTAATGATTCTTTTATTATCCATCCAAAATCTCCTTATGCATAGTTGGGTAGGGAAAAAGTCTCATGTTTTAATCTGCAAACGGAATGGACATTTTCAGCAATGTTGGTGTTAGATGAAAGTGCAAGTAGCTGGGTCATATTCAGGGAATTGATTCAAAACTATTTTTAAGGCTTTTAATTCCTTGAAGAAGATACACTGAAAGACTTGTTTTGTTTGAAATAGTTCGTTAGGTGACCATTGCATATGATTTCTTCAGAAATGTGTTGAACATCTTTAGCATCTTCCATGTGCCTTGCCATGAACTCAAACACGTCTTTCAATTTAGAACTAGAATCTTCCATTGTCACATTTTCTGTTAATTTCTTATTTCCATTTTCATGCACTCCTCCAAATGATATGTACAGTTTTCTCATATTTCTGAGAAAAATCAATCGTTCTTGTCAAAAATGATACTAACTTGATTTTGCCACAGATGTATTTGAAGTTCAAGTTTCAATCTCAATAGTGGATTCAAATGTCCACCACAGAAAACCAACATAGACGAAAATAAAAGCTAAGAATACAAGATATAGCAGAGCATCAAGACAAGTACAAGAAGGCCCGTAAGAGCATTCAAGCAGTATTGAGGCAGGCCCACTCACATTTTACAGCTAGATTTCAGAGTTGAAAAACAGCAAGCCCTTCTGAAATTATGTTATAACCAGAGGCAAGATAACCTAGGGGTCTCACCTTGGAAGGAAGGAGGCCAACTGTACGTGGATCGGACCAAGAAGTGTGAGTTACTGGCCAAACAGTTCAAGACAGTATTCACCTTAGCCAAAAATGATTCATAGAGGGACTGAACTGTAAGGACCATTATATCCACCAACACCGGAATTAATCATCAGAGCATATTAATTGAAGGGCAACACTCACAGGAGAACAGGTGGTTTCAGGAGTCCTGCAGAGTACTGAACTCGGTCCACTGACTTTTTTGTGCCATAATAATCATTTACTAAGCATGCTCGACCATCATATACTGTGCGCTCTGCAGTCGACTGCTTGCTGTACAGATCCATAAGATCCAGATATGACCAAATCCAGTTACAGAAAGACTTGAAAGCTCTGAGTTTGTATGGTTGTTGCTGGGGTATGCTGTTTAATGTCAAGCAGAGCCACATCATGCACATATCGAACTGTAGTGGCCCTCGATTCTACGAGTTTTCGATGGAACCATACTCAGTGACATTAAAATATACCAAATACCTCAGTGTAACCTTGCACCAGTCTGGTCAGATGTCAACAAGAGAACTGTGTGGTGTAATCTGGGGAACCCACTTTTTAGGCGAGAAGTAGATAGTAAAGTTGGAACGCGTAGAGACAGGCAGCTCATTGGGCTTTGCGATGAGCATGGGATGATAACTATGACAATGGCCCCATGAGAATGAAATTGACATGGGTGGAGTTTTTAACTGCTGGACGCATTCGAAACCAAAAGGTCCATCCGCCGGCCGGGGGAAAAACCCCGGACCTCTGGGGGCCCGATTGTACCAAAAAAAGCTTAAACTCCCACATACAAACTAAAATTTCTTCAATGCAATCCCACAACCAATTTTTCTTCACTAGACTACTCAGTACTATAAAGGAGATATTTTAAACCCTCATGGACCCGGGGTTTGGGCTGACATGTCGGGAAACAAAAAAAAGTTTTGGGACAATTGTCATGAAAAAGGGGGTTTTTAGCCCCCTTTTGGGTGTTTGGCCCGTGGTGGTATGCCGGGGGGTTTTGGGTAGTCTTGGGGGGGAATGACTCGTTGTCCCGGCCCAGGCCAAAGTGGGGAAAATTGGGAAAAACCTCTGTTTTTGATGCCCGGGAAGTCCATAAAAGCCCCTAATTAAAAAAACCCTCAAAAATCCCCCCAAAAAAAATGCGAATCTCCCAACAAATACTTCACTAGATCTAATCGACTTATTTAAAGAAATAAAATGGTTCCTTTTACAAAATCTAAGCCCCCCAATTGAATACTTTCCATAAGCCGGGATGCGAGTGGACCCCTGTTTACCCTATTGGGATAAAAAAAGTTGACCAAAGGCAAGTATACCTTCCACTGTGGAGTACAAGTTTTTTTCCAAACCCAAAACTAAAACCCTTTTTCTACAAGGGTCTCTACTCCACCTTTTTAATTTCTGGATCCCAGAAATTTCTTTCCCTTTGAACGGTACCTCTTTAAGCATAAGAGAAGCCCATTTTTTTAAAAATTTTTCCCAAAATTGCTGACTAATTTATTTTGGGT
>CM032660.1:31060872-31095119 GCA_019095985.1 Streblospio benedicti
GAGCATATTAATTGAAGGGCAACACTCACAGGAGAACAGGTGGTTTCAGGAGTCCTGCAGAGTACTGAACTCGGTCCACTGCTATTTTGTGCCATAATAGTGATTTACTAAGCATGCTCGACCGTCGTACAGCTGTGCGCCTGCTCGCCGTCGACTGCTTGCTGTACATATCCATAAGATCCAGATATGACCAAATCCAGTTACAGATAGACTTGAAAGCTCTGACCTAGTGAAGTAGTTGCTGGGGTATGCTGTTTAATGTCAATCAGAGCCACATCATGCAGGTATGGAACCGCAGTGGCCCTCGATTCTACGAGTTAGGAGCCATACTCAGTGACATTAAATATACCAAATACCTCAGTGTAACCTTGCACCAGTCTGGTCAGATGTCAACAAGAGAACTGTGGTGTAATCTGGGAACCCACTCTTAGGCGAGAAGTAGATAGTAAAGTTGGAACGTGTGCAGAGACAGGCAGCTCATTGGGCTTGCGATGAGCATGGGATGATAACTATGACAATGCCCCTAATGAGAATGAAATTGACATCTGACTGTGAAATTTAGTAGGGTTATAGTTGAGTTTTAACATGCATGGTACTTTTTAGTACATTCAGAACCAAGTAGGCTCCATCAGAGTTTTACTACTTGGCCTGGGTGGGGATCGAACCCCACTTCACTAGATCTACTCAGTACTATAAAGGAGATACTTAACCATCATGGACATAAGTTGGACGTAAGACAGGACATCAGAGCTAGTAGTGGGTATCAATACGTCATTGAAGCAAGGTTTTTAGCCTTGTGGATGTGGCGTGGTTGGTATAGCGCTGGCTTTGTTGGCTAGTCGCCAGAGGCGCAGTCGACCCAGAGGTCCGGGGTTCGATCCGCCGAGGCCAAGTAGTAAAACTCTGATGGAGCCTACTTGGTTCTGAATGTACTAAAAAGTACCATGCATGTTAAAACTCAACTATAACCCTACTAAATTTCATATCAAAGCATGCGAATCTCCACAACAAATACTTCACTAGATCTACTCAGTACTATAAAGGAGATACTTAACCATCATGGACATACGTTGGACGTAAGACATGACATCAGAGCTAGTAGTGGGTATCAATACGTCATTGAAGCAAAGGTTTTTTAGCCTTGTGGATGTGGCGTAGTTGGTATAGCGCTGGCTTTGTTGGCTAGTCGCTAAGCGGCGCAGTCGACCTCTGTTTTTTTTTCGATCCCCGCCCAGGCCAAGTAGTAAAACTCTGATGGAGCCTACTTGGTTCTGAATGTACTAAAAAGTACCATGCATGTTAAAACTCAACTATAACCCTACTAAATTTCATATCAAAGCATGCGAATCTCCACAACAAATACTTCACTAGATCTAATCTGACTGTGAGTTAAAGAAATCAGAGACTTGTTCTCTTTCACAAAATCTTAAATGACCACATTGAGATACCTCTACATAAGACCGGGATAGAACAAGCAGTGAGACAACCAGCTCGTTTACCACATATTCGGATCAACCTGATGTGACCATAGGCAAGTCATAGGTCCTCTCCACTGTGGAGTAGCACAGTTTTCCGTCCAATCCCTCAATAAAACTCGATCCCTGCTTTCGTAGCAGAGGCCTGCTCTACGTCCACCTTTAGTAGTGCTGGACTCCCCAGTTCGCTTCTATCCCTTCTGAACGTTACCTCTTTAGAGGGTCTGTGGGATATTAGTGAAGATCAAGATCCATCTGTTTGAAAAACTTTAATAAATCTACAGTATTGGCATATACAGCATAAACATCCTTATTTTGTGATGATTTGTTTTAATTAGGTAAACCTATAGCATATAAAAATGTTATTGCGTCATATACATTCTAAAGGGAAAAAAGAATATCTGCACAATGTCCTCAAGTGGAGTGCACAATGTTTTCCAACTTAGGGAGAGGACAAGGTCAACCAGACACCCAGATAGAGCATTGCATTAAAGTACTGAAAATGCTGGTTGATTAAGGATTCATTAAGAGTGGCAAAATTATTGCTCTACAAAGATTTGTTATGGTTTCAAACTAAAATTAGAGTTTGTTCACACTTAATTTTGGTCATTTTCTCACTTACACAATTAACTGGCTAATATCCACTAAACACTTAACTTTAGCAAATTTCCCAGGAGCTATTTCCCACTGCACACTAAAATCGCATCGGCACCCTCATAGAAAGGGATTTTCAAAGTGTCACTTTTAGGGGCAAAACCCACAGCAACGGATGGCCGACATATGGCAGCCGTACGGCAAATCTGCCGTACGGCGATTATAAACCCACAGTGACGGATCATATAAGTTGACGTACAGCTGCCGTACGGCAGCTGGAATTGGCACGCCTGATTATTATGAATCTTAGTATTAGTATCATCATTACAAGTTAGTGCAAAGAACTATGATATTTATGGGCAAAGCCATCACCCATTAATTAGACTATGCTATTTCTGGTAAATATAGAACGTATAGCCATGATTCATAATACTACGTAAATCATAACTTCACAAACTTTTGTCACCTTTTAACCATTAAAAAACTATGTGAGCAGACGATATATATAGGGTATACGACCATATAAACGCCCATGGGCTTTTTGTTAAAATTGTGTCAAGTTAGGGGGTGGGCATTTACATGAATGTGCATTTTGATATGGGGCGACATTTGGCATGGGCCTTTACAGGAGCAATGGCTTTTAGATAGTTGTATACGATAATACATGTACATTCAGGTTTGTGCAAATAAAGAATACATATCTGGCGAATATAGTGGTGCTATACCCTCCTGCACTGTCCCGTTCCATTACATCCCGTGTTTATATGAATAATATATGATCATATATGAAAAGAGCTAATTGAGAGCATTCAAATTAACTAATCACTCGACCAGAAATTTTAAGAAATAAAAAAAAATAATGCTATATATAAAGATGACACCATCCCAATTATGATTGTAATCCAACCTATTTTCGACCTCTATCCAACACAATTTCAACTTGGATCCCAGACGATTTCAACCTGAATTCAGGTAGGCTACACCATTTGACTCAGGATCATGTTTGCAAAAACAACCTAAGGCCCCATAAAAATAATAAAATGTTTCTCGTCCCCTCCCTCCTGTGTATAGCGCAGCCTCCTGAACATTTTTATTGCCTCCCCAGTGATAAAAAATAAAATGGCCCTCCCGCCTGGCTGCAGACAAGAGGGCCCCGTCCCTGTCATTTGTTTGCTAGATCTATGCACGCTAGATATTATACTTCTTTAATTATACTATTGTATACTATATTATACTATAATAGTTTGTTATTGCAACTCAATACAATAAAAGTTGTTTTATAAGTGATGTTTTATGATTTTGATAATAGAAAGACATTGTTCACATACAATCAAAACACATGTAGTTCATTCATGGCCTAATATTCAAAATGAAAGATTTCGCGCAGAAGAAAAATAAAAAATAAAAAGTGAATCCCTCCTCAATTTTTTTATAATATAAGGATGGAAAAATCAGGAAAATAAAAAATAAAAAATAAAAAATAAAATTGATCTCCCTCCTATGTGTAGGAAAATAGGCAGGACGAGAAACATTTTATTAATTTTATGGAGCCTAATCCAACGTTGGTTTCAATGTTGGATTTAACGTTGAAACAACAGGGTTTTCCCCAAATTTTGTTTCATTCATATCTTGCAAAGTACTGGCTCAATACTTTTTCTAAAAACAGTTTTGGAAAGTGCTATTTAAAGGCTTTCAAATTATGCGTCACACGATCTCAAACTGGTTCGGGTCCGACATGGTTAATTGCATTTTTAGTTCGCGAATATTGTTTTTGTGTGTACTTTCTAAAAAAAATAACTATATGTTTTAAAAGATATTCAGAAACATATTGGAAAAGGGCTCATTGAGCTTTCAAATGAGCTATGATTTGTCAAGCAACTCCTAGATATAAAAACTAACGGCACGGGTGACACCCAAGCTAGTTTTTTTCCCAAAATTTTGTTTCAATCATATCTGGAAAAGTAATGGCTCAATATCTTTTCTAAAAACAGGTTTGGAAAGTGTGATTTAAGGGCTTTCCAGTCATGTATCACTGTATCACTGGAAATTCGCAAAAAATGAGTCGGGTCCGACATTGTCAGCTGTTGTTTATAGTTCGCGAATATCATTTTCGCACGTAGCTCAAACACTATTTGTTTAAAAAAAATCCAAAACCATATTTAAAAAGATGTCATTGAGACCTTTCAAATGACGGCGCCGTACAGCAGAATTTCACTATGGGCTTTACCTTATGCAAAATGCATTGGAGCAATTCACACGAAGTTGACGTACGGCTCTTGTACGGCTGCCGTACGTCGCTGTGGCAAAACCCTAGCCTCGTTCAACCAGACTCTGTATTGCATGAGCGCCGCCATTACAGAGTCTGGTTGATCGAGACTAGCAAAACCCACAACAACGGATGCTCGCCGTGGGTAGACTGTTGTGGATAAAACTGAGGATTTCCAGTGAATCACGGTAAAAGCTGAGGAAAATGGCAGAAATGGCAAGGTTTTAAAGTAATATCAGTAATAATTTGGACAAAACGACCAAGAAAAATGTAATATATATATTTCTAAGTATGTGCAGGGAATGCGGAGTATTCAAGGTTTATAGTTTTTCTTTCAAATTGTTCTACGCCTCAAATTTTTATCCAGAGCTCAGATCACGGTAAAAACTGAGGAGGCATTTTCTCAGGAAACAAGGTGGATAAAAAATTTACAAAGATTTGGCCATAGCTAAAAACTAGATCTACAATATTCATGCCACTTGGCATGGATACAGTTAGAGGAGCATATTTCTTATTTATGTGGATAATGTTGACTTATAATGTAGACTTCATTGAATTTACATCAATCTTGTGCACTAGAAATGAAGCAAATCTTGCATGTTGAAATTTGTGCGAGCGACTGTGAGTAAACTGTGAGGCGTAGAACGAATTTGAAAGAAGTTCTATAAACCTTGAATACTCCCGCATTCCCTGCACATACTTAGAAATATATATTACCTTTTTTCTTGGTCGTTTTGTCCAAATTATTACTGATCTTACTTTAAAACCTTGCCATTTCTGCCATTTTCCTCAGCTTTTACTGTGATTCACTGGAAATCCTCAGTTTTATCCATAACAGTCTACCCACGGTGGTAATATTTACATTAGAATAAGTACTGAATTTGAAATGAGCTGTATAGGCTACTGGTTTCGTTTTCAAAGTATCAAATTTAAAATGACACAGATTACTATAGTGTAAGCGTAATTTACTACTGATGATGTTGAAAATCGTCTGTCTACACACTATCCAAAGAATTTGATCTACATGAACACTGCCAAACATAAACGTTACTATAAACGTAGAAACCTTGTCGTGTGTGATGGTTTATCATTCATATTAAACGCATAACTAGGAAAAGATTAATTACAGGTGTGCTAAGGTGATTTGCCGTAAGGATATGTTTGATACCAATCCGTCAGTATGGGTTTTGCCCAATAGAAAAGTTACTAAAACAATCCATACGACGCCATACGGCACCGTAAGACGCCGTACGGCTCGTTCGTGTCAATATATTGCCCCCCCCCCCCGGGCAATCCAGAAATCTGCCTTACGGCAGCCATCTGCTAACGTACGGCGCCGTACGGCAGAATGCCACTGTGGGTTTTATCCCATGTAAAATGCATTGGCACAATCGGCACGAAGTTGCCGTACGGCTGCCGTACGTCGCTGTGGGTTTTACCCCTTAGGGGCAAAACCCACAGCAACGGATGCTCGCCGTACGGCTGCCGTACGTCAAATCTGCCGTACGGGGATTATAAACCCACAGTGACGGATCATATTAGTTGACGTACGGCTGCCGTACGGCAGCTGGAGTTAGCACACATGATTATTATGAATCTTATTTAAATATTATGGATATTAGTATTATTATTGTCATTATTAAATTATGGATCTTAGTATTATTATTGTCATTATTAACAAGAAAAAGTATAGTCACTATAATATAAACACCATCTCACCAAACGTCTGTCTACGCCACTATACAAAGAAATAGATCTACATGAACATAACTAGACTATAAACTTAGAAATTTTGTCGTATGTGATGATTATCTGAGTTTAAATTGAAGCACACAATATCATTGTAAAACAAGTTTGAAACACAGCATTTAATCAACTTATAAACGCATAATTAGTAAAGGATTATTTACAGGTGTGCTAAGGTGATTTGTCGTAAGGCTATATTTGATACCAATACGTCAGTATGGGTTTTACCCAATAGAAAAGTTACTAAAGCAATCCATACGACGCCGTACGGCGCTATAAGACGCCGTACGGCTCGTTCGTATCAATTGCCCCCCGAGGCAATCGGAAATCTGCCGTACGGGTCCGCTGCCGTACGGCGCCGTACGGCAGAATTTCACTGTGGGTTTTACCTTATGTAAAATGCATTGGAGCAATCGGCACGAAGTTGACGTACGGCTCCCGTACGGCTGCCGTACGTCGCTATGGGTTTTGCCACTTACAGCACCCAGTAAAACCAGGGGTACACCACTTGGATCTTAAACATTTTTACATACAATTGCCACAGAACTGGGTTTTCTTTACAGGTAAAGTGGTTCAAATCACGGCCGATTCACCTTGTCACTTTTAACCCATGAAGGATTCTGGTCTAAATTATGAAAGGCTACCAAAGGGTCAGTTAGTTGGTTGTCAATCCACTATATGCATGTCATCATTCAAAAGTGACCCTCACTCCAATTGAGGGGACCACTTTAATACCATGCACCAGTTCTTCCTAGAGCTAACTAGTTTATTATCATTACTACAATCGATAGATAGATCCATTACACCAAGTGTTTTACTGTACACAGAAAGTATGCTGCTGCTGTACCTGAATGTGTATGGTGTTTCCCTGGGGCTGACCACCAGCTTGCCGGCCTCGCTCCTCACGTCCGTTGTTTGGTACTTGTACACACTCTCTATATAATCTTCTGTGTATTTTGTGTGTGGACTTTCTACTTTGATTTCTGCCATGTTTTTGTCAAAATAAAGGGTAGGCCTGCAACAGAATTTTCCTATTTGTTTTGGTCCATATAGCTAAAGTAAATAAATTAGTTTTATTTATTTTGTGAGTAAAGTTAGAATAGGTGCCCGGGGCGGGTGGACTTTAGCGTCCGCCCCAATGGCAATCTCTGACACCCGTTACAACGACGATTTTTCATTCTGCCGCGGGCGGCTCTGCAGTCGTCAGAGGTAAACTTTTAAAACAGCGCCTCAACATTCGTGTATATTAGTCATTTTGAAGATGGTATTAATGTGCTCTATGTTCATAATTATGTTTTGTGACACACACAGAACTGTTCGTATACTTCTCCAGTTCTCATATATGATATTCACATTTTATTTTGAATTGTATTTAATGAGCTTTTAGTTGGGTTCACGAAAGGGTCCACGAGCCACCCCCTTAAATGTTGTTGAAACCTACTTTTTTATAATACTTAGGGTATCCCTCAAACAGATTTAGACGTTGACATTAGAGCCTAATGTCCCATGGGGTTTGTTCAGCAGCTTTTTACATCCTGACCTTAGTGTTCATAAAATTCAAGACCATCTTCCATAAAGGCGGATTATTTCAGTGATACATGCAAATGCATGAACATAACTGTGATCAATTTCTTCTTAATAGTTGTCTTGAGTAAAAAATTAGTGATTTGTGCCTAGAAATATCACGGAATGAAAAATATTTAGCTTGATTTCATGATTTTAGACCAAAAATCGCTTCGGTCTTGAAATGAGTCATTATTTGCTTGGACCCTAATTTCATAAGTAATGGTTTGATTTTGTTTTTATTTGGAAAAAGACGTCTACATATGCTCTAGTTTGTATGTCTGAAAAGGAAATTCAATTATCTTCATTTGCTTTTATGTAGTGGGCTGTTGAATGAAAATGCGTCTGCCCCACCCCTAAAATGACGTTAGACTGAAAAATTCAAATAGTTGGCATTCATCATTTTTTTGTATAAGATTTATTCATTTTTCTCATTTGAATTTGACTGAACATAAACTATATATGACATTCTCATATTTTGACACTATGCCACTTTTCATTGTTTGGGAAAATCCAAGATGGCCGCCACCGATTTTGTTAAATTTTACCTTTGCCGTGTCTAGCCATGTCGGATACCTTGAAAGAGATAAAATGATAAGTAAAGTCAAATATACATCTGAATTAATGGATAATGGATGATGATATCGTAAATAAGAATTAACCTGGAATAGTTCTGCCCATTATACGCAAAGAACAGGGATGCCATCTCAGAGTTACACTTGTGAAACAATGCTAGGTTGTTAATTTTTACAGAGTACTGCAGCATGAAGACTAGATGGCAATGCTTTATGAATGAAAGCCAAAACGTAGCCGTCTTGCCAAGATGTCCATCCTGAACCCTTTTTTCATAGTCTATGTACCTCTGTATCACATGCTGGCAGAGGGATCTGCGAGAGCAGTTTCAAGGATATCAGCATTGCAGGTGTTCACCAGACATAGAATGGCTTCAGGGTTTGATACCTCAACTGCTTCTTCTTCAACAAACTGTTCTAAAAGCAGTCGCTCCATTGCCTCACAGACAGTTTTGAGGCAAAACAAAGCCTTTGCATAGCCTTTGCCGTTGAGAACACTTGTTAAACAGCCTGTGGTGACAAGATCAGCTTCACGCAGTATTTCAGCATAACCAGATCCACGGCACTTGTGGGAAGTAATCATCCCTATGTAGTTCATTGTTGTGTGAAACTGCACGGGAATGATTATGTGATTGCTGCAACGTTCTGGCTCTTTCCATACCAAAGGCAGGAATTTTATGCATACACCTAGATCAAAAGTATTGATCGCACATTTCTGTCCATCATCACCTACCTCTGCAGTGGCACGTTCTGAGTGTTGGAGAAGTTCTTGTACAGTGGGATACTCAGTTATTGGACGGTGAATTGACGAAAAGTAGTCTATGGTAGTTTTTCTGGTGGGTGGACTTCCTGTGGCAGATACAAATCCCTCAAACGCAGTAACTGGCTGTGTCCCATTGCTTCCCACCACTCTGCACAGCAACCATGCATAGTACATATTCATGAAATCACTATATAACTTGTCATTTTCTTTCGGATGTGACTGTGGTAGAAATTGTGGTCCATATCTTCTGTACATAGTAGTTAATTCTGGAAGCGACTTTGGCAGCTCGATGTGTAGGCTCCATTCCCTGTTTCTTTTGTGAGAACGTGGATCTGCACGTGGTTGTTAATAACCAGGCTCAATCTGCTGTAGCATGATGTCAGCAGCACTGTTTACTACATTGCTACCATGGACGTTAGTGGGATTTTGTTCAAGTTGTCCCATTCACAATGAAACAGGAGATTGCCCTTGCCTGTAATAATCTGGGGAGTTATAAGTGTAGAAACTTCATCCATAGCTTTTGCCATGGCTGTTCCAAGCTCTAACCCAAAGGCATAACTCTCACAATAACCCAACCCATTAAGTATGGTAGTGAGCTGTTTGCTTCTGTATAAATGCCGTACAGTTGTAGTAAGGAGTTTGTGCTTTGGAAGCTTCCAGTCTCCATCTGTGACTGCCCTGCAAATATCCTGTCCTATTGACATTACCAATAACTGACTGACGTTTGATCCTGTCAAGCACATCATTCTTTTCACCAACACCTGTAATGAGACAGGGCATAAATTTGATGAGTTCCTCTCGTAAAACTTCCTCAGGTTTTAGCTCCATGCCATCTGCTGTTGGGGGTCATGGCATCAGATTGACCCGCACAAATGCCCTCTGCACCAATGAGTGGATGAAGATGGCTACTTCTGCTAACTTGCCACTGGAAGTATGGTTGAAAGCTAATGTTATAGCCTCTTCAACTCTGATGGATTTCTTGTAAATAAGGATGAAAGCTAGACACCCTCTTTGACTGTTAACTTATGTGATGGCAATGTTTTCACTGATTTCATGTTTTTAGTAGGGGATTTAAGAGCCAAGGGTGTGCAAAATTTCTGAAAAGCATGAAAATTGGCATAGACGTAGCGAATGTCTTACTCATTCATTTAAGATCGGGAGACACGCCCAAAACCGTCCTGGTAATAATAAAAACAAGATTTATTCATAATGTACCCCAAAAATTTAAAATCATTATATATATATAACAACTCTAACAAAAACAGTTGCAAACTCACATGCCATTGTGATAAATGCATATAACTACTATTTCGTATATAGAATACACATATGTACAGTGTAAAATGTTAAAGAAGTGGTCTAGTCATAACGTCCCCCCAAAATTGTTACATTTCATTTAATGCAGTAAAGAGTCTTGTATATGTATCAATTTCCTTACAATTTGTTGTTTAACACCACAATAATAAATGTACATCAAATGAAAAAAGGCTTTGTAATGTTTTGGATGCCATAATAATTATATATTACTAGAGTCTAGTTGGTAGTTGTACTTGGCATTTGTTTGTAGCTCCAATGTTGCACTCAATTAATATACTGAGTATGGTCTTATGTGGTTATCGATATGCAATGTACATAAACATCATCATTCATATTTTTGTTCATATTTAACATACTTAGCACAATCTCACTGCAGCATACACTGCAATAACAATATTAAGGAAACGTCACTTGCATGCTCCTTTACATTTAAAAGTTCGGTGCAAGGAAGATTTGTCTTTGAACATTTGCAATTTCTCTTACATCCTAAGTGTGGACTACAGCCACATCGTGCAAGTTCTCTACATGGTTTACAGGCAGCTGGTAAATCAGACCAATATGGCACAATCTCATGTGAGGGATTATCAATCCATCCCCATTCCCCAACTCTTCACGTCTGGTCACATTTGAATTGGAACCAGAGATTGTCACCAAACAAATACTCCCTGAAAAGTGGCTCTTTTGACATGTTACATAAGAGCTACTTGAGTTAGTGGCAATCGGGAAAACATGTTGTTTGAGGATGATGATGAGAATATGTATCTCCTTGCTTCATTGACGGTACTGAAAGGACAATGCTTACTGTACAACACAACAATAAAACTTTCAATTTCTACTAATACAACGTCAGGGATACTTTCAGTTACATTGCTTAATGCCAGCATGCAGGGGACCTGCAAAAAATTTTGAAAGTAATTTAGTTGATATATACATTTATGCTTAACATATATCATTTTGGACATTTTTGGGAGATGGGAAATGAAAATGATCCCATTATGAACATGGCTCCTAGAATTTTTGAAAAAACGCACATACTTTGTGTTTTTGTTAATACCACACTAAATATTAGGTTTATTGTCATGAAAGTTACACCATCATGTAGAAAAACAGTTATACTATGGGTGTACCAAACATCATAAAGATCTACATAATATCATAGGAATGGCATGCACTAATCGAATGCACTGTCAATTTTGCACCACTTGAAGAAAGGCTAAGTGCACACGTTTTTTTGCAATACGTGACACGTTACGTGTTCTGTAGAATTCTCCTTTTTGGTACACCGGCGGCAGGTCAGATAAGTATGTTACTTAAATTAAATTATTCTAATTATGACACGTATTTGAGAAACAATGCTCAGATGCATAGATACTAGTGTTTTATACATTGAAATTGTAGCAAAATATGGACTTTATCAATGGAATATATACGAGAAAGACATGTATATATCAAGGATAACATACGCATTGTATACAGTTGGAAAGGACAAGCAACATTTATTGATAATCTTGTCAAACACACTGACTGTCAAAATCGTCTCTTTTGAGCTTGAGGCAAAAACACAATTTGGAAATCTGGACAAAGCTCATTAAATACAATTCCAAATAAAATGTGAGTATCATATATGAAAACTAGAGAAGTATGCGAACATTTCTGTGTGTTACAAAACATGATTATGAACATAGAGCACAATAACACCATCTTCAAAATGACTAATATACACGAGTGTTGAGGCACTGTTTTGACATCGTACCCCTGACGACTGCAGCGCCGCAGGCGGCGGAATGAAAAAACGGGTCACAGAGACTGCCATTAAGTATATTGATTGCCCCGGGCCAAGTTAGGTTACATTCCCAGCACACGCCTTTCGCACGTTTAACATTAGTTACTCTGCCCTTACCATGGATGCCAATGGAAATGGGACAATAGCAGGTGTCCCTTTTGATTAGTGGCCCCTTTCACTGTTTAAACTCACACCAATTGAAGGTGGACATACGCCCGTACATCTGTACGTGTGTGTGTGGTTACCTTCTATAAGGGTTTTGTGAACTGTGTAACGAAACTAGTTCTTCAGTAGGTCTCCAGTGCGTGAGGTTGCAGCAACCTCGCAGAGTATAAAGTAGCTATATATAAGTTGCACTGGACTAGGTATATTATCCCCTTAGTTACACACACCTTGTTGTTATGCCTTCTTAAGCCCACTGTAGGATTAAGGACTCAGTACACTATAGTACTGAGATTCAGCCATTAGGGCTCAGTTTCCTTGTAGACGCTAGTCGGATAGCACGTAGGGCTGTTAACCTATTCCTTCGGGGATAGGCCTTCTTTACTTACCTGACGGGGCTAGCCGGTGGTGACCCCCCTCCTCACAGCGCCTGGGACCGCGTGGCTTCGTAAAGGGGACGCCCTGATCATTGAGTGTCAGCACCGGTGCGAAGTCCCTCCGTGTAGGGGCCCAGCGTGAAACCCGGCTTGTTAGGCACCAGGCACTCGCCCAGTACGCTGGACGGTGGCCTGTACGTGGGGTACCAGTTAACACAACGAGTAGTAAGGGAACCAACATCGTCCAGGAGTCAGCCGTCCTTCGCGCGTCCTGAGCTCCGGCTCGTGGCGACGCGAATTAGCACAGAGCGCGGCCCAGCTACCACTGGGCGTCGCGACCGACTCCACTTTGCATACAGTTTGGTGCTGTGACCAGGATCTCGCGACGGTACACGCCTGTGGGCGCGATACGAATGTGAGATCCAGTCACCATGTCCGACCTACAACGTCCAGAGGGGTGGTTCTCAGGAATCGGGAACACCTTCTCCGCCGGGAAGCTAGCCTGGAGTCATCGCAGAGGTAGTACTGCCGAGTCGTCGACCGAGAAACAAGAAGAAATAGGGTCGCGAACAGCGGCGCCTAATGCACCACGAGTCGATCCTCGCGAACCCCGCCACGCTATGTCGGAAGGGGAGCAAGAGGTCGCGTACTACGCTGAAGAGAAGCGGGTGAAGAAACGCCAAGCGGCAAAGAAAACCCGCCGACCACGGAGTGAGGCTGAGTACTCACCACCCTTGACACGCAGTCGCAATGCCCTGACCTTAAGATGGGGTAGTCTGACGGACGGAGTGCAGGCAGGTCCTCTGACCCGCACTGCTCCTCCACCGCAGCTACAGCCGCAGGCCGGGACATTGACCTCAACGACTCCAGAAGACCCAGTGCTGACACAGTCTGCCACGGGGAAGAAGTCTCTGCAAGGCGTGCCCGTGGTACCAAACGAGCAGGACCCACCGCCGCCCCCTGTTGGGGACGACGACGGGGCCCCTGAGAAGCAAACAGGAGTGGATCTTCACGTAGGTGAGGAGACCGCTAGCCAGGACAGCGATGGAGCGGAGGAAGATGTGAACGGAGATGCCGCGCCTGCTGGCCAGGACCAGTGACTCACGAAAGCGGGCTACCACCCGGACTCAGACTTGCAAAAGTCAGGGGTTGCGGGAGCTCTGCGAACTCCGACACAGAGGGACGAGAAGGTGGCGCCCGCCAAGAAGTGGGTAGGCGGCATGTCTGGGTCGGTTAAAACAAACCCAGGGTGCATAGAGGACAACGGAAGTAGGGCGCCATTTGAAGAGCGACCCTACAGCAAGTACAAGGAAAACGGCTTTGGGTGTTCGTGAATTGAAGTGGACGCACCTCTGCCGCTTAGAGGAAACGCAGGCGTTCATGGGAGGCACCACAGAGCGTGTGTTACTCCTCGGGGCGGTCTGCGACTTTCCTCCTGGAACAAGAGAAGGACTTCTGCTGCAATGGGTACCGGAGTGTGACTCCTATGCCTACAACCTGACACTCGGGACAGCCGAAAAGGTTCTCCTCGAGGTGTTACAACACAACAGCGCCGATATTTGCAACAAGATTGCAGAAACTGGGCGCGATGGTGCAAACCATATGAGGCAGCAGTGGAGGGAATTGTTGGACGGGGCATTAGTCTTGGGCCAAGAGGAACAGCGGGCAGAGCTATGGAGGCATACGACGCGACAGATCACCGACTGGGAAGTCGAGTTGATCCCCAACTACAGAGTGCAGTCTAAATCATGAGAACAAATGACTGACGAGAGCAAGGCGGAAGCAGCGTGAATGGAGAGGGCAAAACTGCAGTATCGCACCAGCAAGCGACACCAGAAGAAAGACCGACCCAATACCCGCTCGCCTTCGAGCGCGATGGGGAAAAGGGAACGGTCTGCGGCTCGTTCGCCACCACGGGAACAGAAGAAATGGGAGTGGGACGTGGCTAGTCCGCCTCTCCTTCTGCCTCGGGGGAAAGACCGGGCCCCTAACACCGGAGCACCAAGCGAGCGGGGGAATGACACACCCCCGCCACCACCTTTAGAGCCATGGATACGCGACGACCTCGAAAATCTCAACTCCTTGAGGGCCGAGGTTTCACGACTCGAGGCCGAGCGCGAAGAAGAGAAGCGCCTGCGGGCATGGATCGCGGAGCTGCAGAGACATGGGTCAACCAGCATGGGCATCAGCCCAATTCTGGATCGTGCCGCATCCACCCCTGCCGGTGCCTTGCAGAGGGCCCTGGCAGGAGACAGCCAACAGCACGGGGGTGCCTGGCCGCACACAAGCGCATTCTCGGTACGCCCCGACGGAGAGGACTCCACGTCGACGAGAGGTGAATCGCGATCGTTAGCAAACCCTCTCGTGCGGTGCTTCATGCAGACCCCCTGGGTGGGGGCTCTGGACGAGTATCGAATAGAAGAAGCCGGTTGGAAGGAAGAGGAAGCAGCGCGTAAAAGACGCGCCCTTCGACGCAAGCAGAATCGACAACAAGGTCGCAGAGAGTCAACCTCTTTGGAGGACGATGACTTACCGCCCGGCGTGCCGACAAGTGTGTCCTTCAAGGATCGCATTAAGAACTTTCACAAGTTCAGCGAGCCCCAACTGGTGGAGACCCTCCGGTTATACCGAGTTCCGTCCCAAGAGTGGGCGGGATGGCTGGTGGACCGGTTATCAGGAAAGGCGCACGGGAGCCTTGTTGAACCTCCCTATAGAAGACAGGAATGATTGGAAGATACTCTTGGCGACTCTTAATGCTCACTTCCATGTGGAATTTGAGATGAGGGCCGCCGAGGAAGAACTCGTGACTTGGAAGCAGGGCAACAAAGAATCGGTCCGCGACTTCATCGCTCAGTTGATGTCCCTGGCGCGCAAGGCGTACGGGAAAGATAACCACCGCAGAGAGTCGGCCGTGTTGAAACGGCTCGAGCTGGGATTAAATTCGGCTTCGCTTCGGCGAACGTACGACGAGGTCATGATGTATCCTGAATCGGATCTAGCCATCTTGACCCAAGAATTGGTCAGGCGCGAATCGCGTGATGATCCGACCAACTACAAGGCGAACATCGTACGCGAAAAGGAAGAAGCCAACTCAAAGAAACCCAACCACCCGTCTACAGAGACTGTGGTGAAACAAGTGCTGGCGGTGCAGGGTGAGCAGGAAAAGAAGAAGTCGGAATCGGGCAAAGGGACCGAGGCCGCTGCAGCTACGTCGGGTTCCCGGCATGGGAAACCGCGAGACCGGCGTCAGCAACATCGAGGGAGTCAACGCGGGTTTGTGAACGTAGAGTGCTGGCATTGTGGCAAGAAAGGCCACGTCCGCACTGGTTGTTTTCAAGCAACCCGAACAGATAGCCGAGTGGCAATCGGCATCCTCCAACAACGCGGCCAAGAGGACGACGGACAACAACGTCAAGAAGAATTCGGCCCAGAACACGAGCTCTGGGGCCGCCGTGAAACCGGAGGGAAACGAGTAGGCAGGGGTGCTGAGTCGCGAGCTTCCCCTGCCGCTGATACGAGCAACAACCATCCTCAGAGGTCTACTAGCCGGGGTGAATTTTATCGCGTGTCCAGTGCATGGGCATGCCGTGTCGGATTTGGGGGGTGAAGGGGTCGCCAGCAATGGCGTCGCCTCACCGCCCATGAGAGCAGCACCGGATTCGGGGGGTCGGCCTCTGGGTTCGCTCGGCCTAGGCATTCGAGGAGGATGTGATCGTCGCGGGGTTCGGTCTAGCGGCTCGCCGCGACCACTGGATCGTCGTGACCGGGCTTCTTATTTCACACCTGGGAGGGACGGGCAGGATGCAGGGAGCAGTACACCGGACGAGAGTCTCGGTGCGACCACATCGCGTGCCGTTTCTGAGTGCAGTAGAGGGAATGTACACGAATGTTGCACTAGTTTAGTAGCGACTGGACGACGGTTTGGTAGCACATGCAGGAAACAGCCAGACACAGAGACAAAAGCTTCGCTTCCCGGGGGCCGTGAGGTCGCACAAGAAAGGGGTGAGGAGATGGGGGTTGAGTTGCGGAACACCCTATGAGGGACCGTGGACGGAAATTGTCATCCCATGGCTCGCTTAACGTCGATCCAACATCAGCAGTGCACTCTAGCAGTGGACGAGGGCGACTGTCGTACCTCCCCGCCTGGCGGGCCGCGCGATTCATTGTGTGAGCTGCGACGGGGGGAGGCATATCAGTGTCTGCCAGCAGAAGACATCGCGCATGTGCGCAAAGCAATGCCCTTGCTGGAGGCCGCTCTCGTATGTAGGTGTCGTGTAGATCTCGCGGGATCTGCGCTCGCGACGTGCTTAGATACGGGGCCACCTTCAGCCTACTTTCAAACGCCGTGTATTCAAGATTGCAGGAGCAGCTGCCACCACTACAACCAGCGAACCTCATGCTCACAGGGGCTGGGGGAGAGTCGCTCAACGTGAAGGGGCAGTCCCAAGTCGACCTGTCATTGGCAGGGGTGACGTATCCATAAACAGTGTATGTCGGGTGATTAGAAGGTCTCGACCTTCTGCTGGGCATGGACTTCCTCGCTACATACGAAGTTGAATTGGACTGCGGGGCACAGACAGTGCGAATTGGCGCCGACGAGATACCATTCGGAAAGGCGCTGAAGGTAGAGAGCAACGACCTGGTGCGTATGGACAAGACCGTGCGAATTTGCTCGCGAGGCGTGCAGCGTGTGTCTTGTCATCTGCAGGACCTCTCCAGGGTGGGGCGCAAGGTGCTGCTAGAAGGGGTGGCCAATTTAGGCGATCTCCTTTTCGTAGTGCCTTCGCTGGAAATCGTTGCGGAGGACGGAAATATTTCGTTGACTCAGGAGAACCGTGGAACGTTGTTTCGGCAACTAGAGAAAGATTTGGTCGTGGCCAAAATCACCGACCTGCCAACCACAGATGCTGAGCGCCTGGACGACGCGAATCAACCTTCGGGCGAGGGTGAGAGTCCCTCTGCCTGGCGAATATGGCGGATACCCGCCCAAGTGGCGAGTGTCAACGCCGTAGGAGCACGACACGGGAGCGAGTGGACCTGCCAGCAGTTGATCCCGGAGAGTATGGGTCTTGAGTCCTCTCTGAGCAAGAGCGAGTGTAAGTTGTACTTTGCAGAAGAAGCTCCGGCACGACCGTCAGCTGAGCCCACTACTGATGAAGTACTCGGGAAGTTCCCCGAGTATCTTTGCTTCATGCTACCGACCGAGGGAGAATTAGCGCCAGACGAGATCGCCAAGGTTGAGGCCCTGGTGATGGAATACAGGGACATCTTCATGGGACCCAGGGACCCCCCGGGCTCCACGGATTTGATCCACCACAAAATCGACACGGGAGACGTGACGCCAATCAAGCAAAACTACTTTCGCAGCTCACTAAAGGAGCGAGAGTATGTCGATGCAGAGCTGAACAAAATGTTAAAGAGCGGAGTCATCCGCCCATCCAAATCGCCATGGGGAGCACCGGTAGTGCTGGTCCATAAGAAGTTGGGAGAGCTGCGATTCTGTATTGATTTCCGCTGGCTGAATGAAGTTACCCGGAAGGAGGCGTTGGTGGAGCAACATCTACAGGGGAAAGGACGGTGTGTGGCGCCTCCGAAAAACACTACTCTCCAAGCGGAAACCCGAAGAGAAGCTGCGAATACCTCTCGTGCCAGTCGCCTGGCAGGAAAGCGTCTGGCGGTGCGTGCACGTGCATAGCGTTAGCCACTTGGGCTACGAGCGCGTGTACGAGCTGCTATGACATTGCTTTGCCTGGCCGGGAATGCACGAGGATGTGAAGATGATGTGCTGCGCGTGTATCATGTGTCAGCAATGTAAATCAGGACCCGGGGGTGGTAAACTCCCCATGCAGCACGAGTACGTCAGATTTCCACACGAGCGGGTCGCAATTGACTTACAAGGCCCGCTCCCCGAGACCAGCTCAGGGCATCGTTATGTCTGTGTGATTCAAGACTACTTCTCCAAACGAATGGAGTTGTATCCCCTACTAAGAAAAACGGCGGAGGCAGTCGCGGATGTGCTCTTCAGGGTGTATATCGCGCGGCATGGCGGCTTTTGCCGACTTCACAGCGACCAAGGAGGAGAGTTTGATAACCATCTTTGCGATGAGTTATGCAGACTGTATGGCGTCGACAGATCGCGGACTACCCCGTATGCTCCGTGGAGCAACGGCATGGTAGAAAGGAGCAACAAAACCATCAAAGCTATCCTGCGAGCGTTGAACGTTCACAAGTGAGAAAATTGGGACGAGACGCTGCCGTATGTCTTTATGGCATACAAGGCGACGCCCCACGCGAGTACGGGATTCACCCCACAGCGATTGTTTTACAGTCAATGTGCAGATCCACTACTTCCCGTGGATTTAATGTATGAGTGTGATGACAGGGCGGTGCCTCAGTGCTACTCATCCTACGTCTTTCATCAAAGGAACCTTGCAATGCAAACGGCGGAAGTTGTTCGCGAGGTTACTGGGCGAGCGGTGGAGGTGCAGATGGAACAACAGAAGAAACACGCAGCCAACCCACGCCGCTATGCGGTGGGTGATCGCGTTCTACTATTTCATCCCCCAAACAAGCGAGATGTACTCCACGCGCAGCCATGGATTGGCCAATTCAAAGTGATTGAAGTGGGTAGCGACAACATCATAAAGATTCAGATGCACACCGACGTCCCGTGTAAAGTCACCACTCTTCATATTCGGAGGAGGTCGCTAGTGTAAACCGGCAACGCTTCTTTGAGTATTGGAGGGTCAACTACTAGACAGATCGCGGGGCACATCGCTCAGTTTTATGGGCGCGACCCCGCAGCTTGGTGTTTAAAGTTTCAATGGAAACGCAACCCTCCTAATCCACCCAGACCATGGCGTTTGGAATTGAAACTTGGGGGAGAGGGAGCGGGTGTCACGAGAGGGGAATTCTACTGAACTGCGAGGGAATCTCGTGAGTTTACAACAGGAAGGGAATCACAACAGGAGTTTTAGGATGCAATGCAGCATATACCCACCAAATTTGTGTTTGTGTTGGGTACAACGTAATTAAAGAAAACCACCAATTGAAACAAAAGTCAGTAATGGCTATGCAGTGTTTAAATGATCGTGGACTCGAAGAAAGCCAGCCGCGAAGCTCGGTGGCCGCGATAGTGGTCACGCGAGTGTCGACAAGGTCGCAACCTCATAGTCGCGAGCCGAAAACCAGGGATAATGCGTCGGTCCGAAGGGCAATCAGCTCTTCGGGCTTTGTTTGTGTGTCTACAGTATCAGCACCAGTCGCGGCGGCCTAGTTAGAACCCGCGTCACTATGGTAACATAGGCGGCGCCCGGCGGAGGCTAAGCAAATAATCCTTTCATCAAGTGGCGGATAGGCGCGAGACATTCGCGGCCGATCAGTCAAAACAAAGACACGTGTGCGCAAGTACTGGAACGGTCAAAGGTCAATCACAGTGCGGGCTGGCTGCCGATTGGCTGATCAGCCCCGTAGCGGCAAAAGCAGACCGGTGTACTATATAGTATAGCCGATATTTTGAAATCATCAGTCGATTGACTGGTGACAGTGCAGTAAAGACGTGTTGACGGATTTGCTGCATTTGTTGCGCTTTTATTACAGATTGTTGCGGTTTTCATCACTCCGAGGTGCACAGTTTACCCTTGTTGCATTGTAGGTAGGATCCTGGGGGCCTTCATCGGCGCAGAAGACGGGCGTAGGGGGCTGGGTCAGTCATTATGCTGACCTAGGCCCTGATAAGGCATCCGGGGGAGGGCCCACTTCCCCAGCACGTGTGGGAGAAGAGTCGGGGGCCGGCGATAGAGTCGACCTACCGATGGACGACGTCCAGGAAGCTGAAGGGGATGATGTGCTGTTAGCACAGATCACCGCCCTGACGCAGGGAGAAGATGATAGCAGGGCAGTTTCGACTGTGCCTGACGACGAGGCTGCTTGCGACGAGGACGCCGACGCCGACTCGAGGGAGGAAGAGCCTTCCAGTAGCTGGGCCGACGTGCAGCAGGCAGAGGATGAAGAAGAAGAGCAGGGGGTGACTTAGCGTCTGCCTCGCCCGAGCCTGATGCGCCACTTGGCCAGCAGGTGATGTGGGCGTCGCGAGGCGTCAAGCGGGAACCGACTGAGAAGGATCAGTGTCGGTTCTTTGCCGATCCCTACACACGACAGGTGTTGTACGGGGGGAGGTATGTGGGGGATCACCCCGAAGACGGCGTCTGCTACCTGGCAGACCACATCACCGGGCAACACTCGTATGAGATGTCGCAGAAACCGGGCTACGGAGGCGTGCGACACCCACAGTGGTTAGGGCATGCTCCCAACGATTGGCGGTCGTGTGACGCGAAGCCAGAATTGCGCTGGAGAGCAGTAGGGAAGGTGGCGAACCAGTCAGGTCACACTGCCTTTCCCAAATTTCCAAAATTCCAGTGGACAAGCTCACGCATGAGGGTGTCAAACTCTTGTTCATGGCGTGGTTAGAAGCCGGAATGAGATGTCCAGTGGCGGGATGCGAGCCTTGGGCAGCTTTGGATGCAGACAGCAAGTTTGCTCTGCCACAACCACAAGCCATGGTGACTCGGGATCGTCAGCATTTGATTAGGCGACCCAACAACTTCGCCAAGATTGACGCGGCACTTGTGTGTGCACCGCGATCCAAATCGACAAGAGAGCACGGATGGGAGGGGTTTGAGTGCGTCATTGAGCACTGGGCCCACTTCCACATGAAGGGGGATGCTGTTTTTCTGCCCCTTGTTGCAGCGGAATGGCGGTGGAGATGCTCCCATCTGCCTGTCAGAATGCCATGCTTCCTTCCTTGACCGCGGCAGTTCAGCATATGGTCACCGAGCACTCGAACGAGGTTGACCTCAAGAAGGAAAAACTCTTGGCCACGCGTGAGAAAGCTCGTCTGCGGGGCAAGACCAAGGAGGCAAAAGGTGAAGACGATGATAAGGATCGATGGCTGGTTCATGGGCATTTACGTGTCCCATGTCGGGCTCCCTCAAGTCATCGGCCGGAAGAAGTGGTTTCCCGATGCCAAGCTTGCTAGTGTGATCGTGGGATTTTATCTGCGCGATGTCGACATGGAAAAGCAACCACTCTGGGACAAAGGTCACAAGGAGTGGCTCAAGCTGTGCCGCAAAGACTTCGCACGGTGGACGTCTGCCCTCAGCTCGTATTCGGTGGCAGCGCCGAAAGGGGTGAGCCGATACAGCGAGAGGCCAAGCTCAACAAAGAGTTCACGCAACAACGGACAGCCGACATGGATCGCATGCATCGGCAAGGCGTGAAGAATGCGGACAACATTCATGAGATGTCATTAACCTTTCGGGAGTTGATTGACAGCCTGCGCGACCTGTCACTGCAGATCCGCGACTCAGCCGCCCAGAGCGGGGAGGGATCTGGCAGTCCACAGGTGGTATTGGAATCTGCCCCATTGGAACAAGAGCTGGGCAATTGCTACGATTGTTTCCAGAGCATCGGCAACGCATCAGACTCCGTACAGATGTGGAGAAGATCCGGAGAAGCTGAGGTCGGGTTGGGAACGTCGAGTGCGACGGTGGGGTCAAGGCCGGACCGCACGTCCTCGCAAACTCTCAGCTCGAGCTCGTCCAGCCAGAGTCGCTCGTCCCACTCTGTAGCGAGTGTGGACATGGCGTCCGACATCCGGGGTCAAACCGCCGCTCCTGCGCGTTTACCAGGAAGCAGCAAAACGGCTGCCCCAGCAAAACCCACCGGCCGAGTGAAGAGGAATCCTGTCCCTTCAGCAGCAGCAGAGAGTGCAAAGGCTCGTTCCTCAAAGGGCGGCAGTTCCAAGTCTGGGATGCCGTCCTCGTCAGCTAGGAAGCAGTGAACGCCGGGTGGGGGAGGGCATATCACGCTAACTGACGGGTTGTAGGTGGTATGTTCGGTCATCAGGTTGGCCACACCTTTGGGTGTTGGCCGGGTTTGCCCAGCAACGCCAGACGTGGAGCGGTGAAATCTTGGTGGCTGGGACACCAAGGGTGTAAGGGTCGTCCTCGCAGGCGGTGGGCCAGTTACCACCCCCGTCCGTAGGAGTTGGGCTTTTGATCAGTTTTGAGTCCAAGGGCGATCCGACCTACAGTGGGTTTCATATTTACTTGCCGTCGGCTAATTGTACTCTACACGGTACACCATCCGACATCGTAGCTGGCGGCCCCTCCATGTAGTTTGGCCCTTTCTTGTGTACGGCCCTCTTCCAAATTTCCCTTCCCGTTTTGGTTAATAAGTTGTGGGTCCTTTTACCCCCTGCTATATTTTAACGGTGTCCACAGTCCTGCTGCGTTTTACTTTTACACCAGGTGGACGTTGGGGGAGAGTTTTTGTTTTGTATATTTTCAGGAGCTCGGGCGCGGCAAGTGTGAAAGACGGCCCAAGTGTGCGACACAGTGTCGCGAAGTGTTTCGTCTGCTCGCGGACTTAACCGCGAAGCAGTCGTGCAGTTCCCGAAGAACGGAGTGCGAGTGGAGAGAGAATGTGGCCGCGTCCCGAGTGCCGCCCCGCGCCGTGTTCACTTTGGATACTTTTACCGTTTCGTTAATGTGTAGTTCCCATGCAGGTAGGCTATACCCGTACAAGCGGTGTAGTCCTATCTCCATGGGACCTGGGGGAGTGTGTAATAGAAACCAGTTCTTCAGTAGGTCTGCAGTGCGCGAGGTTGCAGCAACCTCACAGAGTATAAAATAGCTATATATAAGTTGCACTGGACTAGGTATATTATCCCCTTTGTTACACACACCTTGTTGTTATGCCTTCTTAAGCACCACTGTAGGATTAAGGACTCAGTACACTATAGTACTGAGATTCAGCCATTAGGGCTCAGTTTCCTTGTAGACGCTAGTCGGATAGCACGTAGGGCTGTTAACCTATTCCTTCGGGGATAGGCCTTCTTTACTTATCTGACGGGGCTAGCCGGTGGCGACCCCTCTCCTCACGGCGCCTGGGACCGCATGGCTTCGTAAAGGGGACGCCCTGATCGTTGTGTGTCAGCACCGGTACGAAGTCCCCTCCGTGTAGGGGCCCATCGTGAAACCTGGCTTGTAAGGCACCAGGCACTCGCCCAGTACGCTGGACAGTGGCCTGTACGTGAGGTACCAGTTAACACAACGAGGAGTAGTAAGGGAACCAACATCGTCCAGGAGTCAGCCGTCCTTCGCGCGTCTCGAGCTCCGACTCATGGCAACACGAATTAGCACAGAGCGCGGCCCAGCTACCGCTGGGTGTCGCGACCGACTCCACTTTGTTTACAACTGTACGCGGGCTACGAGGTTTGTTGTTGCCAGCACAGGTGGTCAATCTGACCTGGTGATGGCCTGCTAGATGCACCAGTCCACACGTATATGAATATCAAACCATCTGGTTAGCAGCGAGGTTTTGTAAGTGCCTCGCAGGTTTGTTGAATAACGCATATGGTTGTACATAGAGAGAACATGGTTCCCTCCCCATATGACTGTTGTGTATCGGACAAATCTGCGGGCGTATTAGACGAGCCTTTTTTTCTATTGGTATCCATCAAATTCTTTGAACCTTTAAGCGTTCTTTATTTATCAACCAATGTCACAAATACGCAATGTTTCAAATATATAATGCTTTTGATGAACATGATAATCATAAATCAACTAAGTTTCAAAGCACGCATGAATACAATACATGCACAGCAAACAAAAACATCACTCAGAACTACTCGGAATGTTTCGGAGCTCAACAGACCTCGGATGGGATGAGATGGAAACCATTTTAGAACTATGTTGCTTTTCGTCACGGGTAATGTTCCGATTTAGTGTGAAGATAAAATCAACTATGCACGAGTGGTGTCTTATGTGCAAAGTTGACCATTGCCCTTTTCTCTATCCACGTGTTTTCCTATTTTTCAAAACTTTTACTGTTTTACTGTTTGTGTACCTCATGATGTGCAGACTCCCGATTCGATTCTTCCAGGATTGATAACGTCTATTGGGTTGCATATCCAGGTGATTTGAATGATCCCATGACATTTTTATAACCATCTATTTTGTTAGATGCATTATATACATATGAATAGTACACCTATATACTAAAATGCCCAGAAATCACATCGTCTATAAAATATCTGGCTTGTTTACAATAATGTTAAATGCTGAAGGTTTCCGAGAATACGGAAAGACCAGCGTAAATCATAGTGCCCTTGACGTGTTCTTTGAAGCGTCAACCGTTCAAACAATAACGCACACCGAATTTCTCTGAACGTCCCTGCAAGGAGTTGACCAATACCAAGTACCCCCCCCCCCTCCCAGAAGAAATGATTGTCTGTGAAATAGGAAAAAAGTAGTCCCGTTATTTGTCAACAAAAGCACATAATATGGTCAAAAAGCTATATCGGGTCTAGACCCAATATGGATTTCCATATCGGGTCCCTGTATCGGGTTCCTAGCCAATCCGATAACCCAATGAATATATAGTCATTGGTTGATAAAAGGTTTTATTTCCAGGTTTAGCAAGTCAAAATGCTTACAGTTCTGGTGCCGTGACAAGGATTGATTGGCGTGCGGCAACACATCCCAACAAGCCCTCCCGTGGTTTACGCTCACGTACCACGCGGGAGAACGTCACTTCTACGTTGTTCACGTACGTATACTGATGGGTGAGCCCTGACGCCCCAAGCCAGGGCCCACATGGGACCGAATTTGAAACAGCCACTGTTGGACGCCGGCGGTGATGCCTTCTGGGTACTGTCACCAACCGGCAACTGTGGGGACAGGACTGACCCGAGGAGGGCCTCCACTCCTAAGACTCAGTAAATATGGTCACTTGTCTGGGGCGGGTGCCATATAGCGGGCAAGTCTCCCTCACAGTTGAGAACCAAAGTTACTTTGACGGGAAGATTCCCACGAAGATGACCTCTCAGGTCATACCTCTCACAGACGCTACAGAGATCCAGGGCTATGCAGGGCACTCTGACAGTCCCGAGGGTCATGTGAGTGGAGTGAGTCCGCACCATCCTGCAGGGTTGAGTGAAGCAAAGGGAGTCCAGTCTGGTACCCGGGTGTATCGCGTGGCAGCCATGACTGCTGACGAAAATCACACACAGGTCCACGATGGCTCAAAGTGGTCTTCCCAACTGTTGATCCCAGATCGTTTGGTATCTTCTTCATCGAGGTCTCAATGAGAAGTTTGTGACGTGTTGTACTGGGAGAAAGGATTTAGAATTCAAGGGAGCGGGAACTGCCCAGCAGAGTGATGCGGAAGTGGTCGGTCGCTCGCTCGCTCGCTCACATATAACACATATGTAATATACATGAATGTGGTACTAAATAAGTTGTCTTTTCTTATTTAGTGTGCGCAGTTTTTATTTCATTTCATTATTTTTCTTCTAAACATCTTTTTCTTTAAAAATAACCAGTACAGTGGTATATTTAGAAATTTTATTTGTTAAACAAATAGCCAATAATGCAATGGCATAAATGTTGAAGAAATCATTATTGTTAGTAGTGCATCCGCCACTCTGTGCTCAGGGCGAGTAAACATTTATAGAGGCTCACATACAGGTAATTATACACAATGTGGCGGCGGCGGCACAATCCGCCGTCTTGGCCATGTATTGTACGTATTTATTTATTGTACTTATTGAGAACGTGTACTTCTGTTCTCAACAGCCACTCGCGCTGCCGCCAATGACAGTCAGTAGCACGAACTCTAATACAATACCGGCGGCCACGTGGGTAGCCGCCGCTGCCGCCGCCACCATTTGCACGGATTAACAATCATGTGGTCACTTACGGAGTAACAAGAGAAACAAGCACATACCCTACTTGACGATATCCTCCTCCACTGCGTAACCTAATGTAATTGTCCCTAGTGCGTACAGTCCGGCACAAATGCTGAAGTGATAGCGCCGCGTGGGATGACAGACAGCCACTATACTAACGGTGGTAGCAGATGGTCTGTGTGTGATTATTAGACTGTTCAACTATTGTACAGCTGCCGCCGCCACATGGACTGTGAGCAACAAGTCTAAACATAGGCGCCGGTCAGCGGGAGGCCACGGGGCGGCGGCGCTTCCTAACACACCTGTATCATAGTTTATGGTACAGATTATAAGCCAGATTTAGTGCGTTGCATGAAATCAAGTGATGACTCGAGTCAATCCATATTAAATACCCAATAACACAGAAATAACGAGAATGATTTAAAATACATGGACAACGGCGCAATGTCATGCATATTGTGTGTCCCAGGTGAAGGTCACGACGACCACGTTACGCATCAAGGTGCCAGCCACAAGCCGCCGCGCCACCAGCTCGCGCTACCCTCAGCGCACTCCATTTCCACAGTAATTCAGAGAACCGAGATTGTTTAAGGTAAATACTCTTTGCTTAAATACTTCAATAGCAAATATCATCATATTAGAAAGGTTAAGCGTCCTATATTCATATTCTATATTTATATTGGATATTAATGTGCACTTTGGCTCACATAACGGTCATTTCAATCATATTGTATTAACTTGTATTGTAGTTAGCTATGGTGCGATTACCAAAAAAGTAGTTCTAAGGGCTGAGTCATTATGGCGTGGGGATCGGAAAAAACTGGGGTGGGGGTGGGGGTGTCATATGTTTAAATTTGAATGTTGTGGGGGGGGGCTCAGAAGTTTGAGAACATATGTTGTGGGGTGTGTGTCAGAACTTTTAAAACGTATGTTGTGGGGGGGCGTCAAAAGTTTGAAGTGAAAGAATTGGGAGGGTTAATAGTTCTGATTTAGACTTTATAGGGGTGGGGGATGGCCGGTGAAACATAACGGTCCTTATGGCATAATCAAGTCTCCAGCACATTGGTGGGCACATTTAACATGGCTCTCTGTGACAAATAATTGAAATATTCTATGAAAAAAATAAGTCTATTTTTTCTATTTTTCCTGTGGCTGAGGAGCATCTTCAGATTGCAGTTTGTTTGTTTATTTCTTAATGTCATACAACATATAAATTACTACAATACATATCAAACATTAATATATGTTGCCCGACCATATCTGGCCTATAAGGATTGCATATAAAAATATTCCATATTCATGAATGCTGTCGGCATAGCTTTCTCTGGAAAATAATGAACCTTTCAGACTGCACCATTTCATTTGTGGAAGAAGGTGCCTCCATGCACCTCTATTGGCATATAGATATACAGATTCTTAACTCACGCAAGAAAATAATGACAATTTTCTGATCAAAATCCTAAATAGCACTGGGTCCACACGAGGCGCGTATCGCGCGTTCAGCGCATCATTCCAGTATTTCAAGATGTAGGCTGGGATACACGCTTGAAAAAGCCTTCTAGAAATTGATGTTGAGGAGTCGGTCTCCCATATTTGGTTGACCTTAATTTTTTTTATAGAATACACCCTTGACTTTCATTGCATAATATTTTTATTTGCGGCGACTCTTGCGAAAGTGTTGAAATCGACTGGTTTCCATGGTAACTAAACATAAAAACGTGTCACTATAAGAAATTTCATTATAATATGACTTACACTTTCACAATACTTTTGTGTAATACATCAAAGTAAAGCTTAAAATCTGCTCTATTACAAAAAATATAATTTATGCAAATTAGCTCATTTGCATATGCATACTTAACATAATGTATTCAATTTTTGCTAATTTTACAAGAAATGTCCATGTTTGCAATCATCCTACTTGGCAGAAAATGCAAATACGATTGAAAATGTTATTGCATATGATTAACATATCATCGTGGAACACATATAATAAGTTTGGTAACAATCTAAAGAATCCTTTAATTTTCAGAGTCGGTATTGCAATGAGCCCTTTCAACTTTGTGTATGACAGGCCTAGTCTATTTTTCAAATGGGATATAGCATAACTGTGTTTTGGGGGATTTATGGTGTTTTATGGTTGATTATGGTTTTATAGGGCATCCTGAGGAAGAATCTGAAGGGTACCAATGTGCCACTCTTGCATTGAATTTCTTAAGAGGCAAAAACAAAATGGCCGCCGGAGCCATCTTGCTTATAGCAAAGAAGCCCATAGCTTCCTTATTATTGGTGGTAGAAAGTTGATTTTGGTGTCTTTATGTATGTTTTGAATGACAGAGAATTCATATATATACTTAGATTTTACCTAGAGATAATAGCAAACAACGAAATAGCATGCCTCCACAGATACCATATACAACATAAAGTAATATTAACACATCTCGAGTCATCAGACAATTGGTGTATATATTCATAATTGACTTCAACAATAGCACTTTCTTCAGTCGCATGTGCTTGGCCAATAAGGTCTTTGAAGAATTTGACTGTCTACCATGCCATTTTGGTACATGTACTAACATATAATTCTCCTTTATGTTGACTATTCTTAGCAGTAGGAATATCCATTCAGAGTTATAGTTGTTATGCTACTACTTACTTACATGGGAGCTGTAACGTCAAGTTTATGTGAAAGTAAGTAGTAGTATAGCAAATAGAACTATGAATATAATTTTCCAGTGTTCCGGCATATTCTTCGGGCATTAACCCTCTAGATGGGACTGGCATATCAGCATTGCATCATCATGGTTATGGAGTGAGCTCTGTCAACTTTTTGCCAAAGCGTATTTTGACAAGGTTGTAACAGTGCACAGCATTTCATTGATGATTCACAACTATTCAGAGAGAATATATGATTTTACATACCAGATTCATCTGTAATTCAACATAATAACTTGTGTAGATCTAGTAATGTATGCATAAATATTTTAGTATTAATCACTACATTGTATCTCTTTGTTTATTAGCATAATATAAATATGCATTTATTGGGGTTAACAAAATATGGGAGACCGACTCCTCACCACCCCACGATTGATGGTGTGGATCCCAGCCTAATGGCGGAATGTACTCACACACAATTTTTCTTTCACTGATTTATCAGCTTGGATAGTAGTATCGATCTTTTAGCACACTAACATCAACCTACCCAAAACAGGAAGAATTTATAATCCCTGGCTAGCCTTTAGCAGAAAAACGATGTTGACGTGGAGAGGGACAAACACTTTTGGGATAAAGCATTTATTGACCAGGTTACGGCTTTTAATGACCAGGCTACGTCTGACGCTCGACCCAGATATGATAAGTGGGTGAGTGCACTGCACTTAACTGAGGACATTAAGTTCGCGTGTTTTATTTTTTTGTTAGTGGGATAATGCCAGGTCTTGTTTGTTGTGTGATTCCTCCTATTTAGGAGCTTATTAGTAATAAATGTACTCTTATTGTACACTTTTCTCTGATCAGAACTACATAAACCTGCACTTCATATGATTCAATCCTTTTAATGTATTTACCTGCTTTTCTTTTAAAAAAAATGGCTCTGTTTATTTAAAAGAAAAGCAGTTAAATACATTAACATAATTGATATTCATTAGGCCCACTGCTTTAAACCACATAACAAAAATCATCTGGACACACACGCAATTATACATATAGACTCTAAGCAAACTGATTTGCATTTGTTATTTACACAATAGAACATTTCACAAATATACTGTGTGACGATCCGTCACATGTAAACAAAACGGGCGATATTATAAGATAACGATAAATACAGAACAACGCAATAATGTATCAAGCTTCAAAATAATTACCTGGGTTCAGTATCTGTGATATTCGGGCGTGATAGTTAAATTTAATGAAACTAGTGAGTCACCATGAGTATAAATAAAAGTTTGAGACTTTCCAACAAGCAAAAAATAACATCTGACGCCATGACAGATAGTGCGTCGGAAGTGATAAATTATTGCGCAAGTGATGCGACCCAAGTTATATAACAGCTAATATCTTAATTAAAGCCAAGAAACACTGATTTACACTAAAAAGAGACAATATTGAATAAAGTAATCAATTATATGTCACATCTGGAAAACATACACCTCTTAAAAGCCCTGTTCAAATCCGATGTCCTCGGAACTAGTTCCTGGAAGGTGGAAGATACAGCCAAAGTACCGCTCAAATTTCGGTATATAAGCAGGGCGCATCGAACAGTCAAGCGCAGGGCAGTGCAGCGGCGCAGAGCAGCGCTGCGGGTGTGAAAGATGGCGGAGAGCAGGAGGCCAGCCCAGAAGACAAGGAACAAGCCCAGAAGCAGGAGAAAGCCGAAGATAGAAGAGTAGCAGTTTCCAGCCAAGAAGAGGAGCCACAGGAAAGTGGAGCCCGGCTGCAGAAGAGGAGAAGTTAAAGCCCAGAAGAGTAGCAGTTTCCAGCCAAGAAGAGGAGCCACAGGAAAGTGGAGCCCGGCTGCAGAAGAGGACAAGTTCCAGGTGTGAGGAGCAGCTAGAACTGACGCAGAATCCCAGTTCTGAGGAGCAGCAAGAATTGGCGCAGGATCCCAATTCTTAGGAGCAGCTGGACCGAAGAAAGAAGCAAGAAGTCCTGCACAAGTGCCAGGTCTAAGTAAGACCCAACGACAAAGTTGCTAGCAGTGTGAAGAAGTCCTGCACAAGTGCCAGGTCTAAGTAAGACCCAACGACAAAGTTGCTAGCAGTGTGAAGAAGTCCTGCACAAGTGCCAGGTCTGAGTAAGACCCAACGACAAAGTTTGCTAGCAGTGTGAAGATTAGAAGCAAGTTGGCATCCCCGCAAAGGCATCAGGTTGAGAGCCGAGGTGTTGTCCACGAGAAGTACTGCCACTGCGGGTGTAGACCTGAACGATCACTGCCAAAGACATTATTCTGTTTAAATATTACAAACAGGACTTTATATTGATTATTTGATTTTGCTTGTATTAAGTGTGTTGTGATTAATAAAATAAATATAAGCAGTTATTGATCTCTTTATTTACTTCCCTAGGTAAACTCACATTAAATAAAAGGGGATTTCGCCACAACTGCATAGATCTGGTCTTGGATTAAAACAATGAATGTATGATATTGATTTGCAGGTCAATTCCGATCTATTCAGTTTATTCTCATTTTCTACATACATGTACTCTCTCACATCAAGTGGCCCTGGCAGAGGGTTGAGAAGATAACTGATCCAAGTATGTAAGATGGGGGCTACAGAGACAACGGTTCAGCCTTCTAACTTTTTAACAGCTTGCTGCTCATAGATCCTGGGGGGGGGGCCCCCCCCCCTTTTTTCCACCAAAATACTTCATTTTCATAGGGTTTTTCATGAAATCCCGAAAGTGCGCCCCCTTTTTTCCTTAAGTGCCCCCCCCCCTTTTCTGAAAACTTGGATCTGCCTATGCTGCTATCATTCTGGTCTCACAACCTTGGGGTCTAAGTTCCGCCAGGGCCACTTGATGTAGTCAAATGGACGCTTAGGGTTGTAAAACCTGTCTTCAGCTATGTCTATTGTGGTAGAAATATACTTAGTTTAAAGATGTAAGAGAGTATGTAGATAATGCTTTCTACAATATTGCTCAGGATATCCTACTTTCTTGTTTTTAGGCCTGGATAGGAATCAATGATATAAAGCTTAACATGGTTTCAATCTGACCTTTCAAACCGGTCGCAAGTTAAAATCCTCCTCCTAAATAGAATGGCATAAAAAAGCACTGCTTTGGTTTTGGGGTTTCTACAGGGCTCTTTACTAGGTCCATTTAAATTCATAATTTAGACAGGTCCAAGTCATGAAATATAGACCAAACAAGGACATTTATTTGTATTCAGATGAATTCTGCAGATTTACATTGAATTTGACTTAGCACCTCAGTCAACGTATGAAGCCAATTTAGAGATGGAGGCTTTGCATAGCTGATACCAGATCATGGATGGGAGCAGTGTTAGAAATATACGTTGGGCCGCTGGCCAGAGGCCGGCAAGATCGTTTTTTGTCAGTGTCATGCATTGCTGACCACAAGATTCTACTTAGAACACCTGTATTTCTTGAGAATGCCAGCAAATCCCCATTACATTGCTTATGCTTGCATATGTCGGACTTCGGACTTTTCAGCCCAGCAGGCCCCATGGAGTTGCAACTTATTTTGCTAAGGTGTGAACACTGATAGGAGAAAACAAGGTTCCGCTGAATGCAGCAAAAAACTGACCTAGTGGCTATATATACCCCATCCAGATTAATGAATGAAGTTGACATTAAGTCAGAATTTGTGAGTGATATCAGACCAGCATCCACTGCTTGTAATTTAGATTATAATACTTACCAAAACAAAACCATTCAACCATATGTGTCATCTCTTGTAAACTCTTGCAATTGGTAGCTTCGTTGCTTAGGACAAAATAGAAAGTTTCTCAGAATGGAAGCTGCAGAGAAACTTGTTAATGCTTTCATCAGTTCAACTTTGGAGTTACACTCACACCTTCACCCTCAGTCTTACTATTAAATTATATACTATGCTGGCTTCAAAGACATTGTACCAATCATAATAAGTAGTGAAAGTACTTAACGTGTAATATTATGTACTGTAAAACTAGAATATCTTGTGGGTATTAAATTTTGCGAGTTTATTATTGTGTGACTATTTAATTTTGTAATTTTGGTCCATCCTGGATCTACTTTACATGGGCTATTAATGTTTGCTGACTATTTAAGTTTGCGTTTTTAATCTACCCACAAAATTTGCAAATTAAATCATGCGTACACATTTTTAGTTTTACAGTAACTATGATGTTCAAGAGGATTGTCTATAAATGAAAGGCATTTCATGAATTGAAATGGTCAAATTCACTATTTTAAAATGAATTTTGCAAAGACACATACACAAAAATAGTGATAACCAGTGATATTTATTTGCACTTTATCCAATGGATTTTCATATCACATACAAAATAAAAAGATTTGAATAACAAAACACACCAAATGCATATCAAATGTACATAAACTAAAATTGATTCAATAAATACAATAAATATATATTATCAATTAAAGGGAGGGGAATTTCACAATTGGAATAGTACATCCATTTACACAATCATAGCACAGCTGACAAGAACATTACCAAAATCATAATACAAAATATCACTGTACTTGCTCATAAATGGATCCAAAATTGTGATGGTATTAAAAATGTCCACTACTAATGTTCTACTGTTAAATAAGCACATTTCACTTAGCATACTTTGTTGTTTAGATAAATTGAAGAAGAAAAAAATATAGGTACACATGTATGCAGGCTTATTTCTATCTGATAGGCAGTAGCAGCAAAAAGACAAACTCTTAAATTAAGATTTTAGCTCACTTTTTAAACTTTGAAAAAATTAAATTAGTTTCTTTCTCAACCATTTCCTTGTTAATAGTCATTGTTACGGTCCAGTGCTGTACTGTAGTGTTTCTATATTTGGCAACTGGAGAATTCCCCAATACTGTAATGTGTTGTTATTGTACATCCCTATGTTTTATTGTGGTATAGATGATTCTAGATTATGTGAGAATTATTATAGTTAAGAATTTTGTAGAATGTTCTTTTTCCAGGAAATTCTCTGAACCTATATATACAGTGGGTTTTGTCATTTGCGGCAGTCAAAGTTTTCAGTCATAAAGTTAATTCAGTTTAAGTTCCAATTAAAGCTGTTCATTTTTAATAGACACTTGTGGATTACATTCTATTCAAATTGTGAAACATAATATTGAGCTGTGGACATTTTTTAATAAACGTTATAAATTACACCATTGTATCTCGTTTAGTATCAATTGGG
>CM032660.1:31095219-31111617 GCA_019095985.1 Streblospio benedicti
GCTCCTGCAATCTTGAATACACGGCATTCGACAGTAGGCTGAAGGTGGTGGCCATATCTATGCAAAGCCGCGAGCGCAGACCCGCGAGATCTACACTCACACCTACATACGAGAGCGGCCTCTGGCAAGGCCATTGCTTTTGCGCACATGCGATGTCTTCTCCTGCTGGCAGACACTGATACGACCTCCCCCCTTGCAGCTCACGCAAAGAATCACAAGGCCCGCCAGGCGGGGAGGTACGACAGTCGCCCCGTCCACTGCTAGAGTGCACTGCTGATGTTGGATCGACATTACGCGAGCCATGGGATGACAATTTCCATCCACGGTCCCTCGTGTGGTGTTCCACAACTCAACCCCAATCTCCTCACCCTTTCTGCTGTGACCTTACGGCCCCCGGAAGCAAAGCTTTTGTCTCTGTGTCTGGCTGTTTCTTGCACATGCTACCAAACCTTTCGTCCAGTCGCTACCAAACTAGTGCAAAATCCATGCCCATCCCTCCCAGGTGTGAAATAAGAAGCCCGGTTCTGACGATCCGGCAGTCGCGGCGAGCCACTAGACCAAACCCCGTGACGATCACATCCTCCTCGAATGCCTAGGCTGAGCGAACCCGGAGAGGCTGACCCCCAACCGGTGGTGATGCCGGGCGGGCGCATCACCGCCATTGCTGGCGACCCCTTTGCCTCCCGAACCCGACACGGCACGCCCATGCACTGGACGCCCGATAAAATTCACCCCGGCTAGTAGCTCCCCATCATCTGCTGTAGACCTCTGAGGATGGTTGTCGCTCGTATCAGTGGCAGGGGAAGCTCGCGACTCAGCACCCCTGCCTACTCATTTCCCTCCGGTTTTGCGGTGGCTCCAGAGCTCGTGTTCTGGGCCGAATTCTTCTTGACGTTGTTGTCCGTCGTCCTCTTGGCCGCGTTGTTGGAGGATGCCGATTGCCACTCGGCTATCTGTTCAGGTGTTGCTTGAAAACAACCAGTGCGGACGTGGCCTTTCTTGCCACAATGCCAGCACTCTACGTTCGCAAACCCGCGTTGACTCCCTCGATGTTGCTGACGCCAGTCTCATGGCTTCCCCACCAAGAACCCGACGTAGCTGCAGCGGCCTCGGTCCCTTTGCCCGATTCCGACTTCTTCTTGTCCTGCTCACCCTGCACCACCAGCACTTGTTTCACCACAGTCTCTGTAGACGGGTGGTTGGGTTTCTTTGAGTTGGCTTCTTCCTTTTTCGTCACGATGTTTGCCTTGTAGTTGATCGGATCATCACGCGATTCGCGCCTGACCAATTCTTGGGTCAAGATGGCTAAATCCGATTCAGGATACATGACCTCGTCGTACGTCGCCGAAGTGAAAAACGAATTTAATCCCAGTTCAAGCCATTTCAACACAGCCGACTCTGTGCGGTGGTTAACTTTCCCGTACGCCTTATGCGCCAGGGACATTACCTGAGCGATGACGTTGCGGACCGATTCTTTGTTGCCCTGCTTCCGAGTAGCAAGTTCTTCCTCGGCAGCCCTCATCTCAAATTCCACATGGATGTGAGCATCTTCAAGAGTATCTTCCAATCATTTCTATTTTCAAGAGGGAGGTTCAACAAGGCTCCCTGTGCCTTTCCTGACAACCGGTCCACCAGCCATCCCGCGCACTCCTGGGACGGAACTCAGTATAACCGGAGGGTCTCCACCAGTTACTGGAAGTAGTTGGGCCAAGACTCATTGCGGTTGGGCTCGCTGAACTTGTGAAAGTTCTTAATGCGATCCTTGAAGGACACACTTGTCGGCATGCCGGGCGGCAAGTCGTCGTCCTCCAAAGAGGTTGACTCTCTATTTGCTTGTCGTCGATTCCGCTTGCATCGGGATGCGCGCTCTTTTGCACTGCTTCCTCTTCCTTCCAACCGGCTCTTCCACACGATATTCATCCAGAGCCCCACCCAGGGGGTCTGCATGAAGCGTCGCACGAGAGGGTTTGCTATCATGCATGATTCACCTCTCGTCGACGTGGAGTCGCCTCCGCCGGGCGTACCGAGGGGCCGGGCCGGGCACCCCCGTGCTGTTGGCTGTCTCCTGCCAGGGCCCTCTGCGAGGCACCGGCAGGGGTGGATGCGGCACGATCCGGAATTGGGCTGACGCCCATGCTGGCTGACCCATGTCTCTGCAGCTCCGCGATCCGTGCCCGCAGGCGCTTCTCTTCTTCGCGCTCAGCCTCGAGTCGTGAAACCTCGGCCCTCAAGGAGTCGAGATTTTTGAGGTCGTCGCGTATCCGTGGCTCTAAAGGTGGTGGCGGGGGGTGTCATTCCCCCGCTTGCTTGTGCTCCGGTGTTAGGGGCCCAGACTTTCCCCGAGGCGGAAGGAGAGGCAGACTAGCCGTGTCCCGCTCCCATTTCTTCTGTTCGCGTGGTGGCAAACGAGCCGCGGACCGTTCCCCCTTCCCCATCTCGCCCGGGGCGGTCTTTCTTCTGGTGTCGCTTGCTGGTGCGATACCGCAGTTTCGCCCTCTCCGTTCGCGCTGCTTCCGCCTCGCTCTCGTCAGTCATCTGTTCCCACGATTTAGACTGCACTCTGTAGTTGGGGATCAACTCGACTTCCCAGTCGGTGATCTGTCACGTCGTACGCCTCCATAGCTCTGCCCGCTGTTCCTCTTGGCCCGAGACTAACGCCCCGTCCAACAATTCCTCCCACTGCTGCCTCATGTGGTTTGCACCATCGCGCCCAGTTTCTGCAATCTTGTTGCGAATATCGGCGCTGTTGTGTTGTAACACCTCGAGGAGAACCTTTTTGGCTGTCCCGAGTGTCAGGTTGTAGGCGTAGGAGTCACACTCCGGTATCCATTGCAGCGGAAGTCCTTCTCTTGTTCCAGGAGGAAAGTCGCAGACCCCATAAGTAACACACGCTCTGCGGTGCCTCCCATGAACGCCTGCGTTTCCTCTAAGCGGCAGAGGTGCGTCCACTTCATACGCGAACACCCTGCTGATGTGCAGCCCAGAGGTACTCTAACGAGCCCTCCCCAAAGCCGTTTTCCTTGTACTCCCTGTAGGGTCGCCCTTCAAATGGGGCCCTACTTCCGTTGTCCTCTAAGCACCCTGGGTTTGTGTTCGCAGAGCTCCCGTACCCCCTGACTTTTGCAAGTCTGAGTCCAGGTGGTAGCCTGCTCTTGTGCGTCGCTGGTCCTGGCCGGCTAGCGCGGCATCTCCGTGCACATCTTCCTCTGCTCCATCGCTGTCCTGGCTAGCGGTCTCCTCACCTACGTGAAGATCCACTCCGTTTTGCTTCTCAGGGGGCCCGTCGTCGTCCCCGACAGGGGTCCTGCTCGTTGGGTACCACAGGCATGCCTTGCAGAGACTTCTTCCCCGCATCAGACTGTCAGCACGGGGTCTTCTGGAGTCGTTGAGGTCAATGTCCCGGCCTGCGGCTGTAGCTGCGGTGGAGGAGCAGTGCAGGTCAGAGGACCTGCCTGCACGCCGCCCGTCAGACTACCCCATCTTAAGGTCACGGCATTGCGACTGCGTCTCAAGGGTGGTGAGTACTCAGCCTCACTCTGTGGTCGGCGTTTTTTTTTTGCCACTTGCCATTTCTTCACCCGCTTCTCTTCAGCGTGGTACGCGACCTCTCGCTCCCCTTCCGACATAGCATGGCGGGGTTCGCAAGGATAAACTCATGGTGCATTAGGCAAAAAGGTACGCGACCCTACTTCTTCTTGTTTCTCAGTTGACGACTGGGCAGCACTGCCTCTGCGACCACTCCAGGCTAGCTTTGGCAAAGGAGGTGTTTGCGATTCTTGCGAACCACCCCTCTGGATGTTGTGGGTCGGACGTGGTGACTGGATCTCACATTCGTATCGCACCCACAGGCGTGTACCATCGCGAGATCCTGGTCACGGCACCAAACTGTAAACAAAGTGGAGTCGATCGCGACACCCAGCGGTAGCTGGGCCGCGCTGTGTGCTAATTCGCGTCGCCACGAGACAGAGCTCGAGACGCGCGACGGATGGCTGACTCCTGGACGATGTTGGTTCCCTTACTACTCCTTGTTGTGTTAACTGGTACCCCACGTACAGGCCACCGTCCAGCGTACTGGGCGAGTGCCTGGTGCCTAACAAGCCGGGTTTCACGATGGGCCCCTACACGGAGGGGACTTCGCACCGGTGCTGACATGCAACGATCAGGGCGTCCCCTTTACGAAGCCACGCAGTCCCAGGCGCTGTGAGGAGGGGGGTCACCACCGGCTAGCCCCGTCAGATAAGTAAAGAAGGCCTATCCCTAAAGGAATAGGTTACCAGCCCTACGTGCTATCTGACTAGCGTCTACAAGGAAACTGAGCCCTAATGGCTGAATCTCAGTACTATAGTGTACTGAGTCCTTAATACTACAGTGGGCTTAAGAAGGCATAATTTTAACAAGGATATGGCAGTGTGTAAATTGGTACAACCAGTGGTTGAGAGTTAAGATACTCAACATATCCTGCAATATTCCAAATATAGATTATACACATAAGAACAAAATTATATATAATCCATATTTATCTGGGGGACATTGGAAAGGGCAATTCTGTCACAATACATTAAACTTGATGTCACATATTCAATTGATCATTTACATTTAACCATTGAACTATTTTAAAATCCTCATAAAAAATGTGTGCATTCCATCATAGTTTAAAACATATCTAATTAATCTTTTTAGCATTGCTTGAAATCTGTTTTCACTTTGGGGGCAGCCATATATACCAACTGTTAATGCCATAATCAAAATTAGGCTGTATTAACATAGAAACTATTTTTTTCTCTCTCCAAACCCCAAATACCTATATTTATATACAAAAATTTCAATGTACCATTAGCTTTCTTTTTACATTGAGCTTACCCCTTGAAGTGGGAGCCTTGATGGGTTTCTCAAGTAAAAGAAAATATGAATTTATTTATAAGCCAGACTTTGAGTCGCTGTCAGCCTTAAAGATGGAGGTGGTTTGCTAGACCGCAAAATATAACCAACGCAAAATATAACCATTTATGATTTGCGTTGACGCAAAATATAACCACAGCCCCGAAAATGGACCTGGTGACGCAAAATATAACCAAGGTGTAGTCAGCAGGTTAGTTTGTGAGGAAAATCACAAGATTGACGATTACTCATTTTTTTACAGTTTACATGGCACATACTCGTACAGCAGAAGGTGGACTCGAGCGCATAATGTTTAAAAATGGCTTAAACTATGTAAGTTTATTGCTGCATTTGTGTGGGTTGTTTATGAGTAAAATATTGGCAACAAATCTGTAAAATGTGAAGCCATTATATATGCAGACATCTTGGTTGATCTTAGGGTGAATTGTGGTCAAACGTGGTGTGAGCATATGTGGTCTGCAATATGATGAGACACACGAATATCTGTAGCCCTAATTGATCTTATTATATAAGAACGGTAATACCTGAATATCCAACCATGGTATCCAAAGCGGCACCATCCTGGCCTTGAGTTTGTCCTCTTTCCGTCCATTATTTGTATTTCCACCTATGATAGTACGTGGTTTCTGTATATGTATCTGTATGTATCAAGATCTCGGGTGCCGTCTGTTTTATAGTAGATTCTAAAGAAGATACATGTCTGGTTAGTTTTTTGTGCACGAAATCTTAGTAATCTTACGACAAATGGTTCAACCCACAGACTGTGGCCCCATTTTTTTTTGTATTACTGCTGGTTACTTTAACAGTGGTACCCAGTGGGTCATTATGATGTTTTGAATCCTTAATCTGGTCTGTCTCAGCATTCTCCAATGGTCTAGTGTTAAAAGCTTCGAGTCATAAGTTTTGACATCCTCTTGGGCCTATCGATGATGTCAAATTAGTGTAGTGTTAACTGTCTGCATCCATGTATATTGTAATAGAAACATGCTCACCGAAAGTTATGTATCCAATTTTGGAGGAGGCGGAGAACTGACAGGAATTGGATAATGCATATAAGTGAAAATCTGCTAATCTTACTATACCCAATTGCTATCATACTAGCACGGACAGTTTCGAGCCTACCGTAGATGCACAAGTCAACAACGACTACCGTTAAAGTGACCAGTAGCACTTGAGAAGATGGTGAGTTCTGTAAAAGTGCTCGATGTGATCAAAATCAACTCGGCAAAAACAAATCACACATCAAGCCACAGCTAAACCGTGTAATAATTGTTGATTTTATAAAGCAAAGTTTCTTACTAAAGCCTAACATCTCGTCCATACCTAGATTAAGCATATGAACCACACAACTCACCAGAGCAAGTGCCCATTCAAGCACACAAAGAAGAGACAAAAATGCTAATACAAGAAAAAGACTGATTGAAAAACGTTAGATATTAAAAAAAATCATCAATTTTGTGGGCGCATGTCAAACATTTCGCTCAACACTAGCATCATATGTATCATATATTGACACTATGTGGAAGTCTTGCTTATCTATAATTTTCATAGAGATATGCTCAAATGGTCCAGCTCAGATCCCAGCTGTCTCAGAATCAAAAGTCTGTTCTCTCGCATTAACCCCTAAATTTCATAGAGGCATTGATAGCTGGTGGCTTGTGTGCAATTTCTGTGGCCAGAACTTATGGGAACGTCTGGAATAACGTTTGGTGACCTTTCAGCTAGACTGATTGAGAAGGCAGGCTCATGGGATCATTCGTTAATAGCACACAATAACACGGGAACATCTTTATGAACATTGTCAGCATGGCCACTTTTAAGCAGAAAGACATAGTGATGAGCAAGTTAGCCCCCGCCCCCACCCCCATACATCCCAGAAAGGAAAAAGAATTATCCAAGATCACCAACTTAATAATCCATAACGGGAGCTCACATGAAAAGAATCAAAATAACGTCTCCCATGAGTGATAAAAAATTGGGCTAGAACCAGGTAGATATGTGTCACTTCATTCAGGAAGACAGCATTAATCAATAATCATTAGACAGAACCATCCAGAAGTGCCCCATGACCAAATGAACCAGCCAGACCACTCAATATTTGAGGCCAGAATGCCCTCGACCTACATGTAGCTCGAAATTACACTAAGCACTAACCATTGGATGACCGTCGTAGGCTAGTAAAACAAAAATACTCTCTACTGTATGTTTAAAATAGTGCACATTTGCTGTGGTTATATTTTTGCGGCAGTGGTTATGTTTTGCGTCACCAGGTCCATTTTCGGTGTGTGGTTACGTTTGCGTAGCGCAAAACATAACTGATTATGTTTTGCGGCTGGTTATATTTTCCTGGTCTAACAGTGGGTTCAGACGGAGGCAGAACTGGCAGAAGAAAAGCGCATCACAACTGCAATGGGACCAACCGTGTTGTGCCAGAAAATGCCACAGAACATCTGCTGTGAGCTGTAAAGTTTACAGCATATAGTCGTGTGGAAGAAGCATAGCACTGTGAACAAACTCGCCATCACCAGTTGCAGATTCCTACCTTAGAGGGCACTAGGAGACAGGAACCAAATGAGCAAAGGGACCAGAGCCCGGGGCCATAGAAAGCGTGTTTGACAATAACTTCATCACTTCTACCAGTCACCATAAGTGAATGATGCCAAACATTATCAGATACGTGAATATAATGACTACAAAATGATTTCAATGAATAGAAAACGGTTTTTTCACAAACATTGCTATATTTGCTGAATTTGTAACACAACCCCATAGACCATATGGTCAAAGTAGCAACTAGTGTACTATGTGAACCTATGTGCAAGTTGTGTGGGTAACATCAATTAAAGTTACTAAAATATTGTCCAAGTCCAAGGCTACATTCAATTGCTATGGGTGTGTCAAAATGACTGGTGGCTGGTGCTTTAGCCACACGAGCAATAGCAATTGGGTGTTACAAACCAGGTTTATTGATCTCTTTTGGTTATTCATGCATTTATTATAGATGGTTCAGCTTTTATTATTACAGTATGAATAATGAATTATAAAAACAATATATTACTCCATAGTTTTGTTATTATGATTATGTAAAATACTATTCTTTTACTTATGACGAAACTATTGTGAAAAAACTCTATAGGCAGACGAGAATAATATGAGAGCCTTTAAACTATAGTCACTCTTTGTGTCTTGTATAAGAAAAGTCACCTTGACGGACCGACATTGCACTTTGACAAGGCCACTTCCAATTGGGATGCAGGGCATGGTGCAGTAGGTGGACAATATGTGCTTGTAAAATACAGCAACACAATGCAGGCTTAGAAATATAACAGAAAACTCCGCTTACATATCATACTTGTAAAAATGCCAAACTAATGTCAATTCAATAATTTAATCCTGTATCACCAAAACTACCATGACAAACCCATATTGCGTATGGACGCATTGACTTCAATTTTCATTATAAAATAACCTTAACTAACCTAACCTAACTATGTAAGTAGTGGTAACAATTTTGACAATAGGTGGCAGTCAAAAACAGGGGCACATTTCTTGAGGCTGTTTAAGGCAAAAAATACTGAAAAATACTTTATATTAAACTCTTAAAAGTCGTTGTTTTAAATTGCATCAGAATCAATACTATTATCAATTTATTTTACATGGGGTTGTATATTAAAATGTCTCGTATGATGACATGTAATGCTGTTTTTGTGCATGTGCTGAAACTGCTGTTTTGTTCTTGTCTATGAATTATTCCTTTCGTTTGTGTGTTTCACTCAGCCTGAGATGTTATATACTAATATTACTATAGTTAGGGGTAATGTATATAGCTTGATAGAAAACTTGAAGGAGATAATAGAATATAAAATTATAAATGTGTTTCCTGAATCCTTATCAGAGAAAACAGTTGAAAGAATTGAACAGTCTAGTTGAAATATATTTAATATTCATTACAGTATGATCTCTTTCTTTAATGTGGGGTCTGCAATATTTCAGATCCAGCACTTATTTTTGCTATGGCGTGTATGTTGTCAATTTGTTATTTTCGTTCATTCATTTTTCAAATTTCTGTGTCTCTCATCCCCTAAGCGAGCATATTCTATCATGATAAAATGTGAAAGAAATGATCAATGCTGCAATTTTTACCAAAATATTCTGGTGGAAATATGCTTGTTTGAGATTGATATGTATCACGATGATCAGGGAGCTAGTGCTCCAAAATTTAAATAGATATAACAAGAATAAAAAGTTTACAATTTTGATATATATGTGTGCATATATAAAGAACAAAAATAAACAATGAATTGAATTTACATTTATTGGTAAAATTAAGACAAGTGATGAGTTGTGCATAGCAAAACAGGATTGTGTTATATTGTGTGCATGGAATGATAAAATTAAGGTACAACAATCTATCATAGAACTTATTTGCGATGCGTTTCTACATGATTCTACATAACATAAGATGATTTTTTGCTACAACACACCCCAAGATTTTAGGGGCATGAACCACTCTACTTGTATGGGACAGAATCATTCACATTGAAACATATATGTAAACACAATACAATTACCTTAATCCTCATATCCATGTGAAGCTTATACCAATGATGATGACGGGTTCACCTTTCACAACATGTACACACTATGCCCAGCGTGCCACAGCAAGCTATCATATATCATATTTGTCAATTGATATATGTACCTAGCCTTTACATGGTGCTGTGTCGTAGTTGCTAACTCAGCTAATGAATATTCATGAGCCACATGCGTCATCATGGAAACTACTACTGGTGTTGCCGGTTCATCAACATCAATCATAACTACCTCTATAATATGGCAACATAAAAATGTGATACACCTGTGGAATTTTGGTGAAGATGCGCCTTGCATACAAAACATACATTTCCTAACCTTCATGGTTGTAGCGGGTTAACTTAGTTTCAAAGTTTGTCATTGTGAGTCTTCATATCATTTAGCAGTATAAATGGAAACGCCAGTGCAATTCGTACTGGAACAAATCAAGACGTCATATTCATTGTAAGCATCAGAAGAACGTCAGCATGATAAATATAGAAATATTTTCATTTATCTCTAAAACTAGAAACATAAGTCAGCTATAAGTGTAACAGTTTTTGAATATCAATCTAAAGGAGGCTTTATAATTGACATGCTCATCATCTAATGATAATGCATTAACAACGTGTGGTTTGCTTTCCACTGATTGGTGAAAAGAGGGTGAAAAGATGAAAGCGGCGTCTGTTTTTACGTAATCTATTTTGGAACCACTGCAAGGAAGAGTAATCTATGCCCACTTTCTCAGGGGAAGATGAGTATATACTTGGACTTAGAGATGATGCATACTCAGCGACTACTTGGTCAGTAAGTCCACTATCTGAAGCGTCTCCACCAACAGGTCCATAAAACAAATTTGCTGCCATGTAATTCAAGTGCTGCTTGAGTACCTGAACGCATTCAAATAAGACTTTGTGCTCCACTGAAGTTCGACTTAATCATTTGTTGGGCATTGCTAACCTACTTGGGAGTGTTCCTTGTGACCTGAAAGAATTCTCACACTTTTCTCACTATTCACTACTGACAATACAAAACAATCAGAATGCTGATAACTTTCCATGAAACCTGGTGGATTGTCAACAGCTATAAGAATGGAATAGCATTAAGATTCTAGAGCTGATTGACTGATCTGAGCTTCGCACACATGTTTGATTTGGCCAATCGAATCGCAGCATATGCAGATCACTAACAAAACCACACACTATGTTCCTGGCAGAGGTAGAATGAACTAGTCACGTTTAAGTGTCTGTGATTTTGAAACAGACTGTAAATTAGTGAATTGACATTTGTACATTACTAGGTATTTAAATCAGTTAGAAACTACCTGAAAATCGCTTGTCATGTTTGTAAGTTTTATTGGCTGTGTGTTTTGAAAGGAGTAGAATGTCGTTTTGAATGATTGTAACTAGCAGTGTTGCAAGGAGAACAGATTTGCAATTGAGATGGCGTATACCTTAACCATTAACAAGACTTATGTTCATAATTTTTTATTATGGTGGATAATTGTCGGAAATCTGGAACTAGTGCTATAGCTATAATCGCACAAGCGCGTCATATATGGGTATTATCAAATTGATATAACAGCAATAACACGTAATTATGTCAATATGTTCACATTTTGTTTGTGTGAAATATAGGTCTCTAGTTTTTGCATTCTATTACAATTCTCTTCCACACTCAATGATCTGGATTGTATCTTGAGTTGTCAAAAACTGATCATAATTTTATCATACCATTAATCCCAATACTCTATAAAGAATGTTCTGCAAAAACTATTTATCGAAATGTGCAATATTTTATTGGGACCAAAATCTATCATCATTGGTTATGGTTACAGCTCAATGTTAAACTTACTGTCACAAACTGGAACATTACATTCCACAGGAACTGCCTATTCACATACATGTCTGTTAAGTATCAATATTGAAATTCAGATATATTATGACCTATATCATTGCTGTATGGTGGATAAACATAGCATCATCTTGTTTGATGGGGTCGATTATGACCTTTTATTACGATAAATCAACTTGCGTATTTGAATTATTATATTATTTCTGTGTCTAACAGTATATGGAAAATATAGAACTTGCACTGCTTTACTATATATCTGTTATTCTATATACGTTCTTTTTGTTAGGTTTTGGTAAAGGTGTAAGGATTCAAGTTTTTAGTTCGTTTGGATAATGTCCTGTTTTGCTCTTTCATTGAAGATTCCTGCAACTTCTTGTCGTGTGGATTGTGGAGCATATTTTATTTGTTCAGCAAGTATGTTATCAACCGCACAGCGTTTCCCATTGATTTGGTAGATTATTCTATTTCTTTTTGAGTGAATGGAATGTATCTGGTATTTTGTCATTTGGTGCTAGCATTTTTCAAAATGATGTGCAATTGCTTCAGCCTGTTCTTTTATGAACCTACAATTTCAGCCTCATCGTTTTTCTACTACCAGTTCCGGTTTTCTTTCCTTTTCTTTTTAGGTCTCTGATAGCTTGATATCAGTTTTTCACCTAGTTGTTTTTGAATTTCATTTTGTTCTTGTTTTTTGTCTTTCTTTTTTCCATTTATCTTTTTTCTATTTTTGATTTTGCTGAGGCAATATTTCTCCTATCTTTTTACATTTTTCTGATAAATTTTCAATTTTGATGTCTATTGCTTTTTTGTTGTTTTTCTTCTTACCCATTACCTCTTTTCTTATTTCAGGGATTTTCTGTGTTATTTATTTTATTCCATTTTTCTTGTGGATTTAGTGTCTTATCAAGGCTTTTCATATTCAACTTGCTATTGTATTCTTGTTGTTTCATATTGTCAGAGAAATTAGTGGGGTTTTATTCTATCTATTTTTTCTTTTTTTTGTTTTTCATTTTGTACCATTCAAAAAAGCATTTCTTTTTTTACCATTTTGTGATGTTTTTCAGTTTTTTGCTTGTTGATCTGCTGTTTTTGATATCTTTTGTGATCACTTCTGAATGCTATGTAATCTATCTGGTTTCTATAACTATTTGTAAGCATTTCAGTATATGTACGGTTATAAAATAGAATACCATATTTAAGACCCCTATTCTGGCATAAAGCATATTCAAGACCCCCCATTTTACAAAAAAAATTAAGACCCCCTTTTGAACTCACAGTGGAGTATATCTACCCAAACCAGATGCTTGTGCATCCAAATATTTACTTTGGATCCCACCATATTTACGACGTTGACTACTAAACTAATAAGGAAACTGCTGCAACGACTAATTCTTTTTCTGCAATATATAGTGCAAAACATTAATGGGGTGATAAACATATATAAAAAATCTGTTATCTTCTTAGGTGATCTCATACGATAATGAACGGTTGGCAAATATTCTCAATTCATTGAAAAACAATTTATTTATATAATCTACATATTAATAGCACACTTTATTTGTTTTGGGCAACTCATTCTATTAAGAAATATATTTGTCAAAAAAAGTAGTGACAGAGAGAAAGGGGGGGGGAGGTCCGGTGGATTTGCCCGATTGACTTGTGGCCACTTGTATCCGACCCAAATCTTGTCGTGGGAACCATATTTTCATGAAACGCAGACCTGATAGTCATAGAGAGTCAAGACTTTGAGAAGGTTGGAGAAGTATATGTTGAAAACGCATGCCGTATGCTTGTCCACTGTCAATTCTGAGTCACTTTACTTTATACTTATTTTTATTGGTTTATCAAGGTTACAAAGATCCTTTTGCAGTAACACTTCTGTAATAACACAACAATGTAAAATAGAGCATAACTTTTGTGGCTTTCCATCAGGGCCAAGTAATATTTTATTTTCTGATTTATTAGTAAAAGTTCTCATTGGTGCTACCAAGTTGTTATGTGGGATAGTTTGTGTTTTAATATTGTATTTGTTAGTACCATTTCATTTGTTTTCATGCATTCTAAAAGTGCTAGACCAATGTTGTTAACGATACCTTTTCCATATTTTCCCATTACATTAGGGTATTCCCTCCATGCTGATCCTCTTTTTTAGTATTAAAGTCACCTAATAAAACTAGGGCATGTCTGTTTGCTACTTGGTTAATGGCTGTATCTCATTGTTCATCAAAAATTTTCGTGTTTCAGGACTTTTTTTCACTTTTAGGCTGGGTCGGTGCATAAAAGCGAAAAATGAAAGGCCCAAGAGAAAAACTAAGGTCAATAATACTACTCAGTACTCAGAAAAATCCTTACAATATGTTTAAGACATAGAGCATGGGAAAGAATAAGCACTGGAATATCAAAAGACCAAGCAGCCTATCAAAAAAAAGATCCACTACAGAACAAGTATTTGCAGTTAAACTCCTGGCAGAAAAGCCATACTGTAACAAATGTTGTTAGGGCCTCCAGTGCGCTGGTTCATTGCAGCATGACCGCAGAGTATAAAAAACCCTGTAGTATAACTTGTACTGGACTGGGTTAATACCCCCAGTTACACACACCTTGATAGGCTTTGTTGTTGTCCTTTACTATGGCCACTATTAGGATTAGGAACCAGTACTCTCTTGTATTGGGTTGAGCCGATTAGCGGCAGTTCTCTCTTAGACGCTGGTACAGCAGCACGTAGAGTTTGGTAACCTATTCCCGAAGGGAATAGGCCCCTTTTTCTACTTGTTCTCTACCCGGGTTTGGCCGGTGGCCTTCCTCCCTCACTGTCGTGGACTTGGTCTACGTGGTTGCGCGAAGGGGACGCCCAGCTCTGCGTGTCAACACCGGGTCCTCCCATGGCGGGAGGCCTCTCGTGAAACCCGGGCAATACACCCCACGACCCTGGGGCCGACCAGGTGGCCCAGGTCGTGGTGCATGTGTAGTCTTAGGAAACACAACGAGGAGTAGTCGGAAGAGGAACGTCTCTTGGCGCCGCATGGGGGGTGTCGGCCACGGAGGCCACATGCACTCCAGGTGAATGTCACTGCAACGGTGGATTGACACACAGTTCCAGTACTTTGTTGACAGATTTGGTGCCGTGACCAGGATCTCACATGAGTACGCGCTAGGATTGCATAGGAAAGCGGCGATGCAGGGGAAAATGGGCGCGATCGACTCACGGAAGAGCGTGGATGGGCCTCATGATAGTTTGGGAGCAGTAGGGGGAGAAGATGAGTTAACCCTTCTCCCCGTGGTGAAGTCGGAGACTCGGAAACAATCGAGCCAGGTCCACAACGGCTTGAGGAAAGAAGGTCATGACTCGAGAGGGAAGAGTCTCGCGGGGTTTAGCGACGGAGAGCGAAATCGACAAATGGTTTTCGCTCTGCCACTGGGACGCCCAAGATGAGGTCCTTGGCGAACCCACGGAGAGGGTCTATTTTCTGGGAGCCATTTGTGGCGTGGAACCGGGAGATCGGCCCAAACTTAGAGTGGAATGGTGCGAGCCAGCTGGAAGGCCTGGATACCTGCTGTGGTTGGACACAGCGGAACGAGTCCTGTTGGAGCTCATGAAGATGAACCAGGCGAACGTCGAAAAAGGTTTGGTGGAAAATGGGATTGCCCATGCCATTGCAGTGTGACAAGAATGGACCAACATATTGAAGGGCCTTCTGATGGAGACCCGGACTGGTCAGCGAGCCAAGCTGTGGCGATGTACGAGCAGGGTTCTGGATGAATGACAAAGCGCAAAGATTCTAGGGTATGAGTCGCGAGAAGCCTCGTTGGACGATCTAGCATCAGAAAGCGAGTCGAAACTGAGTCATTGGGTGCGCGGATCAAAAGCCGAAGCGATGATGCGTCGTTGTCGCGCTCTCCTAGCAGCGTGGCAGTCGGACCCCACAAACCCGACCCATCAAGTAGAATGAAGATCAAGGATGAACGGCGTGATCCCAGCTCCAATCCTTTGGCCTTTCTAAAAAGCAAAGGCGGAGGCGAGGGATACCGAGGAGAGGGAAGTTGAGGGCACGGTTGTGCGATTTGACAAAGCAAAGACTATGGTCCCATCCCTCAGACAGCAGTGCAAAGCACCCCTCGTGAAAGTCCCCTCCAGCCGAAGGGGTGGACCAGATTGTGCGACCGACAGGAGTCCCCTGATTAGACCCGGGCATTGGACCCTCTAGTCAATCACCATTTGTAAATACCATAGAGCAACATGTCGGTTGCCGCGAGAGGGCAAGGAGTAAGCGGGAGCCACGCGAACGCAAGTCGCGGCTCAAGGCAGCTGAGTGACTCGGAGAGCGATTCCGACAGTAGCGATGGGCTTTCTAGTCCCGACCTCAGTGCGTTCAAAGACAGGATCAAGAATCTGCCAAGTTCAACAAAGCCAGATTCAACGCAGACTTGGTTGGATTTCCTGCAGCACCTGGTGGAGATCCTGACGATGTATAACATCAATGAAGCGGAATGGGTGGGTTGGCTGATTGATCAGTTAACCGGCAAGGCGCAAAGTGTACTGCTGAACTTGCCGGTGGAAGAGATATGACTGGGCTACTCTAGTGTTGGCGTTAAACTCTTACTTTCATATGGAAGTAGAGATGCGCAACGCGAAAGAACTTCTCACCAGGAAGCAAGGGAACAAGGAGTCGATGCGGGACTTCGTCTCACAGCTCATGTTCCTGGCGCGGGGCATATGGCCAGGACTTTAAGTTTGTGAAGCAGCGGTCATGAAGCCGAATTGAGATGGGATTGGCCAGTGCTTCCCTCCGGGCGGACGTTCGATGAAGTGACTGCTCAGCCAGGAACTGGTAAGATGGAAAAGTGGGGATGACCCGCTAAGTACCCGAACATAGCGCAAGAGGAGAAAGAAAATGCGACAAAGCCAAAGAACCTTCCAACAGCGAGCGATGCGATGCGGCTGGGCCGATCTGGATAAGCAGGATTTGTCCCAGGCCTCTGGGCAAGTAAATGTGGCGAATCACCAGTCGGGGAAGAAGAACAACATCGGGTTCCAAGAAGCATCCTCGGTACAAGCAAAAGACCAGAGGAGCT
>CM032660.1:31111717-31121794 GCA_019095985.1 Streblospio benedicti
CCTCATTGGCCCACTTCCGGTTTTTCAGTTTTTTACTTTTTATTTGCTCAGGTCCCCAAAATTTTCCGACCCCCCCCAAAAGTCCAGAGGGGGGGTTTCCGGGGTATCACGGACACCTCCGCCGCGGGTTAGCCTGGAGTGGCGAAGAGATAGTGCACAGTCGTTGACTGAGAAGAAAAAAGAGATAGGGTAGCGACCCGCAGCGGGCGCAGCGCCTAGTCCACCACGAGGCGATCCTCGCAAACCCCGCCACACCATGTTGGAAGGGTAGCTTAGACGCCGTGGTACCATGTGAGAAAGCAGGTGAAGAAACGCCATGTGGCAAAGAAAACCCCCACAGAGTGAGACCAAGTACTCACTAACTTTGACACGCAGTCGCAATGCCCTGACCTTAAAGTGGGTTATCTGACGGGCGAGTTCAGGCAGGTCCTATGACCAGCACTGCTCCTCCACCGCAACTACAGCCGCAGGCCAGGACATTGACTTCAATGACTCCAGAAGACCCCGCGCTGACACAGTCTGGATGTGGGGAAGAAGTCTCTGCAAGGCATGACCATGGTACTGCAGCAGGACTCGCCACCGCCCCTAACGAGGACTACGACGGGGGTACCTGAGAAAACAAGCAGGAGTGGATCTTAACGTACGTGAGGAGACAGCTAGCCAGGACAGCGATGGAGCAGAGGAAGATGTGCAAAAAGACGAAGCACCTGCAGGCAAAGGCCAGCAACGCACGAAAGCGGCTACCACCCAGACTCAGACTTGCAAAAGTCGGGTTACAGGAGCTCTGCAAACTCCGACACAGAAGGACGAGAATGGTGGCGCCCGCCAAGAAGTGGCACAGCGGCATGTCTGGGTTGGTTAAAACGAACCCAGGGCACTTAGAGACAATGGAAGAAGGGCACCATTTGAAGTACTACCCTACAGCGAGTACAAGGAGTACGGCTTTGGGGAGGGCTTGTTAGAGTGCCGGCTGCACATCAACAGGGTGTTCGAAAGTTGAAGTGAAGCACCTCTGCCACTTAGAGGAAATGCAGGTGTTCATGGGAGGCACCACAGAGCTTGTGTTACTCCTCGGGTGGTCTGCGACTTTTCTCCAGGAGCAAAAGAAGGACTTTCGCTGCAGTGGATACAGGAGCATGACTCCTATGCCTACAACCTGACACTTAGGACAGCCGAAAAGGTTCTCCTCGAAGTGTTACAGCACAACAGCGCCGACATTCGCAACAAGATTGCAGAAACTGGACGCGATGGAGCAAATCATGTTAGGCAGGCAGCAGAGAGAGTTGATGGATGGGGCGTGAAGTCTCGGCCAGGAGAAACAGCGGGCAGAGCTTTGGAGGCTTTTGACAATAGATGACCGACTGGGAAGTCGGGGATCCCCAACTACAGAGTGCAGTCTAAATCGTGGGAACAAATTACTAACGAGAGCGAGGCGAAGCAGCGAACAGATACAAACTGCAGTATCGCACCAAGCGCCAACAGAAGAAAGACTGTCCGGACCCGCCGCCTCTGGGCGAGATTGGGAAGAGGGAGCGCCACCATTCGCCACCACGCGGGAGAAATGGGAGCTGGACGGCTAGTCCGCCTCTCCTTCTGCCTAGGGGGGAAAGTCCGGGCCCCAAACACCGAGCACCAAGCGAGGGGGGAATGACACCCCACCGCCACCACCTTTAGAGCCACGGATACGACGACCTCCCTCGAAAATCTCGACTCCTTGAGGGCCAAGGTTTCACAACCGAGGCCGAAGCGTGAACAGAAGCGCCTGAGGGCACTGACGCGAGCTGCAGACATGGACCAGCCAGCATGGGCGTAAGCCCGATTCCAGATCATGCCGCATCCACCCCTGCCGACGCACCGCAGGGGCCCTGGTAGGAGACAGCCAACATTACGGGGGTGCCCCGCCGCATTATAGGTGGGCTCTTGGTACGCCCTGACAGTGAGGACTCCACGCCGACAGGAGGTGAATCAAGGTGCCTTAGCAAACCCCCTCGTGGGGGACGCTTCATGCAGACCGCCTTAGAGGGGACTCTGGACGAGTATCGCATGGAAGAGGTCGGTTGGAAGGAAAAGGAAGCAGCGTGTAAGAGACACGCCTTTCGACACAAGCGGAATCAACGACAAGGTCGCAGAGAGTCAAGCCTTCACAGGACGACGAATTACCGCCCGGGCGTGCCGGCAAGTGTGTCCTTCAAGGATCGCATTAAGAACTTTCACAAGTTCAGCGAGCCCAACCCGCAATAAAGTCTTAAGGGACTACGTCCAACAGCTGGTGGAGACCCTCCGGTTATACCGAGTTCCGTCCCCAAGAGTGGGCAGGGATGGCTGGACCGGTTGACAGGAAAGGCGCAGGAAGGCTTGTTGAACCTCCCTCTTGAAGATAGAAATGACTGGAAGATACTCTTGGCGACTCTCAATGCTCACTTCCATGTGGAATTTGAGATGAGGGCCACTGAGGAAGAACTCGCGACTCGGAAGCAGGGCAATAAGGAATCGGTCCGCGACTTCATCGCTCAGTTGATGTCCCTGGAGCGCAAAGCATACGAGAAAGATAACTACCAAGAGAGAATCAGCCGTGTTGAAACGTTCGAACTGGGGCTGAATTCGCCACTACGGGCGAACGCACGACGAGGTCAGGATGTATCCTGAATCGGATCTAGCCATTTTGACCCAAGAATTGGTCAGGCGTGAATTGCGTGATGAGCCGACCAACTACAAGGCCCGAACATCGTGAAGAAAAGGAAGCCAACCACCCGCCTACAGAGACTGTAGTGAAACAAGTGCTGGCGGTGCAGGGGTGAGCAGGAGAAGAAGTCGCCATCGGGTAAAGGGACCTAGGCCGCTGCAGCAACATCGAGGGAGTCAACGCAGGTTTGGCGAATGTAGAGTGCTGGCATTGTGGCAAGAAAACGCCACGCTCGCACTAGTTGTTTTCAAAGCAACACCCGAACAGATAGCTGAGAGTGGCAATCGCCAGCCTCCAACAACGCGGGCAATAGGACGACGGACAGCAATGTCAAGAATAACTCGGCCCAGAACATGACCTCTGGTGTGCCTCGGCCGGAGGGAAATGGGTAGGCAGGGGAGCTGAGTCGTGAGCCTCCTGCCACTGAGCGACAAACCATCCTCAGAGGCTACAGCAGATGATGGGGAGCTACTAGCCGGGTGAATTTTATCGGGCGCCCAGTGCATGGGCGTGCTTAGTCGGGTTCGGTGGGTGAAGAGGTCGCCAGCGATGGCTGCTTTCTCCGCCCATGAGAGAGCAGCACCGATTAGGAGGGTCAGCCTCCCGGTTCAGCTTAGGCGCTCGAGGAGTGATGTGATCATCACGGGGTTTGGTCTAGTGGCTGGCCGCGACCGCCGGATCATCGCAACCAGGATTTTTATTTCACTCCTGGGAGGGACGAGCAGAATGCAGGGGCAGCACATCAGACGAGAGTCTCGGTGCTACCACATCGCTTGCAGTTTCTGAGTGCAGTAGAGGGAATGTACACGAATGTTGCACTAGTTTAGTAGCAACTGGACAATGGTTTGGTAGCATGTGCAGGAAACAGCCAGCCACAGAGACAAAAGCTTTGCTTCCAGGGGCCGTCAGGTCACACTGGAAAGGGGGAGTAGATGGGGTTGAGTCGCCCAACACCCTAAGGACCGTGGACGGAAATTGTCATCCCATGGCTCGCTTAACGCCGATCCAACATCAGCAGTGTACTCTAGCAGTGGATGAGGGGGTTACTGTCGCACCTCCACGCCTGGTGAGCCACGTGAATCATTGCGCCGAGCTGCAACGGTTAGAGGCGTATCAGTGTCTGCCAGCAGAAGACATCGTGCATGTGCGCAGCAATTGCCACTACTGCTTACGTGCTGTGTATACAAGATTGAAGGAGCATGCCGCCACCAACCAGCTAACCTTACGCCACAGGGGCTGGGGGAGAGTCGCTTGACGTGATGGGCAGTGCCAAGTCGACCTGTCGCTGGCAGGGACGACGTGTCCACAAACAGTGGCATGTCGGGCGATAAGAAGGTCTCGACCTCTGCTCCGGCATGGACTTCCCTCTACATATGAAGTTGAATTGACTGCGGGCACAGACAGTGCGCATTGGCGCAGATGAGATACCGTTCGGGAGGGCACTGAAGGTAGAGAGCAACGACCTGGTTGCAAATGGACAAGACCTTTGACAATTCGCCTGCAAGGAGTGCAGCACGTGTCTTGTCATCTTCAGGACCTCTCTCCATGGTTGGGCGCAAGGTGCTGGTGGAAGAGGTGGCCAATTTAAGCGAGGGGCACATTCCATTCATTGTTGAGGGAGCCGCGAGCCACGCGGCTTTCCGCATTTAATTGACAAAAGTACAGTTGTGCGGCATTAGAGTGGTTTTTATTGAGGTGGCCGCGGAGATCAACTTGCATGAATGTGCGATGTACCGCGCATAACTTACGCCTACGTACCGTGATTACAAAAGTATGGGATCCGGTGATGTTCATGGTACAGGGAACGCACGGCCCCAGTACTGTGTCTGTGCCGACAATGTGCAGTTAAATCATCTGCGCTTTCAATTAAGCCTCCGCACTGCCTCCTTACGGTTAGAAGCCATGGTGCAGGGTGGAATGGGGAGAAGCCAGCTTGGCAAGCAAACTTCTTCTGCTGCCACTGCACGGCCTTGAAAAAACATACGCTTTCCGCAGACTGTACACTCGCATTGGCGGATCGCTACGATTTCTAAGCCGCCTTTGGTCAGCAGACTGGTTGTAGACCCACCTATGTGGAATGTGCCCCTCGCTTAGGTGACCTTCTTTTCGTGGTGCCATTGCTAGAAATAGTCGCGGAGGATCTTAGTGTGCCGCTGACACTGTAGAACCAGGGGACATTGTTTCGACAACTAGAGAAAGATTTGGTCGTGGCCAAATCACCTAATCTACCAACCATTAGATGCAGCTGCCTGGACGACGCGAATCAACCTTCGGGCGAGTGAGAATCCCTCTGCCTGGCGAAAAGTGGCAGATACTCTCCTTAAGTGCGTCAATGCTGTAGGAGCACAACATGGGAGCGAAAGTGGACCAGCCGGCAGTTAGTCCTGGAGAGTATGGGTCTCTGAGTCCCCTCTGGATCAAGAGTGATCGTAAGTTTTACTTTGGCGGAAGAAGCTCCGCACGACCGTCAGCTGAGCCCACTACTGACGGCACCCGGAAGTTCCACGAGTATCTTCTCTGCATGCCACCGACCGAGGGAAAATTAGCGCCAGACGAGATCGCCAAGGTTGAGGCCCTGTGATGGAATACGTGGAACATTTTCATGGGACCCAGGGATCCCCTGGGCTCCACAGATTTGATCCACCACAAAATCGACATCGGAGACGCCATTACCGATCGCTAAAACTACTTTTGCTGCTCAAAAAAAGGAGCGAGAGCGTAGATGCAGAGTTGACAAGATGTTGAAGACGGCAGTTTGTTCCGCCTAGCTTCATCTCAAAGACGCTGTAAGAGTCACAGGCCTATTGTACCACTAAGCGCTAATTTTTATGCTCTATGTGTTCTTTATTTTATGTGTTCTTCATGATACTTGAGACATCAACAGGGGCACATTGGTCATCATATGGACTGACCATGCAGCACTCACATGGGTTCAGCAATATCATCAGTCCGATACCATGTATATGCGCGTGGATTGTTGAGATGGGCTGGTACAAGCTGGGGGAATATGTCAAGTAGTTGCCAAAAACTTGTTGCAAATGCTTAGAACTACTCCCGAGCTGAAGGGAGAGGAGTTTTGCAAAACACAAATCATACGAATTTAGGGAGTTCCCGACTGTGTGTTCCACAAGAAAAGGAGCAGAAATGTCGGGATACCAACTTGGACGACTAGAAGAAAACCAGGAGGGAATCACCCCTCCATCAACACCTAGCTGGTCAATTAATTCATTGCCGCCCGAACCCAAATGGGAACTCGCGTCCGCGACGTTGATTTGATGATGACGGATGAAGGAAACCGAAATTGGTGGATGGGGTAGACTTCACTGTCTATCTCACCCACCGGCTCATCTCGACTTGCCAAACTGCACCCACCTAGAGAGGTGTAGGATGCTATCCTGTTGGCACACAAGAATACCTGCGGGTGCGAAGGTCAGCGCAACTGGCCGAGAAGCATCGCGGCGGCCCCCCATCGCACCACGACCATTCACTGGGGAAGAGTCCGATGAAGAAGAAGAGGCAAGAGGAGGAAACAGTGCTGAGACCACTGTTGGTGGGCCAGTCTGTCAATGACGCTGAAAATCAGTGGCAATTGGTTCTTAACCACTTCACCGTGGATGAGTGGTGTGAGGCACAAGGGCGCAACCAGTATTCAACGAAGTCTCTGACTTAAAGGCGCCAATTTTTGAAACCAATGTCACTGCCCTTCAGCGTGAGACGCCGGAGGTGAAGATGTATGGCATTGGTGAGCGACATATCTACAAAGGAAAGAACGGGCGTGTGGTGCCTCTGAAAGATGCTACTCTTCAAGCAGAAACCGAAGAGAAGCTGCGACTACCTCGTGCCAGTCACCTGGCGGAAAGGTGTCTGGGCGGTAGTGTGCACGCGCATAGGGTTAACCATTTGGGCTACTGAGTGCTTCCAATGAAGCTGCTGGGACGCCGCTTTGCCTGGCCGGGATGCACGAGTATGTGAAGATGATGTACCGAGCGTGGTATCACGGTCAGCAATTTAAATCAGGATCCGAGGGTGGTAAAGCCCCCATGCAGCACGAGGACGCCGGATTTCCACACAAATGGGTCGCAATTGACTTGCAAGGCCCGCTTCCCCGAGATTAGCACAGGGTTTCGTTATGTCTGTGTGTTTCAAGATAGCTTCTCCAAGCAAATGGAGTTGTATCCCCTACTAAGAAAAACGGTGGAGGCAGTCATGGGACGTGCTCTTCAGGGAGTATATATGCATGGCGGCATTTCGCCGACTTTTTTACAGCTTATTAAAGGAGAGTTTGATAATCATCTTTGCGGCGAGTTATGCAAACTATATGGCGCCGACAGATCGAGGACTGGCCTCGATGTCTCGTGGAGCAACGGTTTGCAGAAAGGAGCAACAAAACCATCAAAAGCTATCCCAAGTAGCGTTGAACGCTCACGAAAAGAGAAAATTGGGACGAGATGCTGCATGCCGATATGTTTTTTATGGCATACAAAGCGACGCCCCACGCTTAGTATGGATTCACCCCACAGTGATTGTTTTACAGTCAATGTGCGGATCCATTACTTTCCGTGGACTTAATGTATGGGTGTGATGACAGGGCGGCCTCAGTGCTACTCGCCTTTATGTCTTTTCATCAAAGGAATCTCGCAAATGCAGACGGCGGAAGTTGTTCGCGAGGTTACCGGGCAGCAGTGGAGGTGCAGATGGAACAGCAGAGGAAACACACATGGCAAGCCTCGCCGCGGCGCGATGGGTGATCGTGGTTTTTACTATTTCATCCCTAAATAAGCTGATACCCACGCAAAGGATGGATGGATTGGACCATTCAATGTGGTTGAAGGGGAAGCGAAAACATCATAAAGATTCAGATGCACAACGACGTCCGTGTCGTGGGCCGCAGACCAATCAAAGAAAAGTGGGTTAGCAAATAGAAATGTTAAACCCTTCATCAAGACACAGAGGCGCCGTGCCCTTGTGGTTGTGTCGCCACAGCACTCTTCATGTCGGGAGGAGGTCGCTAGGTGTACCAGCAATGCTTCTTTGAGTATTGGAGAGTCAACTACTAGACAGATCGCAGGGAGCATTGCTCGTTTTATGGCGCCACCGCAGCTTGGTGTTTAAGTTTCAATGAAAAATGCAACGCCAAGCAACCTACCCAGACCGTGACGATTGAAATTGAAACTTGGGGAGAGGGAGCGGGTGTCGTGAGAGGGGAATTCTACTGAACTGCGAGGGAATCGAGTTTACGCCAGGAAGGGAATCGCAACAGGAGTTTTAGAAGATGCACACACCGCCTTTGCGCTGGGCACAGTGTATCAACTTTAGATGCAACGCAGCATATACCCACCATGTTCTGTGTTTGTGTTGGGGTATGTTGTAATCAAGGAATTCACCAATTGATACGAAAGTCAGTGATGGCTATGCAGTGTTTAAATGATCGATCTTCAAGAAAAGCAAGCCGCTGAAGCTCAGTGGCCGAGATAGTGGTCACGCTTTAGCAGTCAGCAAGGTCGCGACCTCATAGCCGCTGGCCGAAAACCAGGGGTAAATGCCAGTCCGAAGGGGGCAATTAGCCCTCAGGCTTAGTTAAAGTGTCTACAGTATCAGCAACAGTCCCGACGGCCAAGAACCCACGCCACTTCCTAAAAGCCACCTCTAAATCTCACCATAAACAACAATCCCAAGTCAGTTCATCCAGTCAAGAAAATCTTTTGACAGAGCTTTACGCAGAGTGAAGGAACGCTACCAAAGGGCTCAACAGGAGAAAACTAGAGACTTATGTGACAATGATTCTGTGGGGTTCCTGGAAGATGGTCAAAATATGTCAGTTGGGGCGCAACGAACTGCATCAATTCCACTATCTGTTGAAATAGAAATGAAGTAACTTCTCAGATTTGATGCGGTAATGCAGAAGTGTTCTTCCCCCAAATTCCGCTCATTTTGATGCTAATCATTTACAAATAATTGAGGCGACTTCTTCATACAGAAACTGAAATCTACCCATACCGATGAACCAGTCCCACACACTAAACGTGCTCCCCTTACTTTCCAGGAAGTGGACAAAGCTATTCAGAATTTAAAAAAAATGCTAAAGCTTGTGGACTTGATGGAGTTTTTTTCTGAATGTCTTAAAAATTAAATCTGTCATTGACTTATTATTTCGTATTTACTGTTATTGTTTTGAACATGGTGTTGTACCAGACTTTGTTATTAAAATGTTAAATCCCATTTTTAAAGCTGGAAGCCTATATGACCCTTTAAATTATAGAGAAATAACTCTTGGTGAATATTGTATGCAAATGTGATTTTTTCATCTTGAACACGACTATTTAAATGGCTGAAGATAATGGAATGTTATCTGATGAGCAGAATGGTTTTCGCATGCTAGAAGTTGCTTGGATCACATGTATGTTTTGTACAATAATTGTTAAAAATAGAATAATGTTAAACGTAAGAGTACATATATATGCATGTTTATGATGCAAAAAAGCGTTTGACCGAGTAAATCATGCTTGTCTGTGGGTCAAGTTGTATGACCTAGGTATTAAAGGTAAAATGCTGTCTGCTATTCAATCACTGTATGATAAAGACTGCTTATCCTGTAAAATACGTCTAAATAATCTTTTAACTGATTCATTCCCCTGTACTTTTGTGGTGTAAAGCAGGGTGATCCAATGTCCCCAACTATCTTTTGCTTTGTATGTTAATGACCATTGATGAGTTGAATATAATTGATAAAGGTGTACAATGTAGTAAGAAACAAGTGTGTTCATTGTTCTATGCTGATGACATTGTGATCCTGGTTGAGAATGCTGCTGGATCTTACAGATGCAACTGATAAAGTAAATCAATGGTGTAGTAAATGGAGAATGGAATTAAATCAAGATAAAACTAAAATCATACATTTTAGACCAAAGACTGCAAAATTACTTCTTATAAATTTACATGGGCTCTATCGATCTCAATACTTGTTCCAAATATAAATACCTTGGAATGTATTTCAATGAATTTATGGATGATTGTGAGATTGTAAAAGATGCTGCAAAAAGTGCTTACTAGGGCACTTTGGTGGTGTAATTTGCAAATTCAAAAATACAGGTGGTTTGCATTATGGAACATTTACCAAGTTATATGAATGTATTGTACAACCTGTTATGCTATATGGTGCTGGACTATGGGGTAACAAAAGAATTTTCTAAATTAGATACAATTCCAAAATCGAGCATGTGTTATTTCCTTGGTTACCTAAAAACAGCTTCAAAATGTGGCATGTGAAGGTGATATTGGTTGTTGCCCATTCATTCAAACAAAAACTGGAAATGTTAAGATTATGGTGTAGATTGAAAACATGGATAAAGAAAGATTAACAAGTTGTATCTTTAATTGGTCCTTATTTTGTAAAA
>CM032660.1:31121894-31145127 GCA_019095985.1 Streblospio benedicti
TATCCAAATAAGTCCATTAACATATCAATTTGATATTTTCCTTCAATATAGAAAAACGTTGCATCATGATTTACCGTAAACTAGTATGTCAGATCAATGTATGGGTCTGTCAATCAATGTTGGCATATTAATCAGTGGGATTACAGTTTACTGAAGTCATGCAGTAGTCACGCCGCTGTAAGCTACATCTGAGCTGGTAAAAAGTTGTTCAACATTTATCTGCTAATCCGCATATCATCAGTTTTAGAAAGAGCTTTTTACCCTATTTCAATTGATGTGTCACACTATCTAAAACCTTGAAATAAATTTCAGCTAGGAAATTGTATTTGCTTTTTTTACTACTTGAATATTTTCATAACTCAAAACTATTTGATCACATTTATTTCAGCCTTAATTGCAGGCAGTTCACAATTCACAATGCAGATTTAATTAATTACGCCCCGCATTTTAACAATGCAGCATGATTATACCGAGCGTCACACACAGTTTGCGCCAGTAGTTTATTGTTTTTGCTAATATCTCAAACAATTTTGAAAACAGTGCAAAGTATCATGCCGGCTTTACATTATATTGTAAAAAATATTTGGATTATAGCCTATCTTGGACGTCACACTTGAGTGCATATCACGCGGTATTTAATACAGGTGGGTTGTCAATATTGGCCTGCAGGATTATCTTTTCTTCAGCGCACTGCAGTAGTTTGCAGGATTATACGTGCCTGGACTACCAAGGTCATTACATTTGCGAGAATTGTACTTAATAACTATAGTGTTTTGCCCGTATCTCAAAAAGTACTGGTTCGATTTTTAATCTGAAACTACCGCCTAAGAGAGCTCTTTGTACCCGTTCTAATGCGCCATCACACGACGCCAAGCTCATAGAAATAAAAAAACATGGCGGACGTGACTGTATACACGTCTTTAGCCTGCACACGTGGACAACACGGCCTTGGTGCATTCTAATTGGTTGGATTCTTGGTCATAGTAAAAAATGGGGGTGGCATAGTAGGGAATTTGTGAATGAATGTGAAAAAATGGGTGGGGCATAGTAGAAATTTGTGAATGAAAGCATTTTTTATCCACCATATTACTATGCTGAATGTGGGAATAATAAATAGTTCCTAAGAAATCTGTATATATTTTTATTTACAGGATATTTCTAATTTCCAAAGTGTAATGTATGCATTGTCCACACACTAAGGAATACGTACATACCCAGCAACAAAATAATAATATCTTGGGCTTCGTTCAAACGTTCCAAATATATATCTTGAGAAATTATTATTATTATTACAAGTTAGTGCAAATAACTATATATATATGGGCAAAGCTTAGGTGACATTGAAATACAAAAACATCACTTTTTATGAAGTAAAAAGTAACTTTAAAAAGCATCAATTGGTGGTATCAATAAAAGATACATTTTTAGATAGATTGCAGAAAGCCATAATAAACATAATGGGAGGTGGGTGTATACAATCAAATCAGACTATTTTACACAATAAAGGAAAAGCAGCGTACGGTTTGTAGTAATGATACTGAGTAATATTGTGCTGCAGGGATTATAATTTCTTGTGGCTAGCCTGGTGACAGAGCCACTCAAGCATAACACAGGGGATTAGCAAAATGTTATAATCCATCAACTCAACTAACTATTCTACAGTAAAACGCCAGTATCTTTTTTGAAATAGTATATGCAACTGACAAACAGATTTTTCATTATAATTAAGTTGATTTTATAGCAGCATTGGAAAGGAATACAATTAATACATGTAGGTTGAAAAAGACATGGATACTGATTTGCAGTTATATTTTTGCGCCACCCTGTAATGGTGGCAACTTCAAACCTCTGAAATATTGAAAAATTGTGATGTTCAAATTTTTTTGAGAAATATCATTTACACAGCTCTAATTCTTTGTCTTTATTATTAATTATATGTATGGTTTATGACAAAATAAAGAACATATAATTAATTAAAATTTTAATTTTTTATTATATTATTAGTATGGATTATCGTTTAAAATTCTACTTTCCTTAATTCTAATGCCAAACCAAATAATAATAATTAAAAAAATTAATTCATATATATTTTTTTTAAAAATTACAAGTTAGTGCAAATAACTATATATATATATATGAACATATAATTATTATTAATTATATGTATGGTTTATATATAAATAAAGAACATATAATGTAATTTAAGATCGGGAATTCTTTATTATAGCTATACAACCCAATATTGTCTATAAAATTAAGAACTGACAAAGCAGCCTAACATAAACAAATTAATTCAAATTTTATTTTTTTCAATATTGCTATTTAACCAAGGTTATTAGAGTAAAACTTATGATGGATTATCGTTTTAAAAATTCTACTTTACTTAATTCCAATGCCAAACCAAATAATAATAATCCGAGCATAAAGTTATTAAGATTATATATATAGTTTTAATTATTATTATTATATTATGCAAACAAATGATGTATTTATTTAAATGAACAGGGAGTTATTAGGACAAGAGTTTTATATGTTGTCATGTAATAAAATCTATATTTTATATATATTCAATGGGCAAAGCTTAGGTGACATTGAAATACAAAAACATCACTTTTATGAAGTAAAAAGTAACTTTAAAAAGCATCAATTGGTGGTATCAATAAAAGATACATTTTTAGATAGATTGCAGAAAAGCCATAATAAACATAATGGGAGGTGGGTGTATACAATCAAATCAGACTATTTTACACAATAAAGGAAAAAAGCAGCGTACTGTTTGTAGTAATGATACTGAGTAATATTGTGCTGCAGGGATTATAATTTCTTGTGGCTAGCCTGGTGACAGAGCCACTCAAGCATAACACAGGGGATTAGCAAAATGTTATAATCCATCAACTCAACTAACTATTCTACAGTAAAACGCCAGTATCTTTTTTTTTTGAATAGTATATGCAACTGACAAACAGATTTTTCATTATAATTAAGTTGATTTTATAGCAGCATTGGAAAGGAATACAATTAATACATGTAGGTTGAAAAGACATGGATACTGATTTGCAGTTATATTTTTGCGCCACCCTGTAATGGTGGCAACTTCAAACCTCTGAAATATTGAAAAATTGTGATGTTCAAATTTTTTTTGAGAAATATCATTTACACAGCTCTAATTCTTTGTCTTTATTATTAATTATATGTATGGTTTATAGATAAATAAAGAACATATAATCTTAAGATCGGGAATTCTTTATTATAGCTATACAACCCAATATTGTCTATAAAATTAAGAACTGACAAAGCAGCCTAACATAAACAAATTAATTCAAATTTTATTTTTTCAATATTGCTATTTAACCAAGGTTATTAGAGTAAAACTTATGATGGATTATCGTTTTAAAAATTCTACTTTACTTAATTCCAATGCCAAACCAAATAATAATAATCCGAGCAAAAATTTATTAAGATTATATATATATAGTTTTAATTATTACAAGTATTAGTGCAAACAAATGATGTATTTATGGTGGCTAAATGAACACGGAGTTAGACTAGGACCAGAGTTTTATATGTTGTCGTTGTGGTGTAAAAAATCAGTGCAGATCCAGGATTTTAATAGAGGGACCGTGGTCCTGGAGCTATTCAATGCATGTCGAAGACACACACATTATCTCACAGAGTTATAGCTATGTGCGAGGGTTAGTGCATGTTAATATGCAATATATATGGTGAGTGGAGCATGTTTTTCCATCTGGGTAGGTAAGTAGGGCTGTCTAAAATGGAATGTACGTGGAGTGAAAGAAATAGCATATCAGTGCCATAATTTTTATTCTCATATGGAGTACCATATGTCAAATACAATAGAAAATGTTACTCAATGAACTTAAGTCAGGTTCAGCACATGGTTTATGCTTTACAGTTAACATTAAATAACTATTTTAGATACATAGCTTTTAACAAACCATCAATATCCAGAGCTTATTAAAATAAGTATAACAGAAATTGACAGAATTACATTTTCCAATGCTATATTGAACCAATATGCAGAAGACCATGTGTTTTTACTGTTGGAGGTTTGACAAATTAACTTCCATTTGTCATATTTTCAAATCTATTAAACCTGTTTCCAACATAAATTCAATAATCTTGATAATGTTTAAGGCTCAGATATTTTTTAGAAAAAATAGCATGCTCAGATTTTCTTTTCGCCAAAACACACTTCTAATTTTTTTATTTGTCACTATATACAAATTTTCTGTTTTTGGCGGAGAGCTTTAGTGTATCGATTCTATTTAACATTTCTAAAACTTTTTTGTCTCTGAGTTTGACTCATTTGTACAAATCTGTGTTTTACATGGATTGAGTAATGCATTGCACCATTAATGCAATATTCTTCCTGGGTATTGCATTCAATCTTGCTTGTACAGGGAAACTACTCCAATTTTCAAGATTGGTCTATCTCAATGTAAACTTTCTCAAACTCATTTTTCTGCAGTAGATGTATTTTATTGCAAATTTGTTTGCGTCTTAAAGAGAAACTGCTAAGTTCAGGGAGGCAAGAAGAAAACCGAAACGTGAGGAAGCAACAGTTGTCACAATGAGAAGAAATCGTCATGAAACGTGATCAATCGTAACGCAATTATTTATATTTTTCCTGTGTGTCCTTCTGAAGCAGTCAGTACTGTATTTTGTTTCATGGCGAAAATCTAAACTACACCCAATCACATGTACATTCCCACTCCAAATGTAATCCATATCAAAATGTACAAATACAGTGAAATTTCAATGTAAATACACCCTTAATTAACATTTTCAAATTTCTCTTTCTCTCTCACATCTTTTTAGGAAGCATGTATTCAATAGATTGCATCACATATCAGACTTATTTACATCCTGGATCCACTTCACAATTCACACTCCAAATTTAGGGTGAATCAAAATAATATCTTTGGGCGAATCTACAATCACAATCCTTGTAATGAACGGATCATCATATTATTTTGAAACAATATATTCATGATTCAATAATAAATTCATTTAAACAACTACAATAAATTAGAAATAATGTAATCACTGTCAAATTTTCAACGGCTAACAGCTGCCTTGCTCGTGGACAGAGGCACAGACAGCCTCGCTCCTAGTGATTCCCGGTGATGTGGTCCGTCCCCTCTCAGCCTACTCAGCAAGGGGAGATCAAAGCCGTCCGTCCTGTTAAGACTAGCACTCTTCACTCTATTATGTATCCTTTCCACTTCTTTCTGTGTATGTCTACTTTCTGTATCAATGATTTTAACAATGTCCAAAAGAGAAGTGTCTGTGATTTTATGTCCACTATTTATTTCCTGTTGACACAGTGTCAGAGCAGATTTAGTCTTTCGTTTTCCTTGATTTTTCATAGTCCTCCATTCTGCTTATCCGCATTTCATGCCTATGTCACTAACTGGGTATATACTATAAAATTGATGCCAAGTCCTATGGTACATATGATGTGCTTGTTGGGATTAACTAGTATTGTAAACAAATTAGTCTATATGCCACGGCGTCCCCGGGTGAGACGACATGCGCTCACCCTCCCCGGCCACCCATGGGCATGATCGGCCAGACTTGTTACCAGAACTTCTCGTTGTGTATAAACTTCTTGTGACCTCTTCTTCGGTCCCTTATGTTCAGCCACGCCCGGTTGACGTGCCCCTGGTGTCTGCCTCAGGTCTCACGAAATCAGGACTTTTGCACTGATGCTTTGAGCGTAGGCGTCCCTATGTGCCACACAGGACCTGGTGGTACACGAAGCCACCGGCTGGTGCTCAGAAAGGAAGATGTTTCTTTAGGGCCTATTCTCATCGAGAATAGGTTGCCGAGCCCTGCCCGTACAGCGTCTAGGATAGAACTGAGACCTAATGTCTCTTAACCCAGTACTTGAGTGTACTGGTTCTCTAATCCTACAGTGGCCATAGTAAAGAGAACAAGTCCTTACAAGGTGTGTGTAACAAAGGGGAACTAAACCTAGTCCAGTGCAACATATATATATTATAATCTACTTTAGACTACAGGAATACTGTCATTCCTGAACACTGGATGAGTTACAAGAGAACTAATTTGTTACACACTCCCCCAGATTCCATGGGACTGGAACACTCCATTTTTTAGGGCATGAAGCATTCACATGGAAACTTACATTTAACAAAATACAAAACATTATCCAAAAAGTGTGTAGATGCGCGGCCTGGCTCCTGGTCGCAACGGGTTTCACTTCGCGAGAGCACACGGCGTGTGCCCGGACATATCCTCCGTCGTCCCCGCCGCGATGACCTGCGGGCACTTCTGCGGTCAACGTAACTCTTCGCCTGCGACGCCCTCGCGGTTAAATCCGCTGGCGACGCTGCTTCTGCTGAACTTGGTAGAGGTCCACTGATGACAATCATCCTCGTGGGAGTTGTGTCGAGTACCTGAAACGGATCACATTAAACTCCCCATCCACCTGGGTTTCGTTATACAAACGCCTGTAATACAATAAAACATTATACATAAACAACATTGGTTTCAACAGGACGCCAAACGAATAAAACTTGCTAAAAAGCTGATGTGGATTCCGTGATAAATTACGAGGGGATTGATCCACCGCGACTTTACTTAGTAAAACAAACATAACTTACGGGAAGGGACTTACTACAAAAAGGGCGGAAAGAAATCTGGGGGTGCCGCTGGCTACGAGACGGGTGTACCATGTAGAGTACGATTAGCCAACAACAATTTGACCACTGTAGGGCGGATTGCTCTTGAACTGACAAGTTCAACACCTACGGGGCCGGTGGCAACTGGTCCAGTCACCCGCGAGAACAATTCTTACTCCCATGGCATCCCAGCTACCATGATTTTGCTGCACCGCATCCGGTGTCACTGGGCTCCGCTCGCATTGAGCAACGTACAACATGGAACTGCACCGCCAGAGGACTCGTCAGTCTGACACGGTCAGCCCCCACCCCACCCAGAGCTTCTACGACTTCTTCTTCAGGGTCAACGTCGTCTTTGTGGCTGAAGAGGCACTACTGCTGACCCATCGTGGCTTGTCTGTAGACGCTGCCGCACCACCCTTCTTGGTGGCGCTGGCACTGCTCACTGTAGCACTGGACTTCTTCTTCAGCTTCTTCTGGGGCGCCTTGTCACCTTTTTCCACCGTGGGAAGAGAGGTGGTGGGGGACGCCAACAGCCGATCTTCCATCTCCTTATCAAGAGACTTGGCGGAGCCTGTGCCCACACTCATCATCGAGCTACTGGACTGACTCCGACTGCTCTTCATTGACACTGGGATCCTGGATGGGGCGGGTGGTTCCCGTATTTCTCCCCCCCAGTAGCCAACTCCCCTTCCTTCCCAAAATTCCATCCGCAAGCTCTGGCAAAAGAACTTCATGGACTGCAGAGAACACGTCATACAGATTCTCTGCTTCACACTCCAAATGCTCCACTTCTTGCTGGACGTAAGGACTAGTGACCTCACGAGCCAGGTTCAAATCTCAGAATCTGTCTACAAATGTAGCAAAAAGTTCCTTAAAATCCTGTACTTCTTTTTTTGGCCACGGCTAAAAGCTAGTTGCAAATAACCATTCTTCTTGGGGACTACTGGGGTTGAGCTGCTCGGCGAAACTATCCTTTTTATGAAGGGTGACGGGGCAACTCTTCTGCTAAATCAATTGGTGTTCCTGGTACAGGGGATATTGATACCACCTTTCCACAAAGATTCCAGCTCATTATGCATCGTGTTGAACAAACATAGATGGCTGGATAAGGATCCAAATCTCCATGTTTTACACAATTAAATATAAAAGTTTTAAATAGTTTAATCAGTAATGATACTGATGTAATTTATTTTTTGCCACACAGACAAACAGTTATAATTTCATATCGTCCCCCCCTCCCCTCTGCCTTAATTGCCTGGTGACAAAGCCACTCAAGCATAACACAGGGGATTAGCAAAATGTTATAATCCATCAACTCAACTAACTATTCTACAGTAAAACGCCAGTATCTATTTTGAAATAGTATATGCAACTGACAAACAGATTTTTTCATTATAATTAAGTTGATTTTATAGCAGCATTGGAAAGGAATACAATTAATACATGTAGGTTGAAAAAACATGGATACTGATTTGCAGTTATATTTTTTGCGCCACCCTGTAATGGTGGCAACTTCAAACCTCTGAAATATTGAAAAATTGTGATGTTCAAATTTTTTTTGAGAAATATCATTTACACAGCTCTAATTCTTTGTCTTTATCATTAATTATATGTATGGTTTATAGATAAATAAAGAACATATAATCTTAAGATCGGGAATTCTTTATTATAGCTATACAACCCAATATTGTCTATAAAATTAAGAACTGACAAAGCAGCCTAACATAGTATTATTTATGAAATATAAATGGTGGAAGCAGCATCACACAAGCAATTTAATTAACATTTAGCTTTTTCAATATTACTATTTAACCAAGGATATTTGTGTAAAACTAATGATAGATTATTGTTTAAAAATTCTACTTTTATACTTAATTCCAATGCCAAACCAAATAATAATAGTATGTCAAAAAAGCGGCGAGTATTAAATATAAATAGTTTAATCAACTATAGTGCAATAAATGATGTATTTTTACATTTTCGCCAGACAGACAAACAGTTATTATTCACCATACTGTTCCCCCCTCCCCTCTGCCTTAATTGTGGCTAGCCTAGTGACAAACCACTCAAGCATAACACAGGGGATTAGCAAAATGTTATAATCCATCCACTCAACTAACTATTCTACAGTAAAACGCCAGTATCTATTTTGAAATAATATATGCAACTGACAAACAGATTTTTCATTATCATTAATTATAATTAAGTTGATTTTATAGCAGCATTGGAAAGGAATACAATTAATACATGTATGTAAAGACATGGATACTGATTTGCAGTTATAATTTTGCGTCAACTTCAAACCTCTGAAATATTGAAAAATTGTGATGTTCACATTTTTTTGAGAAATATCATTTACACAGCTCTAATTCTTTGTCTTTATTATTAATTATATGTATGGTTTATAGATAAATAAAGAACATATAATCTTAAGATCGGGAATTCTTTATTATAGCTATACAACCCAATATTGTCTATAAAATTAAGAACTGACAAAGCAGCCTAACATAAACAAATTAATTCAAATTTTATTTTTTCAATATTGCTATTTAATCAAGGTTATTAAAGTAAAACTAATGATGGATTATCGTTTTAAAAATTCTACTTTACTTAATTCCAATGCCAAACAAAATAATAATAGTATGTCAAATTATCGGCAAGTATTATATATAAATAGTTTTAACAAGTTAGTGTGAACATACATAATGAAATGTGGTGGTCTACATAATTATTGGTACCAATACGCTTATATTAATTGTATTGCAAATACCAGCTCTAATGTGGATTGGCCAGTGATATTATTTTCAAAAAGGGCAGTGAATGGGAGTCAATCTAAAGTAGTAGGCTACCAATCAATTTGCGGTCATGACACCTTACAGGTAGCACATATGATTGTTTTAAGTATACAAAAATTAGTTCTAATCTAATACTTTTCTTTCTAGTACTGTGGTCATAGATTAAACTGCATGGTTCTACAAACTCGTGCTAAGCAAACATCATTGTTAAAAATGTACCAAATGTCTTACAGATGACTATTTTCTGGTTCTTTGTTCACAGGTTGAACTACAATGGTATTAGTGATGTGACGTGACATGAGTGTCATCCCGCGAGGTTGTCTGACGCGAGGCGACCGACCAGGAGGGACAGCGAGGAAGGAGTGGCGTTGCAGACTGCAGTGTGTCCCACGTGTGTGACAAAATTCGCCGTGAGGCGGGTGGCGTCGCAGACCACTGTGAGTCACATGAGTGTGACAAAGCTCCTGATGCCGTCATTGTCTGCCCCACGAAACCCCCTGCCGCGGCCACGCTCGCGACAGAGTGTGACCCGGAGGGAACATGGTGACAATGCTCATCTTCCTGCAAAACTGGGGTGCCAGTGTTCCAGAGTGCAAACTGCATCAAGTACAAAGTGTTGCACAAAAACGAAGACTTCAGCGATGCGGTCTGGTGGTCTAGACATCCAGCGGCCAGGCACAGAGACAAAAACTTTACCTGTAGAGCCCGATAGCGGTGCATCTTCAGGGTGTGAGGCGGTGATGGTTGAGTCGCAGAAGACCCTTCGAGGGACCGTGGACGGAAATTGTCACACCATGGCTCGCTTAACACATTTGCATCAACCCAGTAGTACAACCGTGATGAGAGAAACACCAGATGTACATGCCCTACCAGGCGGGCCCGCGGCGCAGCCGCATGGACTCTGCAGGGGGTTGATGTATCGGTGCCACCAACAACACGAACAAGACAACGCCCACGGAACAGCCCTTGTTCTGTCGGGACCCGGCCTGTTATTTAGCTGTCAGGTTGATCTGCAAGGGGCCAAGCTGGCGACGTGTCTGGATACACAGTTTACTATCAAGCCGCGTGTACCACGAGATGGAAGATTGTCTTCCGGCACTCAAACGCACGAGACTCTCGTTGCAGGGGGCTGAGGGAGAGCCGCTGGCCGTTGAAGGAACCTGCCATCTGGACATCATCGTTGATGGAGAGTCCCTCCCGATAGAGGTCTGTGTAGGGAAGCTAGAGTTGCTAGACCTGCTTCTTGGCATGGACTGGCTATGTACATATGGAGTGGAGTTGGACTGCAAAGCACGCACGATTAAGATCAGACTATACGAGTCTGAGTTTGGTAGAACGCTGTCTGTATGAAGAAATGACCTGGTGAGCTTGGACAAAACCGTGTGCATTCGGCCACAGGGAGTTCAACGCATCGCCTGCCATGTCAGCAGCGCCGAGAGAGTAGGCCGCAAAGTGCTCGTGGAGGGGGTTGTCCAGCTGGGCGATCAACTCTACGTGGTACTTTCGTTCGAAATCGTCCGCGACGATGGCAGCATACCTCTCACAATAGAGAACCAGGGTACTTCCCGAGAAATTAAAGCGGGGCTCATAGTAGCCAAAATCACCGACCTACCAACTCAAGAAGAAGAGGCACGCCTGAACGACTCTAACCGACCATCGGGAGGAGGTGAGAGTCCTCCAGCTTGGAAAATATGGCAGATACCCGCCCACATGGCGAGCGTCAATGCTGTAAACTCCAAGCACGAGAGCAGGTGGACCAGCCAGCAACTTATTCCGGAAAGAGAGAGTTCTGAATCACCTGAGGCGCCAGGTGATTGCTTGCTGTACTACACGGACAGAGAGATTCCAGATACATTGTCGGCTGAACCATCTATCAAAGAGCCCTGGGCGAATGTACCAGAGTATCTGCGATGCATGCTTCTGGCTGAAGGTGAGTTGCAGTCTGATGAGGCCCGCGAGTTGGAGGCAATGGTGATGCAGTTTCAAGACATCTTCATTGGTCCAAGGGAAACCCTGGGCTATACGGAGATGATATGTCACAAGATCGATACCGGAGATGCCGTACCCATCAAACAAAACTACTACCGGCGTTCCCAAAAGGAGCGTGAGTACATAGAAGCCAAGCTTGAAAAGATGCTAGCAAGTGGAATAATTCGACCATCCAAGTCACCATGGGGTGCACCTGTGGTGTTGGTGCGTAAAAAGACGGACAGCCCTCATGAATTTGAGAGCTTGGACAAAACCGTGTGCATTTGGCCGCGGGGAGTTCAACGCATCGCCTGCCATGTCAGCAGCGCCGAGAGAGTAGGCGGCGAAGTGCTCGTAGAGGGGGTTGTCCAGCTGGGCGATCAACTCTACGTGGTACCTTCGTTGGAAATCGTCCGCGACGATGGCAGCATACCTCTCACAATAGAGAACCAGGGTACTTTGTACCGAGAAATTAAAGCGGGACTCATAGTAGCCAAAATCACTGACCTACCAACTCAAGAAGAAGAGGCACGCCTGAAGTCAATGCTGTAAACTCCAAGCACGGGAGCAGGTGGACCAGCCAGCAACTTATTCCGGTGCTGGCCGACATCGTCTGGAGTCAGTGTCTCGTCTATCTGGACGACATACTGGCTTTCAGGCGTGACTTCGACACAGCCCTCATGAATTTGAGAGCTGTGTTCGAACGGTTAAGGAGGGCAAACTTAAAGCTCAAACCAAGCAAGTGCCAACTGTTCACCACGATGGTGAAGTATTTGGGACACGAAGTCGACAAAGACGGTATCCAGCTAAGCCGCAGTAAAATACAAGCGCTGCATGATTGGGCGACGCCCAAGAACTTGCAGGAAACACGCACGTATCTGGGGTTTACTGGCTATTATCGTCGTTTCGTGCCCAATTACAGCGAGTTGGCCAAACCACTTACTGAACTCACAAAGAAAGGTGTGTCATTTGTCTGGACTCAGGACAGGCAAGACGCATTTGACACGATAAAAAGCATCCTGGGGAGGAGGTGTCCCTGCATGAAATGTTCTGATGTGATAGTTTGTCATGGTTCTGCTGTGATAGGTCCTGGTTTTGTGTGATAGTATATGTTCGTATAGTTATCCAACTTCCATTTTACACTACATTTTGAGGATCTGATTGCATGTTTAACATGAATTACATCCATATTTCATATTAGACTATGTGTTTAATACAAACACCTCAATGGAACTCACAAAACATATAATTTCTAAAGTCCTGGATCTGGGGTGATCACAAATATTTGGTCCCGGTTCTGTTTGATCCTGTCCTGGTTCTATTGTGATAGTGTCCTGGTTCTTTTTGATAGTGTTGGCTGTGCACCAGTAAATCATGAGTTAACCGATTTGGCATGACAATTATTTAATAGAGTAGCATATGTTACATCCCATTCTTCTATGTTCATATCATAAATGAGAGTAAATATTTTCATTTAGGAGGTGTATTATGGTGATGATCTGAGGGTGGGGAGGGTGCTATGAACAAATGACACTGTATCAAGAATATTTAAATTATTCCAACCTAAGTTTTGAAATTTCACCACACCCCATGTTCAGTTTGTTTTTTCAACGTGGAAAGTCCCAGGGCATTTTATCAGAGTACTGCCTGTCACTTTAGCTTTATTCCTAACTTTATGCCATTCTGGTGACAGATGTTGAACATATATAGGATACATACCTGGAGATAAATCATTTGACTTCAAATACTGTGGATCCACGCCTAAAAGACACATATAATTCTCTTGTTTGCCAAGGTCTATTATATCATTGGTACAAAACATATACATGGTATTAGCACAACATGAACAAATTTTGGCCAAGATATCTGTACATTCTAATAAATCCCTAATTTCTTTTTCGATACGATACAATGACGTCTTTAGGCCACTAATTGCATAACTCAACTTTGATTCTGACCACTTGGGCCCAGCCTCTTTAAGAAGTCTTTCATATGTGTACTGCTTCTTGAGTTTTAACTCCCTAAGTGCCTTGATTCGAAGGCCAGTCGAAGTTATAATGTCTTTGCTGAGACCGTATATTTGTGAGTTCTCATCTTCTACTATACTGGGTAAAAGCACTTTGTTTTTACTTTCCATGTGATCTAGGATGTCTGTTATAGCCCTCAATAAGTTCTTTTCATTCTCCAGGGTCCTAACCCTTTCTGCAAGGGTAGGCGGGGATTCATTTCCAAACAAGTCCACATCACCCAGATTTTTTCCAAATCCCATTGAAATCTTCTTTCCATCGAATGCCAATTTACATGAGTTTCCATGATTATTGAAGACACTGAAGTTTTGTATATTCTTATTCAGTATTCCAGGTTTTGCACACTGTTCCTCAAATATTTCTGTTTCTTGCCGCAAGGTTTTTAGATCTGGGCATACAAAATTTACTTTGGCTTGAGCAGAACTCCCTTTTTGATTATCTTGATCCTGGCCTTGGCACTTAAGGCCACCCATAAAGCGTACAAATTTTGACTTGAACAACCTGTATCCAACAGCCCAAAACTGTTTCACATTAGCACTGTACCGCATGGCAAATATATTGCCATGCTCATGAAAGTTTACCACGTCAAGAAACAGTCGATAAGCGATATTATCCACAGGAAATGTCCCACCAGCTAATTGCCGCATGATGTGCATCCATTCATCTAGCTGGCCATGTTCCCGCAGAAAGTCTACCGCATGTGGAAGAAGTCTTTTCAGTTCTTCCACATGATAATCATCAATCGATGAAAGCTGGCTAGAGAGATGTATATCTTCATGTTTGTTATCATCCTCCTCCTCCTCATCATCATCACCAGGTTTAAATTACTGTTTCTGACAGTGAACTGTTTTCATTGGTGTGCTGGATTTCACAACTTTCTCAGGTGGACTGTTTTGCTGCTGTTTATCGTTTGCCACTTTGATGGTCATTGTGACTTCATCGAACACAATGTTTTCAATGTCACATGATAAAGTAGCTGGAACCATATTGAAATGAACTGCCCTGTATCGCTTAGTTCTGCATGCAAGTGCCCTTGATAGTAAAATACAGATTTCCTTATCATTATGTTCATTTATACAATGCCAGATAGTTGAAGATGCTGACCCAATCCGCCGATGGCAATAATAACATCTGCCTAATTGCTCCTGTAAAATATAAAATAAATGTTCATTAGTAATGAAATGTAACGGAGAATGCAGATAAATAGAATAGGGTCTCAGCATGATGTGGACATTTGCTCTTTAAATATCACACTAGAACCGGAATTATACCCTTAAAAGTCACATCAGAGCCGGGACACTATCAATCAGAACCAGGACACTATCACATTAGAACCAGGACATAGTATAATAAATTAAAATCACGAATATCTTTCAAAACCAGCAGGTCCTGATTAAGATGACTCACACAAATCATTGACAGTACATCATTGTTATATAGTAAACTAATTTTAAGGAAGAAAAATACAAAATAAACTTTCTTTTCTACATTTGATTGTCAAAATCAATGAATTTTACAATGAAACACACTATACTACGCCTTAAAGAGATTTATGATTTTGAAACGTACAGAGACTCATCATCAATGTATTTTGAACAAGTTAAAACAAAATCTTACCATGTTTATGGGTCAATATCCATGTAAAAGTCTTTGAAATAAAACTCGATGACTATGCCATGCAGAAAATCGCAACAGAACCAGGACCTATCACAGCAGAACCATGACAAACTATCACATCAGAACATTTCTTGCAGGGACACCTCCTCCCCAGGGAATTCTACGGGGTCATATTCTTCATGCGGTACTTCAGAGACATAACAAGAGGTTCAATGGTCATCATATGGACTGATCATGCTGCACTCACCTGGGTACAAAAACACCACCAGTCTGACAACATGTACATGAGATGGCTTGTCGAGATGGGGTGGTATAAGCCCTGGAAAATACAACACGTCGCGGGGAAGCTGAATGAGGGGGCAGACGCGCTCTCGCGGAAGCGCGAGGCTTATCCTGACTTGCAATCTGCTTTCTCGAGTAGAAAGCATTGTGAGTTGGGTGAGTGTCCCGACTGCCTCTTTCACAAAAAGAAACTACAGAAATGCAGACTCTGACTCCGATGATTCGGATGAGAACATTGACAAAGCGAGCCACGCACTTCGTGTGGCGCGCCACAACGCATCTGCGGGAATGGTGCGACATAATGCACCCGACAGTTCACAAAAAGCTCGTGAACCGAACTATGCTCACAGCACGAGCCCTCACAGCGCGAGAAGCTCGCGGCCGCGAACTTCACATGGGAGTTCCCAGCCCACGACTTGGACTCAGACGACGATGAAGAAGAGCCTGAACTGGTGGATGGCATTGATTTCAATGTCTATCTAACCAGACGACTGCATTACATCCCCAAACGTGAGAGAAGTGACGCGGAAGAGGACAGGGTATCTGTCGCTTCTAGTGAGACTAGTGGGCGTTCACGCCGCGGCTCACAGAAGGGGCAGAGCCCACGGGTGCCGACCCCACGGACGCCAAGTGCGCCATCCCTCAAATGTGTTCTGACTGATGAGCAGTACAGAAGGTTCTCTTCAGAGCCATACACAGGCCGGGGCTATACCCCGATCGAGTCGTCGGAGACAGTCCGGCCGACGGGGTCAAGTACCTGGCTGATCATATTACCGGTAGACCTCAGCACAGTTATGTGATGTCTAATGTACCGGGGTATGGTGGCACCACCAACTCAACTTGGCTGGCTCAACCACATAAGACAGCCAAGCGAGATCAACGCCCTTCCACCCGCTGGAGCGCCGTGTCGAAAGTTGCTAATGCAACAGGACACACGGCGTATTCACAACTGCACCCAGAGGTGACTGTCCCGGTGACTCGCCTACCTGTCGACCAGATGGGTAGAGAATCAGCTCCGTTATTGTATGTTGCTTGGTTGGAGTGTGGGATGAGATGCCCAGTAGTCAGGTGCGAGCCATGGGCCGCACTAGACTCAGAGGATCGTAATCCCCACCTCCGGCCAAGTGCTATGATACTGCGCGACCGGGCACATGGTCGTCTGTGGTCCTCGCTCCAAGTCGGCACAGGAGCACATGTACCCAGGTTTCGAATGTGCACTGGAGCACTAGGCCCACTTTCATATGAAAGGTGGGAAATGCTTCTCTGCCCCCTGCTGCAGCTCGACAAGGATTGAGGACCTCCAGGAGTCCTGCCACGGCCGCATGTTTCCGTTCATTACGGATGCAGTCAATCACGTGATGCAAGCACATCGCGCCGAGGTGGAGGCTCAACGTCCTTGGCCGTGTGGTAGTAGGCCACTTCCTGAAGGAGGTGGACGAAACCCAGCATGGATGGAGTCAGCCACACATCTCGTGGCTATGGACGTGCCGCAAAACCTATGCCAGGTGGATTACACCAGCTTCCACTTCTGCACCACCACCCAAGCCAGCCACTGCAGGGGGGTATCATGAGGCAGCTGTGACACAACCTTCCCGTTTCAGCGCAGTGGACATGATTAACCGCGCAACACCTGCCGCCTGCAAGTTGACAGCCAAAGAACAGATCGCAATCTCGAGCGCGATCTCAGCCAAGCTAGCGCCGATCGTGAAACCCCTGCCTCCACCGACAGGGATCATGACGGCGCTATACAAGTCCGTTGGTATCAAGACGTCCGCGAGACCACAGCCAAATATGCCCTCTGCCGCCGTCACCAGTTCCTCGGAGTATTTGTCTCATTCTGAGGCTACTACTCGTACCTCACCACGTTCTGCAAAGGTCGTGGCAGGTCGTCAGCGAGAGGAAAGCCCGCGTAGACTCTGACAGCTCAGCTCAGGGTCGGGGGCCTGAAAGCAAGAAGTCTCACACCCTTATGGACCACCTCAAGACCTCCAACTGCAACTGGCGCGAACAATACTACGAGCGCGATACCCGAGAGCTCTGCAAGTCGTGTGAGGGACACGCTACCCTCCGTGACAAGTGCCCCACCTGCCAGATCAGCTGCAGCAGCCATCGTCAGTCGCTCGAGTTCAACCATGAGCTTGAGTGGCGTATCCTCCTCTGGCAAGACAGAGGACCCACTTGGCCAGGCAGCTCAGTCTGTTAAAGAGAAGGGCAAGGCCAAACCCAAGACCCCCATCACGACAGGCGGACTGGCGGCGTCCGCCATACCCAAGCGCGCAATCGGTAAGAGCTCCTCCGTGACGAGTGCGAAGGTCTCTTCACTGACCTCTACTGTTTCAGTGAAGCAGAAAGGAGCGGGTCCCTCTTCCTCCAAAGGGAAGAAGGGGTCTGATCCCAACAAGAAGCAGTAGGTGAGCAGGTGGGGAGGTGGGGCTATACCTTACATGGATTGACGAATCCACTTGTGGCATAGCCTCCGGGATCGACAGTGCTTGAGGGCGAGCGGGGCCCAGGGGCACTGGACGCGGTGACGCGAAATCCTGGTAGCTGGGATACCAGGGCGTACGGACCATCCTCGCGGGTGTTAATCAGTTGCCAGATTGCATTCGTAGGTATTGAGCTTTTCAGTTCGAGGGGTGGTTCGTCTTACAGGGGCTGTCATACTGGAGGCTAATACGTGCTCTACATGGCACACCCGAACTCGTAGCCAGCAGCTTCATCTTCGTCATTGTATAAAAGATTTGTATGCGTGTTTTCATTTTAATCCAACAGTAAGTCGCGGGGATAACATTTTCTTCCACACACATTTTCTAATGGTGTTCGTATGGCGGTTTTTGCCACTTTAGTGTAGCTACCTGGGGCGCTAGTTGCATTGTTTAGCCAGGAGTTTCACACCAACTTAAAAACCAGGCGAACAGTGGGGGAGAGTCGTGTTTAATGTTCTATTTCAGATTACCACAGAGGCGTGACTTCCACGGGGGTGATGCTGCATCGGCGGACCACTGCGGGTGTCTCGTCAGCTCGTGGACTTTCCCGCATAGCAGTTGACGCGCAACGCACGTCCGGGAGCGCGAACCGCCCTCAAACTCACTCCGCGAAGTCAAGCTCGCCTGTGCCACCACCTCGTTTGGATTAGAGTGTTTGTTGTTGTTTTGCATGTGAGTTGTCATGCGACTGTTTCCGGATTGATACAGCCTCATGGGGAGTAGGGGAGAGTGTGACAAAACAAAGAGTTAATGTTTAGGCCATCCAGTGCGCAGGAATTATAGCACCCCTGCAAGGGTTAAAGTAGTTTTTAATATTGCTTCTCACTGGATTAGGATATATAATCCCCTTAGTCACACTCACCTTGCTCGTGTTCATCTTTCTTATTAAGCCCCTGTAGGGATTAGGGACCCAGTACGCTTTAGTACTGGATGACTTTAGCTATTAGAGCTCACTTCTCTTTCAGACACTGGTCGGGCAGTTTAGGGCTGGCAACCTTTCCTCTGTTACGGGGGAAAGGCTCTCAATCTTCATCCTCTTCGGGACCTAGTCGGTGGCTAGGTCCCCTCGTCGTGTACGCCTCACGCTCGTGGGTGTGGTGGTGCTCTCGCTTATATGTGCATCACGTGTTAGCATCAGTGCAAAGTCCCTTGTGTAGGGAAGGGCCCATCGTGAAACCTGGTGGGATCACTGGCCATATAGAAGTGAAAGCTACTGCTTCATCGTAGTAGTGTAGGTCTCGTCCTTTCAAGTAACCCCCCTGTCAGAGTGGACAGACGGAGTGCGGACTTCGCGTGGCTACGCACGCGAAGTTTGAAAATTTAAAAAAAATTCAAACTTGTTGCAAAATTTTCCCTTCCTGGCGGAGTAGAAGTGAGTCCGCAGGCGGAGAAATAGCCCTCGAGCACACACCCCGCCCCCACGTACCTCCACTGCAGCGAAGTCAGGCTGAGAGAAATTTTGCTAGTGAGGAGTGTAAAAATGTGTATAGTGGACTCTGGCGAAGTCAAATTATGAGTCTTGCGAACCCTGGCGAACTGAAATTGTACGTGACATTCGCCAGACAACCATGGCTCCGCCGACGGAGTCAAGCAAAGTATTATGTCTCCGCCAGCGAAGTCTTGCGGACCACAAGACTTCGCCAGCGAACTGTAGCGAATATCCAGAGTCCGCCGACGGAGACATGAAAACTCTGCCAAATAACATAATAACAAGGGAAAATTCCTTGCGGAGAGCAGCGAAGTCATTCGGCGAAGTCCTGCGAACTTCCGCGAAGTGTAGCGAACTTCGGCAGAGTCCGCTTCACAAAGGCGGCGTACGAGCGGAGTTTATTTTCCATCAAATTTGGAGGTAGCGCGTATAAAGCGAACTTTGTCTGTATGCTGTCTGTGTATGTGTGTGTGTGTGTGGGGGGGTGTGTGTCTGTGTCTGTATGCTGTCTGTGTGTGTGTGGGGGGGGGTCTGTATGCTGTTTGTGTGCGTGTGTGGCGGTGTCTGTATGCTGTTTGTGTGTGGGGGGTGTCTGTATGCGGTCTGTGTGTAATTGTAATAAATGCTGTCATTTATAATTGTCTCTCCACAGACATCAGGGACATTAGGGACGACATCTTGTATACCCCACGAGTTTCTGAACTCACGTACCATATCCCAGCAGGCACACTGACGTCAGCCTGACGTTGGATTATGGTTGTATTATGTTGTGACGTCAGGGAACGTAAATTCAACGTCACCCCAACGTTGATTGCCTGACGTTGACACAACATCAGATTTTCAACATCACCCGGACGTTGATTGCCTGCCGTTGATCCAACGTCAGACATCAACTTTGGATCATCGTTGATCCAACGTCTTGTGCCCGCTGGGATTATTGTAAACTAGCTGTCGTTGCTCGGGTTGAAACAGATGAGATCCGGAACACATTAAATGCTCCTCCCTCCTCATCCTTCCTCCTGTCCCATATCCCTCGAACCAGTTCTCGTCAGTATACAGGTCTGTGACAGATTAAATGCACCTCCATCACCGTCCTCCCATCGTCATATTTCACAGCCATTTACACACTAAATGTACTAAATATGGCAACGATTGATCCCTCTAATATCGCTGCCCAGCTACTACTACCCATGGTAAACACGTACGGAGCAGATTACATGTCCCACTCATCCCTACCCTTCCTTCCACCGCCACCCCTTCCCTCTTCTCTCCCCATCCCTCTCTACCCCATCCCCATCTAAACAGGTTCATAATTAATGCACCCCCTTCCTGCTGCTGCTCGGTTTGAAACGGATGAGATCTGGAACATATTAAATGCTCCTCCCTTCACATTCTTTCCCCTGCCCCACATCCCTCACACCAGCTCCCGTGACAGCCATACACACACTACATGTATGTGGCACTGCTTGATCCCTCTAATATCCTTCCCTCCAGCTACTCCTACCCCTGGTAAACACGCGAGACCATTAAATGTGCATCTCAATCACCCCCTTTCTCATGTTTCTGCTGCTGCTTGGGTTGAAATTGATGAGATCTGGAACATATTAATGCTCCTCCCTGCCTCACCACCAGCCATGCCCCCCCCCCCCCTGTCATATGGACACACAGACCCTTTCTGCCCTCCACAAAACAGGTCCGGAGCAGATAAAATGCACCTCCATCACAATCACCACCCTTCACTCAAAAAGAACTCAAAAAGATCAAAGGGAATTCGATCAATAATCCCCGCACGCGCGGAGTGGTCACGCGAACCCATATTTCCACTTCTCCAGAGAAGTGGAGAAAGTTCGCGCCATTTTGTGGATGCGGAGATAGCGCGGAGGTAGCGCGGAGCCCTCACGGAGGCCAAAAAAGTTCGCAAGAGTTCGCCAGACTCCGCTGCGGAGCCATGCGAATCGCGTTGTCGATTCGACAATGAAAGTGTTAATTTTTCATATTTTTCCCCATTTTTACGGACTTTGTCATTTTTTCGACCTAAAAATGACGCGGAGTTGACTGTTCGCGTCCACGCTGACAGGGGGGTAACACAACAACGAGAAGTACGCGGGATTGGTGACAAGCCCCATTCGACGAGGCGGGTTCACTCCGCGAAGTGGACCCGCGGCAGCTGTGTTGAGGGAGCGCGGCGCAGCACGTCTGCGCGTGGCCCGTGGCACACGCTAATTAATTTGTTCACAATAATGATAATGGTGAAGAGAATATATATACGTTTCTTCAATAGGACACTAAAGGGAAACAGGGACAAAATAAATAATTTTCATAAAATTAATATAAACATTCTAGTATTTTATTGATAGTTCATTGATTTTATACAACTGTATTTAGCATGAAAAGACTTGAAACCCGCAGTACCCAATGTACTCGAGCTCCTTAAATGTATTTACAAACTTATGTTCATTTAATTCTAATTACATTGTTGTATTTAGTAGCCAAGTGTTAAGTAGCATTAAGTATGAATTGTTTGTTATTTGAAACACAGTCATCACATAATATAAACTTGTTTATGACAATCAAATGCTAGTTTTGTTTAACTCTAATTGTTGTGTTCTGCATTCATCCAAATGAAGGAATCATTTGCAGAACCAGGATATTTTGACACAACGTACGTGAATTGAAGCTGTGCATCACACAGCCAGCACATTTATGCTATGGCCACCCTTTCTACTTACATACAAATGTTCATTCGTAACAGGTGCTTTGATTGGAATTAAAGTTCCATCAACAGCACCTATGACATTCAGGAATTGTGAAATGTCGTAAAAATCTGGCGTTACTGCCTGAATATTCTGACTCTTGTTCTGGAAAATTGAATGTATCTATGTATCAGGTTACAAATTAAAGCAGTTACTCTGCTTACTATACGACTGGCTGAGGATCGGTGTACACCTATACTGCCGCCTACCACATTTTGATAGCTGAAGTTGAAATTAAGATGTGGCATGTAACCAATAGATGAGAAACTAAAGCGACAAAATCGTAGTGATGGAATGGATGCTGCAAATGTGGGTCATTTGAATCCGCAAAACATGTTATACTATATTGCCCGTATGCATATGTGGAGGAACATTTTTAAATATAACAATGAGTTTAACATATTCAATGATTTTCATATTAGTGAATGCCTTTTAAGTGACAGACGTGATGTTCTTAATACGTGTTTTATAAAGTTTATTCAAGAGGCGTGGGAAATAAGAAACCATATTTTAGGAAGTGCTCTGTAACTAATACTATGATATTTTTTTATTACTCTACTATACTATATTATTTATACTACTTGATTTTATGTTATTGAAACCCGTAACAAAGAGTCTTTTACTGCATTTTGTAAACATTCTTAATAAATGCTGTTAATAGCCCAGTCAATTTGAACATTGAAATGGAAATTTTGACTAACAAACAAATGTGTTTCCCCCAAATTTTTGGATATATATATATATATATATATATATATATATATATATATTTAATTTATATATATATATATATATATATATATATAATTTATTAATATATATATATATATATATATTTTTTTTTAAAATAATATATATATATATATATATATATATTACCTTTTCATATTATTATAAAAAAATATTTTTTATATATATATATATATATATAATAATTTTAAATTTTTAAATTTAAATTTATTTAACCCCCTTTCCCCAAAGTTTTGCCAAAATTTTTTTCACCAACCTTTTGATTTTCAAAAAAAAATTTTTATCCAAAATTTTGTTCCCATTTTAAAAAAGGACATTTATTTTTTAAAAAAAATTTATTTTTATTTTTTTTTCTCACAACCTTTTTTAAAATTTAAACCCCAGGGGAAAAAAAAAAAAAAAAAAATATATTTAAAAAACAAAAAAAAAAACCCAGGGAATTTTCCCAAAAAGGGGGC
>CM032660.1:31145227-31162776 GCA_019095985.1 Streblospio benedicti
CCATTAATAACATGCTAAACAACCTTGAACTTAAGTGCCTTGAAAACAGAAGAAGGAATGCCTGGCTGACCTTAAGGCATTGCGGGGTCATGTGGGCATTTGCTGAGAAGACAACAATATTACCTTCTGTAACACACGAACATGGGCTGCTCACAGTATGAAGCAACAACACCAACGAAGCTCTACCAAACGGTAATGTAACTGGTTTTTCACTTGCACCATCCTAGAGTGGAACCTTTAACCTGCCTCAGTAACCTCAGTAACAGAGGTTGGCTCTATAGCAGATTTCAAGAGCTAGCTTGCATCAGTACATCAATGGGTATCTAGCCAGTCACTCGCATCTGTAGTGCCCTGCAGATTGAATAACTAGATCTAGACCTAGACCTACACCTATACACAGCATCATCAGTTCATGGATTTAGGGGAATCATGGGGTTGTATAATAAATGAATTTTGACTTGACTTGTATATTCACAGTTGTACATTTGAGAATTTGTGATTTACTATTTACAACTTTAGACATAATGCCTTGCCAATTTGGTGGATAGCGACACATCATAAGAGGTTTGATATGGACCACAGGCAGCATATCAAGATGTTTAAAGTTTATATCAACAGAGGTCCTTATTTTTGGTGTCAATCTAATATCCACGTCTACATAGGATGGTGGTTGAGCCCTTGGTCTATATTGCAAAATAATTGCACCCAAGTTCCCATTTGCTATTAAGAACTGAGAAGCATGTACTTTCACCTTTGATATTGTTTTGCGCACCTTTGTTGACTCATCAGACTGCCATGCAATAATTCCCATAACATGAGTCCAATCATGTCCACATTTTGGATCCTCATTTATATCAAAGTTGTCAGCAATTCAATGGCAAAAACTGCCACCATCAGTATTTTGGAAAATACCAAGGATCAAATCGTTCACATTTGCATTAACCAGTGCAATGAAAATCCATTATGTGGGAATATATGTATCTTGCACAGAAACCGAATGAAGATAAGACATTTTAATATCAGTTTTGATCTGGTTGTTTGGCAAATGAATATTCCTGTGGACAAGCTTTAAAATTAGTAAATCTTAGCCTTTTATGATGCAATAACTACTGGAATAAGGGTAATTTTGATCAATTCAACCTTGAAATGATCTCAAGGTCAAATGTAACAACATTTTCGGAATCCTTATACATGGTTTCCTATACATGAATAATACTAATAATGGTTCCAAAACCAATATTAACAGAGTTATGGGCATGTTTATCAATATTTTGGCGGCCATTTTGAAAAGTGCATAAAAAAAACTTTGAACGGATTTTTGGGAATTTTTTCCCTCATCCCCAAGACCATAAAATCTAAAAACACAGAAATTTTTTGGTCAAAATTTTTTTTCGAAATTGACTGGCCTATAAATCCCCAAGACCATAAAGATCATTCCCGGAAAAACTAACAATTTGGAAAGTTTTGTTTGTTACAGCGATATCTTTTGATTATCTAATCGTTATTCCATTTTCGGAACACCGAAAATATGTAGCCTTTGTTGAATATTTTGAACAAATAAAGTGCCATTCTACTAGCGATGCGAAGTTTTAGTATTATCTATTCATCGCTAATAAAGGATTTAATTTACTGAACACCCGACCCCAGTGCGTCATTTTCATGTATGCGTAAAACAGACAACACTGATATCGGCTCACGACGATATCTTCAAGTAGACGTTCAGAACACACTGCCACACTGACGCAGCTGACGTGGTGATTTCACAAAACTTCTTGATAATGTAGCTACACACGTTGTAGATGCAGCGTTCTTATAACCAACAGGTATTCACCAGGATTCATTCACTAATGTCCATGTCCTTAGCCCAGGGTTGCAGAATCCTTGGCTGGACTGATGGAGTAGCACTTCAATGATCAGATGACATACGATCTCGGTAGAACTTCCAAATGTAATACCTGACCCGAGGTCAGGGTGATTTTAACACGAAAATATGAAGAATGACCCTAAGAATGACGGTGAATATGTTTCTTTAATGAACTCTAAAAACCAACTCACACAATCTCACTAAAAACAGTACTTCAAATCTATATATCATAGTAAACTATTTAAAATCTGTCACAAAACAATTGACACATACATTCATGAGGCTACTAACGTGGCCAACCTGTTACATAACTAGTGCAGAAATCGCCGTTTAACTTTAACTTCTGTGGAAACACAATTGAAACTCAAAATAAATACAAATACCTTGGACTCTTCTTAGAAGAACATCTAGATATGAAAGTCACGGCAGATCACGTTGCAAAGGCTGCTCAGCGTGTCCTTTATAGTCTACTAATTGCCAAAAAGAGAAAGCCCATGTAGGCATGCCCGTGGACATATTTTAAAAGCTGTATGATTGTATGGTGCAGTCAGTTATTGACTATGGAGCGTGTATCTGGGGACAGAGGTCTTACAGTTCAATTAATAAAGTGCAAACCAGAACAACAAAATATTTCTTAGGCCTAAATAAAAGGGCACCCAACGCTGTGTCCAATGGGGACATGGCATGGAAAGCACCAGCAGCTCGACAATGTTCTAAAGTTGGTCACCAGTGGGCAAGACTAGTTAACATGGACCAACACAGGCTAACATACAAAGTTTTCAAATGGTCCTACAATTTAGCCATACGAAATAGAAAGTATTGGGCCATAGAACGTCCAAAAAAATTGATGAATTATCCATTACGAAAAGTATAAAGAAAATTTTAGATAGTAAAAAATTAATAATACAGCTACAGGAAGGTGTACAGAAAGGGATTGAGGAGTGGAGAAAAGAGCTTGATAGAAACCTAGCAAGACACGACCAGGGAAATAACAAGCTTAGGGACCATTCAGAATTTATCACAGGGTGGGGTAGGAGGATTTTAGGGCGGGTAATGAACTTTTGCCACAATGTTTGGAGGGGGGGGGGGGCTATCAAATTTTTCACACACTTTTAAGGGGGTGGGGGCTATCAATTTTTTCACAGTAAATGTATCCTATTTTTAGAGATTCTGTACAAAAGATTTCTGTTTTTTGGATTGACTATCCATCAAATTGGATTTGGGTTAACTCTGACAATGATTGCGTTAACTGTTTGGGGGGGGGGGGAGGGGGGGTCATCAATTTCAATCGCAGGAAATTGAGGGGGGGTTCCATTTTTTCAGAGATTTGAGGGTGGGTTATCAATTTTTTCATAGCATTTTTGGAAAATCCTCCTACCCCACCCACTCTGAGGATCAGAGGTTCAGAATGTTCATTCTGAACATTCTGAACCTCTGATCCTCAGAGTGACCCCACCCTGTCATAAATACTGAATGGTCCCTTAGGACATACAGGACATTCAAACATGAATATAATCTTGAACCATATATTAAGGCCAAAATATCAAGAGGTGAACGCACAGCCATTGCGAAATTCCGAGTTGGATCAACATTGAAATTGGAAGATACCACGGGATGCCTCTTTTGGAAAGAACCTGTTTTGTGTGCCCAGATATAATTAAAGATGAGTTACATGTGATATTGCAATGTCCAGCTTATGATGATATACGTAACGATTTGTATGAACAGACGAGGGAAAATGTATATAATTTTAATGACCTTAATGAGACTCAGATTCTTGGCCTTGCCCTATCGAATGAAATGTTTTGAAAGTAACTGCCAGGACCTGCAAAAGTATTTTAAAAGGGAGAAAGGATCTGTGTACAAACTTTTTATGAGTTCAGTTTTATATGTTTAATCTGTTTTAATTGCATAAGGCATCGACCATTTGATCTCAAGGGGGGGGGGGGGCACCTATTTTCACCATTGCTTCAATTATTTTTCTTCATGAAATTTGACATCTAATTCTTTTTTTCTTAGATTACTGAACCTCAATTATTTTTTGAAAGCTGTATAAAGCTGTTTAAGGCCATATTTGACAATTATTTATTTATTTTCTAGCCAAATGAAACCTTATTATTTTTTTCACCAATTTTCAGCATTGAGTTATTCTTTTCAATATTTTTGCTGGCCTCCCCCCCCCCCTTAGATCAAATGGTCGATGCCTAATATCCTACAAAAAATTTTAATGACACTTTTATATGCTGTAATTAATTGATGTGTTACCAAGTTTAAGTCTCTCAATAACTCATACTGGAGTGGTTCAAATATGTATTATTATGTGATTTTATTATTTGAAAATAAAGTTATTTAGATGTTTGAATTTGAGACTATAATAAATAAATATATATAATGACCATAGGTAAAATACTTTTCCCACTCCAGTGGTAACAATTGTTTTATTCAATATTCCGTAAATTTGTTAAAAGTAGGCCAAAGTACTCAAATATCAAATCACGTAAGGAGAGTGATATAGTGAAACAAAATGTCAAGTTTGGTGATGATAGGTCATAAAGTCTTCCCAGGAGACAGATAAACACGTTTTTCAAACACATCGTAAGTTCATCAAAATAGGCCATAGTACACCAAAATCTAATCAGCTTTGGAGAGAGTACAATGAAGCTAAATATGAAGTTTGGTGACCATAGGTCAAATACATCTACCTGTAGAGTGGTAACAAGGTTTATTACATAACACTCATAAGTTCATAAAAAGTAGGCCAAAGTACACCAACGTCAATTCAACTGTGGAGACTAGTATAGTGAACTTAACTGTAATGTTTAATGACCATAGGTGAAATACTTATCCCAGTGCAGTGGTAAAAATAGTTTTATTAGAATATTTCATAACTTTTCCAAAAGTAGGCCAAAGTACACCAATATCAAATCACGTGAGGAGAGTGATAGTCATACAAAATGTCAAGTTTGGTGATGGAAAAGTTATGAAATATTCTAATAAAACTATTGTTACCACTGCACTGGGATAAGTATTTCACCTATGGTCAATAAACTTTACAGTTAAGTTCACTATACTAGTCTTGACAGTTGAATTGACGTTGGTGTACTTTGGCCTACTTTTTATGAACTTATGAGTGTTACGTAATAAACCTTGTTACCACTCTACAGGTAGAAGTATTTGACCTATGGTCACATTTTTATCAACCTCCTGGGAACAGTTTATGACTTATCATCACCAAACTTGACATTTTGTTTGATTTAATATCACTCTCCTCACGTGATTTGATATTGGTGTACTTTGGCCTACTTTTGAAAAAGTTGTGAAATATTCTAATAAAACTATTGTTACCACTGCACTGGGATAAGTATTTCACCTATGATCATTAAACATTACAGTTAAGTTCACTATACTAGTCTCCACAGTTGAATTGACGTTGGTGTACTTTGGCCTACTTTTTATGAACTTATGAATGTTACGTAATAAACCTTGTTACCACTCTACTGTTCCCAGGAGGTTGATAAAAATATGACCATAGGTCAAATACTTCTACCTGTAGAGTGGTAAGTTCATAAAAAGTAGACCAAAGTACACCAACTTCAATTCAACTGTCAAGACTAGTATAGTGAACTTAACTGTAAAGTTTATTGACCATAGGTGAAATACTTATCCCAGTGCAGTGGTAACAATAGTTTTATTAGAATATTTCATAACTTTTCCAAAAGTAGGCCAAAGTACACCAATATCAAATCACATGAGGAGAGTGATAGTCATACAAAATGTCAAGTTTGGTGATGATAAGTCATAAACTGTTCCCAGGAGGTTGATAAACACAAATTTGTTATAATTTGTTTTTAAAACACATCGTAACTTCATCAAAAGTAGGCCCAAGTACACTAAAATCCTCAGTTCTGGAGAGTAGTACAATGAAGCTAAATATGAAGTTTGGTGACCATAGGTCATCTCCCTGGGGAGTGGGGTAGCAAGGTTTATTATGTAACGCTCATAAGTTCGTCAAAAGTAGAGGTACTTTAATCCTCAAACAAGACATATTCAATTTGCAAATCAATAGCTCAAGTAGTCTTCGAGTTATGAGCCTGTTTATTTCAGACGGGCGAACAGACGACCAGGGAGAAGCAAAGCTAGAAATCTCCTCCGGAACTACATAGCAAATTAAATTGTGCGCAAAAATATCTAGTTTTACAGTAAATAAATGACCACTCTCTTGCTTTAAAACAAATCTAGACAAACATCCTTTCACAGCAGTGTGTGCACTCAGTATTTGTGGATAATGCTTACCAACGGTCTTGACTACTCTTACTTCAGAGTAGAGATTGCAAAGTAAAATCTCAAAAGTAAAACAACACAATTATTAGCATAAGTTTTATTTACCATCATGTTAATTTGACTGGTAATTCTTTGGGTTAAACAGCATTGAATATTACATATTTATTTCATTTCTTTATGATTAGTACTAACTTATTCAAGTCCACAACCCTATGACAAAATAAAAATTCCACTATAAAATGTGATTATCAGATAATATCACTTGGCTACAAATCTTCATATTTTTCATATAAGTAAATACTGGAAACAAATAACTATATTTACCTATTTTATTACCATTAAAATAGTCCCCATGCTAAGCATTTCATACATAAGTTTTCATCACATTTGATTGCGCATAAGTAATGTGCTAAGTGTGGAAACATATTATTAAGCATGTCTTTTTAAGGCCCCAAATACTTCAAAGTTATGTGAACGCGGACACTAAAAATACTAAAACCTGTTGGGACAACTAATAAGGGATGATGTACATTTTGTTGGATGGATTATTGTTTTAAAAATTCTACTTTACATATTATATACATGCAAAAGTAATTTTTGAATAGGTGATGTTGCAAAAAAATTGTATTTTTGAAACAAAATTGAACTGTAGACAGCTAGGATATTATTATTAATGATTATTATTATGTAATTTTTATGTTAGTGTACATTAAATATATCACTATGTATGTATACAAAAGTAATTTTTTAATAAATGATCTCGCGAAACGCAGAACACTGTGTATATGTTTTTCGAATATATCACATCTGATATTTCAATTTTTTTTTTCTTTTTTTTTGGGGGGGAGGGGGGGAGAGAACACTGTTCCACTTTTGTGGAGCATGACAAAATGTACATCATCCCTAAAATAATGCATATTTGAATAATTTTAGGAAATAATGGTATTTTCACTAACACGTTGAACTTGAAAAATTAACGTGACAGACTCCAGGAAATGAAAAAAGAAAAAATGATTAGCATTTTCAATGAATTAGCAGTGTAGTTTTCGTATGAAAATGTTAAATCTTCTTCTCTCAATTTTACACTCTCAACAAAAATAATCTTTCATAAACCAACAAAATATTAACCATGCAAAACAGTCATGCAAAGTTGGATGATTATCAAATAATAAATGAAATATTATCTTCATACTAAACAGGAAAGAGAAAACATATCTGTTACTTCACTACATCATATACTAGTGCGGCTTTACTTGTATGGTTGCTTCATTAACAAATACCGCAAGAAAAGAGAAATTGAGCAATTTGTTGACAAGTTAAAAACATCTTTTCTTGAAATTATCATAAATTTATTTAACAATTTAAACACATTATTTTCTTCAACTTAGCAAAAAGCAACGACTTCTTAAGCCTATGGAATCATCAGATTAGGATGTAAAAACCCTACTCAGAGGCTTCTTTAGCATTTAGAAGTGACGTGTCAGTGAACAGTCCCCCTGCTTCAGGATTCTACTGTGCTTCTGTTCTCATTTTAATGCTTTTGCCAATCAAAAAGTTATAGAGCATTCAAAATTAAATTAAAAGAAATAACACTCTTTCGCAAAGTAAATCTATTATTTTCAACTTTCACAACACTAAAGATTTATTACCGTTTGACAGTTTCGTCTGCTTCTGCAGACATTTTCAAAAACACTACTGCGCATGTCAGATCATGGTTTACGGCCGCCGTCCCTTCCTGCGGCAAGCACTGGGTCGTAGACTCTCGCAAGCGGCCGTAAACCATGATCTGAAATGTGCAGTAGTGTTTGTGAAAATGTCTGCAGAAGCAGACGAAACTGTCAAACGGTAATAAATCTTTAGTGTTGTGAAAGATGAAAATAATATATTTATTTAATTACCAACACGATGAACTCATTCAAGGGTCTTTCACAAAGTGTTCACGACTTTCACACATTTATTTCAAAATGTATCATTCATAACTTTTATGTACAATTGTTTACCTAAATACATTATCAAATAGTGTTACTAGTATGAAAATATATTACATATTAATATATGCCATGTGCATACATACAATTGCCTTAGCATATCACCATTCAACAGTTTTAATAAATCACTGGAAGTATACAAGTCATAACAAAAATTAAATAATACAATCCATAACAACTTTTTTAGGCCCATTCAAGAATTTGAAATCAAAGTAGACCTGCTCACAAAAAAGGAATGTTTGTAGTAACGATTATGTTGAATGGAGTTCATGAGTGAAGTTCTATTTCTATGAAAATGAAGAATAACTTCAAATAATTAGCGTATAAAACGCCGTACATGTAGGTGGGGGGACATCCAGACTTCAGTCTGAAGCGTGGTCTAGTACTAGTATTGGTGCTGCGACATACATATAGATCATCATACCTTGACAAAGAATTGAAAATTTGGCTACGTCAGTAAACCTCACATACTATTGTTTTAAAACTAACTTTTTTAATGTTCTCACATTATATATAATTATATACATAGTTAATGAATTTATTTTTCATAACTTACGTAATGAGTGACAACACACAGTAAAATGCATCATGGTCATAAACTTAGCTAATTTGTGCTGGACATATTGAACTTCCACAATAAACGAAATCTTTGCCCCAAAAAGCATACTCATATGAAAACTAAACCATGCCTTATTGCAGGACAAATTCATGTTGTAAAATTAACTGAGCACTGATGGAAGATGATCACAGATGTTGTAGCCGACCCGAGCATTGGCTGCAGTTCAAGCAATGTGGAACGTCATATGTTCGTTGGTCAACTACATTGGAATTTCCAAGTTCAGTCAAAAGTGTCAGTATTTTCTGTGCTGTGTGGTTATGTGGTGCTGGCCATGGGGGTGTGGCGTGGGGAGGCTGCTTGGGGGATACAGCCGCGTCCATGGAGGAAGCCAATGATGTCTCATCTGGGGCCAAAGGGCTCTTGTGTTTGCCGTGCGGTGTGGAGTGATGCTTTGGTGAACCACCCACTATAGCCTCCACCTCACTAGCATCACTGTCCTCATCACTAGTGTAGTCTGGCCAGTCTGAATGGTAGGAAGAGACAGGGATCATATAAAAGAGGACATTATTCACTTCTTTAATCAATTCTTTTCATAAGCGATTTGCCTCAACATCAAAATCAAACAATTTTTTTTTAATTTATAAGACATTTGGAATTAAGGGGACGAGTAACGTTATTTTAGGCTTTACTAAACTTTGATCTTCCCTTTTATCATCCATTCAATTCTTACAAATTACACATTTGTTGTGTAGGTAATAAATAATCTTATCTAATCAAGATCAATTAAAAAAATGTGTCATAAAATAATTTGTAAAAATTTTACAACTTTGCCTTTACACAATATGACTGAGAGAAAAACATCAGAATTAGCAAAAACTCTATCCAATAACAAATTCATATAATTATCGAGAAAATCTTGCCTCAAAATTGTAACACAGAGATGTGAACCTGTCAACGCGGAAAATCTTAATCCGACCCTTGAAAAATCTTAATTTTAGAGCAAAAATCTTAATGGAAAATGAGAAAAATCTTAACAAAATCTTAATGTTTTACGGTTAAGTAAATACTTGAAATGGCAATAAAAATTGACAATATTAATTTGAATACTATTTCGGGTTCTAAAATTACTAAGTATTTGATGCTTGTATACCTACCAATAATAGCAGGGCTGCATATGCACACGTGTCTAACATAGTCATCTTGACACTCCTCTCATTTCACAAGGAATAATCATTCTGTCACTGTGACATCTATACTCGTCTATACCTACACCTTGAAGCAACCATCCACCCAAGATATACCACTGTACAAATAAGTATTGAGTCTTGAACATGTTTTACTTAGACTTAGTGAATAGCAGAAGACTGACACTCCTTAGTCTCTTATTTGTAGTCTGGAACATACTGAGCAATATTGAATGGTTCACAGCTATCATCGAGTATTATAAATCACACGTCCGTGGTACAAATGCATTTCATGACAGCTGTTAATTGCTGATTAAGTTGTAAAATCAAATAATTTAAATAAAAACTTTGAAACTTTGAATAAAGAAGCCATTTTTGAAAGTGCAGTGATCAGCACCCGAGTCTACATGTATTTATTGCAATGCAAAAACAACAGCCAGATAACACGTTTTCATGCACTATGGCGGGAACCAGCTAAAACCATTATGGAGTTTGTTTGCATTATGACATGGCATTATGAACATCACAACAGTCTGCCACTGTTATCTATTCAACTTAACTTAAAATCCCATAATAAACCCATGTCCCGGACGTAATGAATTTTCAGGGGTCAAAAATTGTAAAAATACGGGAAAAAAAACGGAAGTTCAGATCTCTGGTTACATCTGTTTACTTGTTCATTTTACATGCATTTGAAGTTTGAAAACCATCGATTTCCCAAAATTTGTTGTGGTCCAGTAAATATATAGATTAAGTTCGACAGAATTGTCAGCAAAGGTTTAATGATTGAAATAGAATTCTTGTAATATGTACTTTCAAGGAAAAAAAAGTTTCTTAAAGTTTGCCTTGAGGAAAGTTTTTGAAATGGCCGGCAAAATGGCTGCCATCATGATTTTTATAACTAACCTTCACCGTGATTTTTTTTACAAGGTAGCTACTACAGGGTATCCCATCATTATATGATTTCGCTCTACGTTTTTTGACATACACCATGCTATAATTCACGGTTAACTGTTTACGGACCAGTTTTGTAGCGCCGATTAACCCGTCTCAATCTTTGAACCGTTCACATTCTAATGATGACATAAGGCATAAACATAATACACATAATCTAAATGAAACAATTCGAAGCAACTTTTAAAATACATTGTATGCAACATCCATAAACTCGCCATACTATTTCTTTGAATATGGAATGTGTGAATTAAACAGTGACTAACAGCATACAGTTTCATACGTATAAAATAGCGCCATTGATTCTTTCGATCTCATAAAAATGTGAAAAAGGTTAATAATGCGTAAATTCCGTCTGAAACAAGAATGGAGTTGATAGGCTAGGAGGTTCAAGTATTAGTGATATCGAGCCATTAGGGCTGCGTATGAGTCCATGTAATACAATGAAATACCTACCTTCAAGATGTGAACTATCCAGCTTGCCACCAATTGCTTTGTTTGTGAGCCCGTTTGACGTAGATGGGGACACAATATTAGACACATCGCTCTCTTTACTCTGGTCTCCTTCACTGCTAAAGTATAATAAAAGAAGACAGACATTACAATCCTATATATATCTAATATAATGATATAAATCTGTCTTGGCCACTTAGAGTGGAGGACTGGTGGGTGTGACATAATTTAACCAATAGACGGCTTCATTAGCACTCTCGATCATGCGACTTTGACTGTTTACTAGTGATGGGAATCGGAGGTAGTATTGACTATCGATAATCTGTAGCCATGGCATCGTCGATTATCGATATATTATCGATGTCCACATTGTCCAGCTCGGCAAAATATATTCAGAGACATCCCAGGAACTAACACTGGGTGTCAAGCACACAGACTCGTCAATCGGACCGCATGCGATAGTACCACACAGTGCATTCTTTATGATTTGGCATATCTTCAATTATTTCTAATATTTTCATGCTGTAGTGCCATACAGTAATGTATTTGTCGCATAAATGCGTGGTATATTATCTATTTCTAAAGATTTCTATCGCGGCCATTGTAGATACGGGTATTATCGCCCGCATGTTAGTTTGTAAAGATGCCGTGATGCGGCGCTGCGGGCGTCGGTATGTAAACAAGAAATATGGCGGGACTTCATCGCTGTCAAATATATACAAATGCATTGACTGGCATTTTATAAAATGTGAACAGATTTTAATGTTTTTTGTCACTTGTAATTGTTGTGTATAATATCGATAATCAACTGTAGCAATCGATAATCAAATCGGGGCCCCCAAACGATGCATAATAAAGATATTTCTATCGATCGGTGCATCACTACCATTTACAGAGTGCTTTAAAGCCGAGGGCGGTGCTTAACAAAAAATCATGAAAAAGGACTAGCAGTCAGATGTCTGGCAGCTTGCACAGTTTTTTAGTTAAAAATCAGACCAGAGGCATTTTCAGTCTAACAGTAGATGCCGAGTGCTCACCACTAGAATCAGGTGCCGCTATGCACAACATGCTGATGTGAGCTGCTGGCAGTGTTATGGATAGCATAAATGTTAGCAGATTCACAATATTTAAACAGTTTAATACTTAATTGATTTAATTTAAAGGGACCCATAAAAGGTCTAATAATTGAATGCAATAATCTCAAATTTATCCATATGTATCATGATGACAATGTTAAAATCATAGTTGTATTAATTAAGACTGTTCACATGAGCATTATATCAACAAAATGTCAACATAGTGTATGTACTGCTATTGCAACCTCTATTCAATAAAAACACCATACAACTTAATCATGTAATCCATTCAACAGATATGTTATAACTAGTAGTCGTCGGGAACGCCGTAAATCTCCCCTTCCCCGATCAGGCCATTTTCCCGATCAGGCCCTTTTTGAAAAGTAGGCCAAAGTACTCAAATATCAAATCACGTGAGGAGAGTGACATAGTCATACAAAATGTCAAGTTTTGGTGATGATAGGTAATAAAGTCTTCCCAGGAGACAGATAAACACAAATTCATAATAATTTATTTAAAAAAAAAAACAGATCGTAATTTCATCAAAAGTAGGCCAAAGTACACCAAAATCTAATCAGCTCTGGAGAGTGGTACAACGAAGCTAGATATGAAGTTTGGTGACCATAGGTCAAATACGTCTCCCTGTAGCGTGGTAACAAGGTATATTATGTAACGCTCGTAAGTTAAAAAGTAGGCCAAAGTACACCAATATCATATCACGTGAGGAGAGTGATATGGACATACCAAATGTCAAGTTTGGTGATGATAAGTCATAAACTGTTCCCACAAGACAGATAAACACAATTACGTAATAATTTGTTTTTAAAAACACATCGTAACTTCATCAAAAGTAGGCCAAAGTACACCAAAATCTAATCAGCTCTGGAGAATAGTACAACGAAGCTAAATATGAAGTTTGGTGACCATAGGTCAAATACTTCTCCCTGTAGAGTGTTAACAAGCAGGGTTCATTTTGGTCGAAAATGTAGATGGGACAAATGTCCCACCATGGGGTAAAAGAATGGGACGTTCTACAAAGCAATGGGACAATTTCACGTGTTTTTTTTTCATATTTACGATAAAAGCTGTAGTTATTTTAAGTAATATTATGTTACTAATTTAGTACATACCTAAATATTTAGAATTTAAAAATGATTTACATTCTAGCAATTCATGACAGTTAACAAATATCTAAGCTGTAGGCCAGTGCTCATTAACCTTGACCCATGCTAGACTTAAAGAAATCAATAATGCAAGCAGTCTAGGATAAGGTAGCCCAGTCGGGCCACTGACCTTTGGATTCTAGTGGCCCGAAGTGGCATTGATTTCAAATCTACTGGCCCAGGGCCACCGGGCCATGCTTAATGTCAAGCCCTGAAGTGTAAAGTACTAAAGAAAAAAAAGCACAACCGTGTACATTTTGCTATGATTCTGGGTGTCAAATAGATTGTCATGTTATTTATCAATTGTAGTTCTCAAAAATATAATTGAATAATCCATTAGTAACATATTCCTAATAATCTTTTACGAATGCTCGTCGGAAAATCAAAATAACTTACACATATTTAGGAAGAAAAAAATGCGCATTACGCTTCCGTGTCTAAGTGCGCATGCTCAGTAATCGAAAACAAAAGCGCTAGTTTATAAAAAGACCAAAGGTGGTGCTGCCGTGCATTTTGTAAACAACAAACATGGCTGTCACCCGATCCCTGATTCGTGGGGAAAAGGTTAAAATATGAGCTTATTTTAATGGATTTATGATTTTAAATTGACATGCGGCCACGGGGATGCCGTGGTGAAGTCATGATGTGTCCCTAGAGTTTGTAATTATTTAGTGCATCAAATGGGCGCATAGATGGTGAAAACGATGGGACATTTAAAAAAGAAATGCGTCCAGGGCGCGTGGCGCACTGCCAAAATGAACCCTGAACAAGGTTTATTACATAACGCTCATAAGTTCAAAAGTAGGCCAAAGTACACCAATATCATATCACATGAGGAGAGTGATATAGACGTACCAAATGTCAAGTTTGGTGATGATAAGTCATAAACTGTTCCCAGAAGACAGATAAACACAATTACGTAATAATATTTTTTTTAAAACACATCGTAACTTCATCAAAAGTAGGCCAAAGTACACCAAAATCTAATCAGGTCTGGAGAGTAGTACATCGAAGCTACATATGAAGTTTGGCGACAATCGGCCAAATACTTCTCCCTAAAGTGCGGTAACAAGATATTTGTACCTAAGGTCATAAGTTCGTCAAAAGTAGGCCAAAGTACAAACAAAATTTTTTGAGACATACGATTGTCCTCAAACTAAACATATTTAATTTTCAAAGCAATAGCTCTCATGGTGTTCAAGTTATAAGCTTTTAAGCATGTGGACGCGGATGGACGGATGGACGGACGGACAGCACTAAAGCTAGAAATCTCCCCTCGGACTTCGTCCGAGGAGATTTAATTAAGAAAGAACACTGTCTAATCATTTGTACATTTGCTTTATGACAGAATTCACTCACAGCACTGCATTGATTTCATTTGACAACTGATGAAATGCAATTGCCGAAAAAAGCTGTACATTACATTTCAAACCATAAATTTGCTAAGAAATGTATGTTGCATAATGTTTTTATGTATATGTATACATAGCTTAACATATCACTCACCTCTTGGTGATGATTATTGTAACTTCATTTGAGTGACAAAACAAAATGGTCAACCACAAAGACACCCACCCCCCCTATCCCACAAATCTCAGCATAAATCACAAACTAATGAACTCTGAGGTCAAATAAATTAATCAACAGCAACTTTGATATCTTATGCAAGATCCTGCTTTTGTAAGTTATCCTAGGTCCAATGGTATGCTTGTAATTAATCAGCATGTGATGAAGGTGTCATTTTCCTAGAAATTTCTTAACATTTAAAATCTAAAATTTTAATAGTTAAAAATGATCTACAGCTCCAACTTTTGGTATGTTTGTAATTAATCAGCATTTGATGAAGGTGTCATTTTCCTAGAAATTTCTTAACATTTAAAATCTAAAATTTTAATGGTTAAAAATTGATCTACAGCTCCAACTTTTGGTTGTTGTTTTTTAACTTTATTACATGCCCAACAATATCAAGATGAAAAAATACCAAAAAAATGAATGACAAAACAAAATGGTCAACAATGAAAATTATTTTAAGAAGAATTTCTTTAGTATGACGGGAAAACATCATTTAAAAGCAACTTTAGAATTTATAAAGGGCTAAAAGAATTACTTTCTCATAGAGGTACAACATTGCTCTACAAACGCTGATTCATAAATTTGAAGTTGTATTACAAGTAAACATGTATTAAATGATTGTTTTGAAGCACTTGTTTTCATTAAAAGTATCTCATCTCAACACTGATTACTATACACATATAGCAAGCTGAAATCCGATGCCTATCGGTGGGAACGCTGATGAAAACTGGGCAAGCTGCCAGACATCTGACTGTAGGGTTTGACATTGGTCTCAAGGTCGGGCTGAGCCAATAAGAATTGGACATTAAGAGGTGTGTCAGAAGAGCACCCTCACACAGTGCATACCCAGTCAAAAACAATCATTTCCCCCAGGGAACCTGTGGGAAATAAATATGCATGTAGGTGATAAATTAAGACAAGTAGTCGTCGAGAATGCCGTAAATCTCCCCTTCCCCAATCAGGCCATTTCCCTGATCAGGCCATTTTTGAGAAGTAGGCCAAAGTACTCAAATATCAAATCACATGAGGAGAGTGACATAGTCATACAAAATGTCAAGTTTGGTGATGATAGGTAACAAAGTCTTCCAGGAGACAGATAAACACAAATTCGTAATAATTTGTTTTTAAAACACATCGTAATTTCATCAAAAGTAGGCCAAAGTACACCAAACTCTAATCAGCTCTGGGGAGTAGTACAAGGAAGCTAAATATGAAGTTTGGTGACCATAGGTCAAATACTTCTCCCTGTAGCTTGGTAACAATCTTTATTGCGTAACGCTTGTAAGTTCGTCGAAAGTAGGCCAAAGTACAAACAAAAATTTATGAGAGGTACTTTTTTCCTCAAACAAGACATATTCAATTATCAAGTCAATAGCTCAAGTAGTCTTCGAGTTATCACCCTGTTTATTTCGGACTGGCGCATTGGGCGCACGGACGGACAGAAGCAAAGCAAGAAATCCCCCCTTTGGACTTCGTCTGGGAGATTTAATGAAGAACTAGACTCTCAAAGTCATACAACCCAACCTTTGTCAACATAGTATTCTCTGTATATATATAGTATTCCGACATCTACAACAATACCTCCTTTCAAAATGAATAAAGAAGTAAATGTAGTATGTTGTTACTCATGAAATCAATGACAAGATGGCTGACAACTCCAGTAACACTTGGCGAACATTTCTTCAGGATAGGTTTCATAATATTAAATAACAATTCATAGTTACTGTGACATTCTTCATTTCCCAGATGCGCGAGACGTATTGCGCAGTAGAATTAATCAATATCAATAGTCGCATTACTATTTCCGGCGTCATGTGGACTAACACGACTTTAAATATTCTAAGGTAATTTTCAAGTATCACTTATGCTATGTCATTCATGGAATGCACTTTCCTAATAGAATTTTGAGTGAGGATTATGAATCTGTAATCGGATTTTAGTTAGCATTGAAATTGACAAAGATATGGGCGAAAGACCAGTCTTTACACACGACCTGTGTAGGCTGCGATTAATACATACCTGCGAACTTCAATATTTTGAAGAATGCACGCCTCAAATACCGTTCTTAATAGGATTTTGAATGAGGATTATGAATCTGTAATCAGATTTTAATTATTTTAATTAGCATGAAAATTGACAAAGTTATGGGCAAAAGCCGGTCTTGGTCAAATTTGCAGACGGCCGTGATTGGAGCAAAGTTGAGAACTCCACTATTATGAAGAATGCACGCCTCAAATAGACGTATTTACTTAATTTTCCAACGTGTATCAGGGTAACAGCCATCAATGTTATGTAGAACACACATTTTGAATGATGTACCAATAAATGTGATTTTAAATGGGCTTATAACATACACCTGAAGTACTCATGGACTTTTGTGTCTCAAAATCAAATAAAAAAAGACAAGTGCGCAGCTTTTCTGTGCAACTGAAATGAAGAATTATGGCTAGTCACA
>CM032660.1:31162876-31179461 GCA_019095985.1 Streblospio benedicti
TCATAGTTACTGTGACATTCTTCATTTCCCAGATGCGCGAGACGTATTGCGCAGTAGAATTAATCAATATCAATAGTCGCATTACTATTTCCGGCGTCATGTGGACTAACACGACTTTAAATATTCTAAGGTAATTTTCAAGTATCACTTATGCTATGTCATTCATGGAATGCACTTTCTAATAAATTTTAGTGAGGATTATGAATCTGTAATCGGATTTTAGTTAGCATTGAAATTGACAAAGATATGGGCGAAAGACCAGTCTTTACAGACGACCTGTGTAGGCTGCGATTAATACATACCTGCGAACTTCAATATTTTGAAGAATGCACGCCTCAAATACTGTTCTTAATAGGATTTTGAATGAGGATTATGAATCTGTAATCAGATTTTAATTATTTTAATTAGCATGAAAATTGACAAAGTTATGGGCAAAAGCCGGTCTTGGTCAAATTTGCAGACGGCCGTGATTGGAGCAAAGTTGAGAACTCCACTATTATGAAGAATGCACGCCTCAAATAGACGTATTTACTTAATTTTCCAACGTGTATCAGGGTAACAGCCATCAATGTTATGTAGAACACACATTTTGAATGATGTACCAATAAATGTGATTTTAAATGGGCTTATAACATACACCTGAAGTACTCATGGACTTTTGTGTCTCAAAATCAAATAAAAAAAGACAAGTGCGCAGCTTTTCTGCGCAACTGGAAAATGAAGAATTATGGCTAGTCACAGGTTTGTACCTTATTATATATTACCACTCCTGATCGTCGTACATTAATTGAGTAAAGTAGGTAAAAATGACGTATGTACACTAAACGTACTACATATAATACTGAAATAACAATTTTCAGTAAACAAACCGTCAGTTGAGTCAAAGTCGTCGTTCTGTTCACTTGTAGTTTGGTTTTCACCACCGGATTGACCAATTTATTACTAAGTTTTTATAATAATACAGTCATTTTATTATTATAATTTCAAAGTAAAACACATAATGTAAACACTAGCGAACAGCGCCATTTGACAGCTTTACGTCCAAGACAATAACTTTTCTGGGGCCTCCATATATGCTTATTTTTTTACATAAATTGTGCACGTGTACTCAGAATCGCATAGAGTTTCTTATTTTTATGACACAGTAATAGGAATATGGCTATATTTGTCTAGAATATTTTCCAAACGTGAGGCTGTTGCCGGGCTGGATTTAAAATGACAGGTTCGAGATACACTTTAGAAAGACGAATTATAGAACAATGCCTATGATTTGAGAAATATCCTTTTCGTCCATGACTTCATAATCGGTTTATAATTGATCCGACACTTGAATTTGTGATGGGTATATTAAAGTGACGATGAAAATCCATTCGTTTCAAAAATTATTTTACCTCCAAGCAATTTAACTAAGGCGCCATTTTCAATAGGAAAATTAGCCTTTATCACACGCCCTCATATCTCAACACCGACCATAGCGTGATGCGATTAAGAGTAGCGGCTCCATTAGCCGTTATCAAAGCAGAGAAAATGCGGGGTTATGGTGACAATGCACGATGTGCTCGAGGCTGAGTATTAATATCCTTATTTGGAAGCAGGAATAATAAGTAGGTATTTCCTAGTGACGTCATTGAAAACAAGAATCGCCTCAGTCTAAACTGAAGAGAACGGCGTTTCCGCTTTACGATGATATACGACACGTTGGGGTAATTTTCGTCTAAATTAGAGTATTTTGAGCTTGAATTTCGCAGTGTAAATCACGTGTTTCTTGCGCAGATATATATTCTTACAAATGATGCATTAATATTATCAAAACCCTGTTTAACTTCCACAAAATTTACGAAATCAAAGAAATGTCAAAGTCTAAAAGGCGATTTTGTTGTCACTAGTCTAAAAACGTAAAATTGTCCCTCAAGGGGGAGCATGACATCACTGTTTATATGTAAACAATGGCGATATTCGTAGTCTGGGACTTTTTCTAGTCTGTAAACAAAAAATCGATTGACAATTCCGTTTTTAATAACATTTGTTAAAATTGGTACCTCTTATTAGTGTTTTTTACCCTTAAGGGACTCTGGTTTTTATCTGAACATTCTTAGTCTAGTAAACAAAATTCTGCCTCAAAATTGACAATTCAGTTTGGTGTTAATTTGCAATATTCTAAGACTTGAAATATTTAATGTAATGAAATTACTACTATTACTCTATTGAAGTTATATACTAATATCATTCTTGATTAAACTTCATTTGATTTCAATAAAGATATTATATTTAACTTGGTCCTTTTATTACTCACACTTAAAGTTATACGAGTACTTGAAGTCAATATAGAAATAAATTAACAACTCAGTTAACTTCTAAAATAGTAATTAGTTATACTAGCAGTAGCTATCACTGTCTTAGTGAAGTAACAACACCTGATTCAAACTCGGGATCATACTCCTAGATAGTAAAACTTGACACACCTACCTGTAAGTAACTGTTGTCAATAATTGTAACAAAATATTACTGACATTAATAGTTATAAATTTTGGGGGTTTGAGCTCATTTAGTAATAGTTTAGTAGTTTCGTAGTGAATTTTTAGTGGGTAGGCTACATTACTATCCAAATATATTTACTTTTTAGGTTGAGACTTCTGTCATCGTATCACATTAACATCTTCGGAACTGAAACTTGACAGGGAACAAGTAGTTGTCGCGAACGCCGTAAATCTCCCCTTCCCCGATCAGGCCATTTCCCCGATCAGGCCATTTTTGAAAAGTAGGCCAAAGTACTCAAATATCAAATCACATGAGGAGAGAAACATGGCCAAAGTACTCAAATATCAAATCACATGAGAGTGACATAGTCATACAAAATGTCAAGTTTGGTGATAATAGGTAATAAAGTCTTCCCAGGAGACAGATAAACACAAATTCGTAATAATTTGTTTTTAAAACACATCATAATTTCATCAAAAGTAGGCCAAAGTACACCAAAAGCTAATCAGCTCTGCAGAGTAGTACAACGAAGCTAAATATGAAGTTGTATTGGTGACCATAGGTCAAATACTTCTCCCAGTAGAGTGTTAACAAGGTTTATAACGTAACGCTCATAAGTTCAAAAATAGGCCAAAGTACACCAATATCAAATCACGTGAGGATAGTGATATAGACATACCAAATGTCAAGTTTCGTGATGATACGTCATAAACTGTTCCCAGGAGACAGATAAACACAATTACGTAATAATTTGTTTTTAAAAACACATCGTAACTTCATCAAAAGTAGGCCAGAGTACACCAAAATCTAATCAGCTCTGGAGAGTAGTACACGAAGCTAAATATGAAGTTTGGTGACCATAGGTCAAATACTTCTCCCAGTAGTGTTAACAAGGTTTATTCCGTAACGCTCATAAGTTCAAAAGTAGGCCAAAGTACACCAATATCAAATCACGTGAGGAGAGTGACATAGACATACGAAATGTCAAGTTTGGTGATGATATGTCATAAACGGTTCCCAGGAGACAGATAAACACAATTACCTAATAATTTGTTTTTAAAAACACATCGTAACTTCATCAAAAGTACGCCAAAGTACACCAACATCTAATCAGCTCTGGAGAGTAGTACAACGAAGCTAAATATGAAGTTTGGTGACCATAGATCAAATACTTCTCCCTGTAGAGTGTTAACAAGGTTTATTACGTAACGCTCGTAAGTTCGTCAAAAGTAGGCCAGTACAAAAATTTTTGAGAGGTACTTTTTTCCTCAAACAAGACATATTCAATTTGTAAATCAATAGCTCAAGTAGTCTTCGAGTTATCAGCTTGTTTATTTCGGACGCACGCACGGGCGGACAGACAGACAGAAGCAAAGCAAGAAATCTCCCTTAGGACTTCGTCCGGGGAGATTTAATTCCTTGTAGGATGACGTCAAGTCAGGGAGGCCATATGGACCAGACGTTCAAACACACTTAACAGAGATGAGGGAAGTTACAGGTTGTCACATACTTTCGATGACGTGATCGTACAATGAATTCACTGTCAAGTTTCAGTTCCGAAGATGTTATCGTGATACAATGACGAAAGTCTCAACATACAAAGTAAATATATTTGGATAGTAACCGTGAATTGTTATTTAAAATTGTAGAGCTTGATAACCCAAGAAATGATCTGTCAACGCATGATAAAATAGACTGTGAGTGGGGTGCGTACCTAGCTGCGCCGGCCGGGGCAGTGCTGTAGGCGGTGAGCATGTTGCGCTCCATCATGAGCTGCATGACTGCCTGCTGCAGTGCGGCCAGCTTGTCGGCCAGCGCCTCGCGGTCCCGTGCCAGCCGCGTGATGTACTCGTCCTTCTCCACAGTGCGTGCTCGCAGGATGGACCTCTGAGTCTGGTACAGCGCCACATACTCGCCTACAGATCACACATTGTAAGAGATTTAAATAACTTTTATTCAACAAACAATGAATGGAATGAATTCATTGGGTTTCTTTTGTACTATGACAACATTCATCTTTTGATAAACCCTTAATTTTTTATCTTAGCAAATACTTTCGATCTTGTCTGTCAGACAGTCTTTTTCAAGCTGACGTCACACAGGATGACAAGAAGTGAGTTTGGCAGACATTCTTTCCCCCTTACTTGGCAAAACAAAACACCATGTGCAAAATTCATAGTAGTTGAAAAAGAAGAAACCTTAGTATCTTTCGATGTTGTAGCCCTGTTTACCAACACCCCAATAGAGAAAGCATTAGACATCATCAAGAATAGGCTAATGAACGACAACAAACTCAGGCAAAGAACTTTACTCACAGTGTCAGACATAATGGAATTATTGAGTTTAGTTCTGACCACAACCTACACTACTGTCACTGTATAAGGACCACAGTTATTTCGGTAAAAGTTTTACCGTATTTTACGTTTCTGGAAATCACACAAAATACGCGTAATTACTGAAATTTCTTATTGCATGTACAGAATTCTCCGTATTTACGGACACCCCATCGTATTTTCCATGTTTTCCGTGTCACTTTATCACGGTTATTGATTATGTTTCAGTATTTTCGCATATATAGTGTAATCTATATTACGCAAATTTCGCGTTTTTCTCGAATTTCCCGTATTGATTATTTCATATCTAACATCTGCAGCAACTTTTGACTTCACTGTATCAATTAATCATTAAAGGTTGATAAACAAAACTACTATAATTATGACTGATGTATATACTAAGTTGAACTATCTCAAAAGGCGGGTGATGCAACTTATGTTTATCCCTTTATATAGCTTTAGACTATTGGTAAGTTCGAAAAAAACGGAAAGAAATTCTCAAAATTAAAGACTAGGTAAATTTCTGTGACTTCAGGTTTTTTCCGTATTTCTGCATATAAACAAGTTGCCACTACCATATTTGATGAATAACATGTAAACCACACTCAAAAACGAAATTCCAGTGTTTTCCAGTGTTTTCAGTAATTTCTGTGATTTCACATAATACGTGTTACGCTTTTTACAGGTATTTCGTTACGCAGAATAACAGTAATTTCGCGAAATTACGAAAATTTAGCGAAAAATGGTGAAGTGCAATCGAAATTTCTGTAATTACTGTGGTCCTTATACGGTGACAGTAGTGTATTTTAGTTTCAATGACACTTTATATCAACAAAAGTTTGGTACTGCAATGGGCAGTCCCGTCTCCCCAATAGTGGCCAATTTGTTCATGGAACACCTAGAACAGACAGCCATAGCCAAAGCAGAAACAGACATCAAACCCGAATGGTGGAAACGATATATGGATGATGAATTGGCAAAGATTCCCATAGGTACTGTTGAGAGACTTAATACTCACCTCAACCAAGTAGACTCCACACACAGTATAGTTTTCAGAAATGAATGTATGAGAAACAACAGCATACCATTCATGGACACACTCCTCACTGTAAAAGAAGATGGCCACTTGAAGACAATAGTGTACAGGAAGAGCACTCATACGAACCAATATCTTAACTTTAATTCACATCACACTACCATACACAAGTTAGGAATTGTGAGGACATTACTGGACAGAGCAGAGGTCATAGTATCCGAGGAAAAGCATAGGGAAATTGAGGTGAACAAGTAGTCGTCGGGAACGCCGTAAATCTCCCCTTCCCCGATCAGGCCATTTCCCCGATCAGGCCATTTTTGAAAAGTAGGCCTAAGTACTCAATTATCAAATCACGTGAGGAGAGTGACATAGTCATACAAAATGTCAAGTTTGGTGATGATAGGTAATAAAGTCTTCCCAGAAGACAGATAAACACAAATTCGTAATAATTTGTTCTTAAAACACATCATAATTTCATCAAAAGTAGGCCAAAGTACACCAAAATCTAATCAGCTCTGCAGAGTGGTACAACGAAGCTATATATAAAGTTTGGTGACTATAGGTCAAATATTTCTCCCTGTAGAGTGGTAACAAGGTTTATTATGTAACGCTCGTAAGTTCAAAAGTAGGCCAAAGTACACCAATATCAAATCACGTGAGGAGAGTGATATGGACATACCAAATGTCAAGTTTGGTGATGATAAGCCATAAACTGTTCCCAGAAGACAGATAAACACAATTACATAATAATTTGTTTTTAAAAACACATCGTAACTTCATCAAAAGTAGGCCAAAGTACAACCAAAATCTAATCAGCTCTGGAGAGTAGTACAACGAAGCTAAATATGAAGTTTGGTGACCATAGGTCAAATACTTCTCCCTGTAGAGTATTAACAAGGTTTATAACGTAACGCTCGTAAGTTCAAAAGTAGGCCAAAGTACACCAATATCAAATCACGTGAGGAGAGTGATATAGACATACCAAATGTCAAGTTTCGTGATGATAAGTCATAAACTGTTCCCAGAAGACAGATAAACACAATTACGTAATAATTTGTTTTTAAAAACACATAGTAACTTCATCAAAAGTAGGCCAAAGTACACCAAAATCTAATCAGCTCTGGAGAGTAGTACAACGAAGCTAAATATGAAGTTTGGTGACCATAGGTCAAATACTTCTCCCTGTAGTGTTAAAAAGGTTTATTACGTAAGTTTGTCAAAAGTAGGCCAAAGTACAAACAAAATTTTTTGAGAGGTACTTTTTTCCTCAAACAAGACATATTCAATTTGCAAATCAATAGCTCAAGTAGTCTTCGAGTTATCAACCTGTTTATTTCGGACTCACGGACAGAAGCAAAGCAAGAAATCCCCCCTTCGGACTTCGTCCAGGGAGATTTAAATACCATCACAGAGGCTGTCAGCATTTGTAACTATCCTAAGTGGATGTTTCAAGAGGTCAAATGCATGAAGGCATCAAGTCAGAAGAATAAAAGGAAGAAAACTCGTGATGTTAATCGCACCAAATCCAGAGGTATGGTAGTCATCCCATATGTGCTTCCGTGGCCGAGTGGTTAGGGAGTTGGACTCGTGAGGCCTACTGGAAGAGATTGTGTGTTTAGGGTAACATGGATTTCCAAAATTGGGTAGGTAGGTAGGTATCATTTTCTTTTCGTAAAGTATTTTCATGGAACATCATCGATTGCGGTCGATAGGTATCTTATGATTTTCTTTTCAGCTTTTCTTATGTGGCAGGGCATGAAATCACGATTTTGATGAAGGGGCATTTGGCTCCCTAACTCTGAATATCTGGGGCCAATTCTGAGCATAAAGGGGCCACCATTTCATTAACTACATAAAATGCAATATTTTTTCGATCACTTTGCATACAGTCTATGTAGTTGAAGATGATGTTACTTAATGTTAGTTTATTAGATTGATTTCTTGTTATTATTTCTGTAAATTTTAACAGGGCCCCTGGGCCTTGCATAGAAAAATCTGGGTTTTAAATAGATATGCTAGTAACTGCTACTCATGACAAACCCAGTACAATGTATTATTACTACTCACATATTAAGAAAAAAAAAATCAATTAATAATCATTATTATTTTTATTGTTCTTATAGCTATAATGCAAATGCAAATAATAAGGTTGGATAAGCCTTTTCAAATTCAGGTAGTAAAAGATTAATTAAAAGCAGCAATTGAGAAAAATGCTATGTAGCCAAATACAAGTGGTTTACTAGTAGCCATAAATACCTTTTTCTCAACCATTAATTGTCATGGTTCAACTGTACTAGAATTAATACAATGACCTTTCAAAAGCAAACATGAAGTAGTGGATAAATTTACATCACAACTGGATTAAAACAGGAATAATATGCATGCTGTATGGGTAATACATGTGGCCAACTGCTGGCATAAATATTGTAAAATCAATATTGCTGCTTAAGCTCGCATTAGTCTACAGAGCAGCTGGCAGTTGGCACAGCAGCAGATAGAGCAATATTGGTGACAGCTCACAAGCAGTATTGCTAAAGCTGTTTTTGCAAAGTCGCATTTGGCGACCACAGCTTAATTTCTAGGGGCATGCAATATTTTCTTGGGGCCTATGGCGAGCTGCTGGTCGCCATTTCATGCCCTGAGTGGCGGGAAATGAAGTTTACGTCATGAAGGATGTTATTGTTGATCATCAACATAATCGTATATTACATTCTCCTTGTGTATTAAATTCAAAGAATGAAAAGAGTATCTGCCTCACGCAACATTTATTAACAAAAGGCATCCTAAACAACATTCATCATTTAATGAGAAAAAAAAAAAAAAATAAATAAATAAATAAACACTTCCAAATTTTGTTGAACATGAAACCCATTTACATGAGCATAATGAAACATAAATGTAAATAACAAACTTGAACAAATCAATTATAATAGAGATCTTTATGAAAAAGTTGTTCTGTTTCTGCTAGTCATAAAGAATCCAAAGTACATGTATATTTTTTTACATAGGATTGACAGGGGCTATAAAGTTTTTGCAGCAGATGATTGAAAGCTACAGCATGTTTTGCTCCTTGTGCACGGGCGAGACAAGTGGCACAAAGCAGACGATTTTCTCAGAATTACTCACTAGTATTGATTGAGGTCGGTCGGCTTATGAACTTTGATATTCTTATGGAGCACGTTTAGCGTACAGTCGGGTGATATGAAAGGTTTTTCTTGAGAAAATGATTTTCTTTTAATGGGGTCGGGGGTCTGGCTGTACGGTCGGTCGGGTGACCGGAAACTGTCAATGTCTTCCAGTAGGCCTGACCAGAAGGTCGTGGGTTCGATTCCCAGTCGGGTCTGGTGGTAGGTGTTGAGCAAACTTACCCCTAGCAGGTTGCACACTGCTCAGTGGCACCTACACGTTAATTAGGTACAGGTCATTGGGTTGAAAGAGTGAGTGAGTGGTCTTGTGAGTGATTAGCACTGTGAGTTGAATGTGCTGCTGATGCAAGTATGTGAGAAATGATCAATTGAAAATCAATAAGTGGGCCAATGATCTGGTGTAAATTGTAAAGTCGTGAGATCAAAGCTTGGATCAAGACTATAAACCAGACATTTACATTTTTACATTTACATTATATATCAAACGACTATCAGAGAGGATGGCTTGAACACTAAGAGACCACAACATCAGTACTGCCTTTAAACCATACAAGACCTTGAGAAACATTTTGGTCAACCCAAAGGACAAAATCAAGCCAAAAGAGATGTGGTTGTGTGTACAAGATTGGGTGTAGAAACTGTGACAGTGTGTATATTGGTGAAACAGGGAGGAAATTAGGTACTCGTGTGGCAAAACATCAAAAGGATGTCTAAGACCATACCAACAGTGGAGTACGCACCAGAGCCACCCGTTTGTCATCTGCAAGTGACTTGCACAAGTCCGCCATCGCAGATCACATGGCCAATCTGAACCATATCCCTGACTGGGACAACGCGAAGCCCATCAGTCGTGAGTCTAAGATTAGAGACAGACAGATCCGGGAAGCGATCGCTATAAGAAAAACTTACAAGACTATAAACCGAGATGAAGGTGCATACACCTTTATATCACACGCGTATGACGCCCTACTAAAGCCAAAGGCGGCTTGCAGGGACAGCCCCCCGATGTCATTTCCTGTCATCTTGTGTGACGTCAGCTTGAAAAAGACTGTCTGACAGACAAGGTCAAAAATATTTGCTAAAGATTATGGGTTTATCAGAAGATCAATGTTGTCATACAATAAACAATGATTTTTCATTAGAAGTGCTGCTTCTAGGGAATTTTCCAAGTACTGAAGTAGATCCATTGTCCTACCCAGGTTGCCAAAGTGGGCCCCAGATGAAATATATGGGTCACAACCAAAAGTATGTCAATTTGACAATTTTACACGACAAGAATGGTATCAGGGCTTATAATACTATGCATTTCTTTCTAGAAATTTGTGTTGTATCACCAAATACTGAACAACTTTATTGTCTTCCGCAATCCAGGAGAGTACTATGTCACACGTTTTTCCGTAATAGAATTATTATGTATCCTTAATCCATCTATTTTGACAAGCCATTAGATGTATCCGTTATCACGTACATTGTACAACATACTAAGAAATAGACACAGATTGCAACTTAGTAGGATGGCGCAACCCCTGTAACACCATTTTTGCTCCATCCGGAATTTAGAAAAATTCCAACGATACCATGGTGTAGAGTAACTATTGGGCTTTACAGAAAGTGAGGATGCCAAACTGAAAAGCTGTGCAGTTTTTTTCTATGGGGTGGTTTCCATGGCAACGTAGCTAATTTTGGGGGTCAGAGGACCCATCAAATAATTGTATGTAGCAACATAACTACTCATCTGATATACATGATCTTGACATTGAATGAAAGCTTACATTGTTCTCTTTTTCCACAAAAAATATTGTATGCAAATAAGCTCATTAAGATAATTCTAATTTGCATAAATTGTAAATTTTAACGTTTTTACTAAATATTTCTTCATTTCAATTAATCCTATCCCTATAATATGTTAATTTGAGCAAATCTAAATACATCATGGTTTAGCCATGCTAATTAGCTGTAATAGTGATACAAATAATACTGCAAATAGTTTCCAAAATTTAGCGTAGGCGCCAGTTTCTATGGTAACCATAAAATTATGAATATCCTTCAGTATTAACTAACAAGAGGACCATAAGGGTCGTAATATCGCTCACCTGCATGTGTAAATTTGGCTTTATAATTAAGTGAGAGGTGCCCTGGTGAATAATGAAACAATGCTGCACACCAAGGGGAATGAATCAAATATAATACCATAATGTGAAAGCCAAATACAGTACAACCTCGTTTATCCAGACACGTTGGGAAGCTGGAATGACATTCGGAAAATCGATATATCCGGATGATTGAGGGGGAGGGGTGGGCGAATGTAAGAAACCATATCATGCATCGTGTGTATACGACCACGAGTGACTATGGGCGATAATAGGAGATTTTCAACAAATACCTTGTAGAATGACTTCTCCATCACTTTGATTTGACGTTGATATATCGTAAAACAATATTCCCACAAAAACAATTTGATAGAACCTCATTCTATAGCCTGTGCATTGGACACACAGCTATATTTTGTGATAATATTAGTTTAAACATGCTTTCGTTCGTTGTGTAGTAGTTAAACGTGGTTATTGTGGTTAATAACACGCATCAAATGCTGCGTGATTTTCCTGTGTCGTAGACTGATATTCCTGCATGTATAATAATTCAATTGAATATTTTTTATATCTTTTTGTGCAAGTAACAAAGCTATATTTTTGCGATGACTATAATAAAAAACACATCATGATTTTGTTAAGTAACTGACCAGAACAAAGCAATGGCGTTTGTCTCAATCAACCAGTGCTATTGTGGTGTGCATTCGCCAAATGGGATAGAACGCCTTTTTGACAAAGGCTAATACCACGTGCGTTGTGTTCGTCCGCTCCCGTGAATAAGTAAAAGACAATGGTTCGAGTCCATACTCGATCTCCCGAAAAATAACGTCCGGAAAAAATTGGGACTATAGCAGAACGTCCGGTTGATGGGAAAATCCGGATATTTGATATTCGGTTAAACGAGGTTGTACTGTAAGTTGTGTTAAATGATATACGAAGAAATATTTATTCCAATTTTTTTGGGGGTGGGTCAATTTGCCACCCAGGGGCACGATGATTCAAATATAGTTCTGGGGTCATATGCTGTTTTACAGCTAAATCTAGAAAATATGAGCAAGCTTGGTGACAGTTTTATTTAATCAGATTCATCATTTATTGCTCTTTTCTTTTCTTTTTTTTTTGGGGGGGGGGTTGGGGGTGGGTGGGTATGGAACCCTGGGACACCCGGGGGAATGATTCTAATATGATATCATAATGATGGGCACCCAGGGGAATGATTCAAATATGATATCATAATGTGAGAGCCAAATAAGCTTTGTTAAATGATATATAAAGAAGCATTTATTCCAATTTTTTGGAGGGTGGGCCAATTTGCCACCCAGGGGCATGATGATTCAAATGCAGTTCTGGGATAACATGCTGTTTCGCAGCTAAGCAAATGAAAAATAAAGAAATCATTTAGAAAATATATGCAAGTTTGGTGAAACGGTTTCATTTAATCAGATTTTTTTTTTATATGGACCCCTGGGGAGCCAATTTTACACCCAGAGGTATGATTCAAATATGATATCATGATGAGACAGGCAAATAAGTTGTGTGCAAGTTTGGTGAAAATCAAATGAAAAATGAAGAAGTTATTTAGAAAAATAGGAATTGCCAGCCAGCTGGCCAGCCGGCAGAAAGGTTATCACAAAAGCTTACATGCTGTAGGTAAGCTAAAAATCAAATTATCTCTGCAAGTATTTGTCATATATTCAAGTTATATACATCAAATCAAACCTTACGACGTGCTTGTTGTGTTGCATATTAATAATACAGGCGCCGCCATGTGGCTGCCAGAGACGGTTCCTTTATAGGGGACTAGACTCCCATATGCATGTTTTGAAAATAGGCGGCCATCTTTTTTCTCCCAAACGTTTAATATTTATCACATTGTCATTGATTAATTTATTTTTGGGGTCTCCCGAAAAGGGAGTTTAGCTGCAAATACTTACCATCATCAAATACATTTCTTACTTTCGTCTCTAATTTTGAAATAATATACCCGACGAGGTGCCAATTAAGCTAACTAACTAAGTTTATTCTATCTACCAATAACATAAGTGACCTGTGTTTTCGCTCTACGTAAAGGGTCTAGTCCTAAAAATAATAGGGGTTGAAGGTGTTTTTGCTTCTAAACAACGTCTACTAAGATGACTGTCAGTTACTTGTATCTGAATAATCCTGCCAGTATAATCAAATATTGCAACATTCCTAAATCAAGATTAAAGGTGCAACAATGTATCAACAATCTGCTACAAATCAATAAAAAAATCAGCCTAGATCTATCGTCGGAGAAGTACTGTATCCATGCTAAGCAGTTGCGATGTTGGCTGTCAAACACAACGTGAAAATCAATACTATTAGACTTAAATTGTAGTACTAGCCTAATTAAAACTAGTAGTCGTCGGAAACGCCGTAAATCTCCCCTTCCCCGATCAGGCCATTTCCCCGATCAGGCCAAAGTACTCAAATATCAAATCACGTGAGGAGAGTGACATAGTCATACAAAATGTCAAGTTTTGGTGATGATAGGTAATAAAGTCTTCCCAGGAGACAGATAAACACAAATTCGTAATAATTTGTTTTAAAAAAAACACATCGTAATTTCATCAAAAGTAGGCCAAAGTACACCAAAATCTAATCAGCTCTGGAGAGTGGTACAAAGAAGCTAGATATGAGGTTTGGTGACCATAGGTCAAATACTTCTCCCTGTAGAGTGGTAACAAGGTGTATTATGTAACGCTCATAAGTTCAAAAGTAGGCCAAAGTACACCAATATCAAATCACGTGAGGAGAGTGATATGGACATACCAAATGTCAAGTTTGGTGATGATAAGTCATAAACTGTTCCCACAAGACAGATAAACACAATTACGTAATAATTTGTTTTTAAAAACACATCATAACTTCATCAAAAGTAGGCCAAAGTACACCAAAATCTGATCAGCTCTGGAGAGTGGTACAACGAAGCTAGATATGAGGTTTGGTGACCATATGTCAAATACTTCTCCCTGTAGAATGGTAACAAGGTTTATTATGTAACGCTCATAAGTTCAAAAGTAGGCCAAAGTACACCAATATCAAATCACGTGAGGAGAGTGATATGGACATACCAAATGTCAAGTTTGGTGATGATAAGTCATAAACTGTTCCCACAAGACAGATAAACACAATTACGTAATAATTTGTTTTTAAAAACACATCGTAACTTCATCAAAAGTAGGCCAAAGTACACCAAAATCTAATCAGCTCTAGAGAGTGGTACAACGAAGCTAAATATGAAGTTTGGTGATTATAGGTCAAATACTTCTCGCTGTAGAGTGTTAACAAGGTTTATTACGTAACGCTTGTAAGTTCAAAAGTAGGCCAAAGTACACCAATATCAAATCACGTGAGGAGAGTGATATAGACATACCAAATGTCAAGTTTGGTGATGATAAGTCATAAACTGTTCCCAGGAGACAGATAAACACAATTACGTAATAATTTGTTTTTAAAAACACATTGTAACTTCATCAAAAGTAGGCCAAAGTACACCAAAATCTAATCAGCTCTGCAGAGTAGTACAACGAAGCTAAATATGAAGTTTGGTGACCATAGGTCAAATACTTTTCCCTGTAGAGTGTTAACAAGGTTTATTACGTAACGCTCGTCAGTTCAAAAGTAGGCCAAAGTACACCAATATCAAATCACGTGAGGAGAGTGATATAGACATACCAAATGTCAAGTTTGGTGATGATAAGTCATAAACTGTTCCCAGAAGACAGATAAACACAATTATGTAATAATATTTTTTTTTAAAACACATCGTGATTTCATCAAAAGTAGGCCAAAGTACACCAAGATCTAATCAGGTCTGGAGAGTAGTACATCGAAGCTACATATGAAGGTTGGTGACAATCGGCCAAATACTTCTCCCTAAAGTGCGGTAACAAGATATTTGTACCGAAGTTCATACATACGATTGTCCTCAAACTAAACATATTTAATTTTCAAAGCAATAGCTCTCATGGTGTTCAAGTTATAAGCTTTTAAGCATGTGGACACGGATGGACGGACAGACAGAAGGACAGACAGTCAGCACTAAAGCTAGAAATCTCCCCTCGGACTTCGTCCAGGGAGATTTAATTTAAGAGCAATTTGCATAGTTGGGACTGCCACTGACTTAAAACAGTGAAAGATAGCATAACTTCTATTGGTCAATAATATCCAAATGCACAGGAGATTATGCAACACCATTAACGATTAAGCAAACATTGGATGTGAAATCTTGACCTAAGATAGGTATTATCTAAATGATTTTAAAACAGGGCACGAAATCAGGATTTGAGTAAAGGGGCATTTGGCTCCTAACTCTGAATATCTGGGAGCCAATTCTGAACGCAAGGGGCCACCATGTCATTTACTATATAAAAGGCATAGAATGTGATATTTTCGATCAATTTGCATAAAGTCGATGTAGTTGAAGATGATGTCACCTAATGTTAGTTTATTAGATTGATTTCTTGTTATCATTTCTGTAAATTTTAACAGGGCCCCTGGCATAGAAAAATCTAGGGTTTTAAATAAATATACCTGTAACTGCTACTCATGACGTACCCAGTACAATGTATTATTACTATTCACATATTAAGAAGAAAAAAATATTAATTAGAAATATTCATAATTATTTTAATTGTTCTTGTATGTAAGATACAAATAATTAGGTTGGATAAGTCATTTCAAATTCAGGGAGCGAAAGATTGATTAAAAGCAACAATTGAGAAAAATGCTATGTGGCCAATACAAGTGGTTTACTAGTAGCAATAAATATTTTTTTCTCAACCATTAATGGTCATGGTTCAACTATACTACAGAAGCTTATCATTCCTATTTATTACAATGAGCTTTCAAAAGCATTAATTACATTAAGTAGTGGATAAATTTACATCACAACTGGACTATAACAGGAATATTATGCACACTGTATACTAGGTATATACTGTAGTGGGTTACTTTGGCCAGCTGCCAACTACTGGCAGTTGCTAACAGATCTATATTACAAAATCAATATTGCTGCTTAAGCTCCCATTAGTCTACAAAGCGGTGAGCAGCTGGCAACAGCAGCAGCAGAGCTATATTGTGATTAGTACTAAATTGAAAGCTGTTTGTGCAAAGTGGCATTTGGCGACCACAGTTTAATTTCTAGGAGCATGCAATATTTTCTGGGAGCCTATGGCTAGCTGCTGGTCGCAATTTCATGCCCTGTAAAAGCATATAAACATAGCTGTTCCAATCATTGCACATTTGCCTCTTAACAATATGGCTATTTTACATGGTTTAACCCTTTCTCCCTCAAACCGGCCGAAACCCGTTTCTCTCATCCGCCCTCAAATCGGCCTAAACCGGCCGGAAAAGCACCAAATTTCATTGTCAACAAACATCCATACCACGAGCGCATTGCAGCTGTCATTTTGTCGACAAGTGAAATAACAACTTAACTTCCATTACAACACAACACGAATCTTCATTTCAACATAA
>CM032660.1:31179561-31264085 GCA_019095985.1 Streblospio benedicti
GCTTTCAAATTACAAACTTTATTACATTGCGTTGAAAAAGAAGATTTTGTAAACGCAAAGTGTTTTGTAGATTGCTTTTCTCTTCTCGTTTTGAAATGTGTGCTCTTGTGATTATACCTACAAAACCATCCATAGTTATTTTTTCATTTTGTGAGAGGATCAGAATCTCATGATGCTCTAATTCAACCGGATATCACACGACACAAATAACAAATGTACATTATTTTGTGTTCTTGAGTCCCCGCTATGCTCATAGTCAACAAACATCCATACCACGAGCGCATTGCAGCTGTCATTTTGTCGACAAGTGAAATAACAACTTAACTTCCATTACAACACAACACGAAGCTTCATTTCAACATAAACATAATGTATTTATCCTACAAACATGTAATGTAATATAAATAAGCTGTCAGTTTCTGTTGAAAAGTGTTAAACATGTTTATGTTGAAATATTTACAAAAAGTCACCACTTATCATACATCATTCGATTGGTTATTGAAAGGAGAATCTGATTGGGTGGTTAATGTGGTTATTGGGCCCACCTGCAGCCGTTAAACCAATAAAAAGGCTTTTAACATAACTAATGAGTTTGTGTTGAATAATTCTTTATCATCCTAGTCCGCTTTCTGTCAAGTTTGATCAACAATAGGTGATCATGGCTGACAAGTTTTGTGGATTGGTTTTATACGTAAACGAAACGTGTTTTTCTTTCTCTGATTTTGCGCGCAACATTTAGCTTTTATTTAACTTACACATTTTGATTTTTAATATGGAAAACGTGAGTGTTTATCAATTTCTTTTTGTATAAAAATTGTTACAATGGCAGAGAACATTTTTGCCGAGGATGGCAGTGATGCGGACAGTTTTGAAGGTTTTTTTGAGGAAGATATCAGGCAAGTGAACAGACCCAACTTTGACAATCTCGATGTGTCTGATATAAGTGAACTAGATAGTATCAGTAGTGACAGTAGCGACGATAGTGAGGAAGAGAGTGATGTGGATGATGAAGAGATGGGGTTTAGGGATGAGTTAAGAAATGTGAATGTTCCCAACTTTGAACAAACAACTGGGTTCATTTTGCCACCGTATGTGGCCAATCAAATGTCACCATTAGATTTTTTCTATAAGATGTACCCAGAGAGGTACTTTGATATAATTGCCGTGGAGACCAACAGATATGCAAGGCAGTCCAATGCAGTTGGTTGGTTTGATACAGATGGGGTGGAGATTCGTGCATACTATGCAATTCTAATTATGATGGGCATTCATAAACTGCCAAGGTACCTAACTTGTAGCAAGTGTTGTTGTTTTGTTATTTATTGAATTCCTGTTACAGTTTGATAAGTTTGGTATTTCAAACAAGATATCAAGATTGTATGCTTTCTTAACCTCATAGATGGTAACTTGTTTCTGGCACGGGTGAGCTAATTGATCTCTACAAGAGTGATTTGATTAAATGTGCACAGGTCAGGCGAGTGAATGCTAATGCTAGTGATAAGCACATCTCTGCTACAGTTACGATGTGCTATATGCTCCCCAGGGAGTTGATAAAGAAATACTGTGTCAAGGATGCCAATGGCCTGATGTGAATGAAAAATTGCTAGAGCACAATAGCAGGCAATTGGGACCGTAAATAAGCTGATTTACATTTACAAATGCTCAAGGTCTGTCAATGTATTAGAAAGATTGGAAGCAGTGTTAAAAGAATTATCCATGACCTGGTGTAAATGTAATCAAGACAGATCGTATATTTATTTATTATCTCTAATTTGGATGGAGTTAAACTTCACATTAAACGCTCACACATTGATATAGAAAAAAGTAGTAGTATGTATTTAACATTATCATATTTCTCTTTGCTTAGATATGATCTGTATTGGTCAGATGATCAATTGCTAAATGTACCAGCTGTGTCAGATGTAATGACGAAAACGAGATATGAAAAACTCACACAGTACCTGCATTTGACTAACAATGATAATGCAATAGAACGTGGACAGCCTGGTTACAGCAAGCTCCAAAAGCTAGGCACTTTTCTAAATGACATCAGACAAAACTGCCAGTTTTGGTACAAGCCAGGCTGCGAGCTGAGCGTCGATGAGGCTATGATAGCCTTTAAAGGGCGCTGTAGTTTAAAGCAGTACTTGCCTGCTAAGGTAATTGAACGTTACCTTTATTAGCATTTAATTAGCTATTGCCCATATTTATGAACCCAAATGTTGGAGAGATCCTTTGGGATTTGTGCGCATGGTAATATCATATTATAATGGTGGGTGCCATTTCTTCTGTTATAAAAATGCTGGCACTAAACCACAATCAAAACAAAATTTATTATTTCTTGTAGCCTCATAAGTTTGGCTTCAAAGTGTGGATGTTGTGTGATCCTTCTAATGGATACTGTTTAGGATATGAGGTATAGAATTATTAATCATATTGTTTTTTATAAGCATAATTAGTCAAATATAATAGAATTCTAGAATGTTACCTTTTTAGCTGGTGCATAGTACTTTCTAATTCTTCAGGTGTATGTTGGAAAGCAGGAAGGTAGGGTGCTGGAACATGGCCTTGGACATTACGTTGTAATGTCACTCATGCAGCCCTACCTAGGCCTCTATCACCATGTTTACTTTGACAATTTTTTTATGAGCCCTACCTTAGCCAAAGATTTGGAGGAAAGGGATACTTTGTGCTGCCGCACTATCCGGACAAATCGAAAAGGCTTGCCCACATCCGTAAAAAGCCTCAAGCTAGAAGATCAGGGTGCTATTCAGCAAAAGCAAAATGACAATACGATCATAACTGTTTGGAAAGACAAACGGCAAGTAGCCGTTTTGTCCACCAATTCTAATCCTGGGTCACTGATCATAGATGGGAAATCAAAACCCATTTCTGTACACAAGTACAACAAGTACATGCTAGGTGTTGATCGGGCCGATCAACTCCGGAGCTACTACAAGATTGGTCGGCCAAGTCGGAAGTACTGGAAGTACATCAACTACTTCCTTATTGATACGTGCATCATCAATGCATGGCTGCTGTTTGATGTGGCTGTTCCCGTGAAGAGAACGAGAAGGTACAGCCAGCTAGATTTCCGGTTAGATTTGTACCGGGCATTGAGGGCTGGCTTTTCTTCACGGAAGAGACCAGTAGGTCGAGCCTCACGTGTGGCACTTGCTGAGGCAGTGCCAGAGGAGAACATGGGCGGACATGTGCTTGTTCCTATTGAAAAAGGAAGGAAGAAAGTCTGCAGGTTAGCATTCTTATATTTTGACATACATGTCCAAAAACATAATAATATCTCTTCAAACTTCATTCTTAGTTATTGACTAGTGTCAAGCATAAAAAGTTCTTGAAGCTGCTTGTACCATATCATATTAAAACAACAGAGTATAAGGTTAAATGAGAGAGCCCAAATGAAACATGTTAGTGTGAAACAGTTGACATCTTGACCACAAAAATGAACACCCAATGCTCATAATTTCTCACATAACATTTACCTCCTAAGGTACTGCTCTTCGATTGGGCGAAAGACACCATCTGGCAGGGCTGTTGAGACATCGTACTTCTGCCAGCTATGCAAGATTCCACTGTGCAGACAACGTCCTTGTCACAATATGTGGCATGCTGTGCATTAACTGTCTTGATAACTCTCACAGCCGCATGTGTTGTTTTGTTTAACACAGGGACATGCAAAGCAGATGAATGTGCTCGTCTATGTGATAGTGTGTTTATGTGAAATTTACCAACAGTGCACATGTCTCTTTGTATGAGATATGTTTGAACAGCCTTTCTAAAGGCTATGAATGCAACTCTTTTTTGTGATAAAAATTCATTGATTATCAGAAAAGAGCTAATGATAATATATTGTAATTGATACCTTTTAATATTCTAATCAATATGATTTTTTTTGTCTTAATAAAAACATTCATAAACAATCAATGAATATGAGAAAACAATTGACAACAATGTGTTTCTATCATTCACGGTAAAATTTCTATCTACCTCAAAATTCATTCATCTCTTTCTGACCAATGTTTATGATGAGATGCTTATCTACTACTATACATTTGCACGGAAAGACAAGATAAGTGAATTGATTTTTTTTTTTTTGTGTTTTTTTTGTTCTTGTTTTATTTCAGTTAGAAACATAAACAAAGCATGTCAAGCTGTCTTACATCACAGGTGATGCATCAACAAACAAGTGAAACTCCGTTACGAATTTGCAATAATGCGTGTTTACATTGGTGAACCCGGTAGATCTACCAGACTAAACCACTGCCGTAAAAAAAAAACAATTTCGTTTTTACAGCCAGCAAATGCGTATTCCTACTGCTGCTCGCTGATTGGCTGCTAGCAATGTTGTCATTTTTTTTCACGAAGTTTGTGTTTAATTTCTTGTAAAACTATAAAATAGGATTAATCTATTGCATCATCAGCTTCAACAGGTGATTATAATCATCGACTAAATGGTTTTGGGTTCCATGGGAAAGCGTGAGGACTGTCACTAAAGCGATTCATGGCATTTATCATATATTTATCTACAACATGTGGAGGTGCTGAATCAATTCTACTGTGGGCTAGAGAGATGATGCTCAATGGAACATTCCGTCGAGACCACAGGGAATTTCTAGAGTTGACAGTGGTGTTTCTTGGTGGCGTTGTTCGATGTCCCCATTCTTGTGGCAGTTGGTTTCCGAATGCGAAAACCCGGATCCACCAACCAGACCCGTTTCATGGGCATTTCACTAAATGAGCTGAAGATAGCAATAATGCACAGGTAATTTGCACAGACAGCTGTGGGGAGACAGCAGTCAAAGGCCCTTTGTGAATATTTGGTGCTGATCCATGCCAAATATTTCCTGCAAGCAAGGTCTGCAATAGCCGCACCGCGACTGGATCAGCTTTTGTGGACAGATCTCCACACTTACAAAGCCCTATACCCTGCTGGCTCCCTGGAGGCAAATATGGCTGATGCTGCACTGGTCAGTGTACTAAGGCACACATGGTACTTAACTCAAGAGCTGGTAGTTTTTGCCCTGTGGGATAAACCTACCAAATCCATAATCCTACTGATCTACGTTCACCATAGATCATATAATATTTATGACTCATAAGTAATATTTATCTTACGAAAATATAAGTAAGGGATGATGTATATTTTGTCACCGATATTCCATTTCGAGCGAGGGGGGGTTTCAGTCAAGTTTTGGATACACCACTTCTTTTGTGGGTCTAATATTTCATCGCACGTGCTAAAACTTTTCATACCAGAATTCTAATATTTTCTATTTAATTGTGGCATTAAAAGGATACAGAGCCGATATCACACATTCATTAATATTATGATTCCATTATATGATGTACATTCCAGATATATAATAAGTATTATCTTATGGCATATATAAGTAATATTTGAATGAATATCGCGAAACACTATGTAGATATCTGTCTTTGCCAATTAGTAGCTCTAGTCTAACCACAATACGTGGCTTAGTCTTTATGTTTCCCATAGACCTATAGTATAGTATAGTATAGTATAGATTAAGATCGATACTAGCCATATGTATTTGGTTAGCTCTAGTCTAGATTGCAGAAAAATGCATCAAATTTTCAAAAATTTTCGGGGGGAGATCCCCCTCGCCCCCACGCGCAGAAGGGGGGTGTCCCCCCTCCCGCACCCACCCCCCGCGGCGCCGCTATCTCGGCTTCGCTGACTTTATTACATTTAACAATTTCATTAAAGATTCACTTGACACATCACAAGAAATGTGCAAAAACACGATTATCGCAGAAAAACGGCTTGTAAAAGAATGCTATTGCCACCTAATTGAACGAATAAAATTTATCCGACACGATTAAACACTAACACGTTTAAATAACGATGTAATTTAAGAAAAATGTAAAATATACCGAATAAAAATTGTAACATCCGCCATAGCGAGGTGCTTTTCGTCACCGAAATCGGGCTTACACGAGAAATGATGACGTATTACAAAAGTAATCAATGATTAGCCTTATTACAAAACGAAACATGGCAACACCGACCATACTGCGATGCGATTAAGAGTAGCGCTACACAAGCTCATTATCATAATTTATGCATATGTATGCTGGTTTCAGAGAATCAGCCTCAGTCAATCGCGCATCGTTGTTGCAGATTAGTAACAGCGCTTTCGACACGCAGAGAGTTGACAGGGCGATAATAAAGAGCATTATTGTCATCTTGATCTGGGGAGTATTCGATAGATTTCTTAAAATATGTAGAATATTATGGTCTCAAAGTGTGATAATAAGAATCAGCATCAATACTTAGAATAATAGAACCTTTTAAGTGCAACCGGCTGGTGCAGGTAACAATATATTTTGATTTTTTTATGTCGATGAACTTTATCGTGCTGGTGTACACTGATTTCCGGGTAAAACGCAGTATGTTGCTGTATTACGAGTGAAATTATAGCGTTTAAAGTATGCAAACATCGCATTAAATTCTCCCATGAAGTTAGATTTGGCCACGAACAAATGCAGAATAAAATACATATATCACAACAACAACATTACTATATTTATTGCTTAGTGATGATAAAGATTAAATGTTGTAAAATTAAAGAACTGCAAAATTTTCGGGTCTGACGTGTAATTCAATACGATTTCCACCAACAAATTAAAATCTCGAAAATCCCTTCTAATAGAAACATATATAAATTTACTGTTGTTTATTTTTTTTTGTTTGTGTGATGTTTATTTTTATTGTTTGTGTGCTATGTATTGATGCATTTGTGTTCAAGAAGGCATCTCCATAATAAAGGACAGAAAATAGTGATATAATGTAGCTTTTCGCCCTCACCCTCCTCTGAGCCCCCATGTATTAGCCCCCCAAGCCCCATGAAGATTTGATTTTAGAGCATATGTTTATCTATAAAGTTTGTTCAGCATAATAGTTCAGCTTCAGCATAATAGTTCAGCATAAAGTCTGCACAAAATAACACCAATATGAAGTCTCTACTGCAAAGTTGGATATTTTCATACAGCCATCCCCCCAGGACCTTGGGATGAAAATTCAAACGCCCATAAGGGGCTTAAAAATGGCCAAAATAATCCTTTAAAAAAATCAGCAAACTTCTGAGTCAAGGGGTCAACTTTGGTGAAATGTACTAAAGCCTACTAAAAAAAGTGTTATTTTGTAACACCCTAACATTGCTGCGCCTGTCTTAGGCATTGCCTATTCATATTAATACAAATGAGCTCATTAACTGAACGATCCCACTACATGTTATTCACATGACTTTATTTACACAACTGCCGTCCATCCAAATCACAAGCATACAGTAGTATATACACAAGTACCTACACACAAATACAGAACACATGTTTATACTCTGCAACATATATAATATACATGTTCATAGTCTGCAATATTGTACATCTCCCTCCCCCCTCTGCGACCTCAAGTTACACATTTGAGGTCGACATATAATCATGGGATTTTCCATGCATGGACATGGAGAGCAGCTGCCTTGGTTGACGAGTACGTGAGCTGCGGCGAAGTTCATTTGACATATCCTGCACATTTGACACATTGTTAGTTGGTATCGGGGTGTTTGTGGAACCACCTATAATCGGTGGGGGTTCCTCATTACAAGTATAAGTTTCATTTCTATCTGCAAGGTCATTATGTACAGTAGGTGCTTCCATATCTTTTGCTGTTAGGGTTTGACCATCACATACAGTATTTGAAGGAATGCAGGAAGTAGGTGCATTGATATCCACAGGTCCTGTGCTATTGGTTCTTATCATAGCAGTTGGATGGATTTGCATATGATTATCAGCACAAACAGGAGAAATCTTTCTAAGAAATTGTCTATTTCTCAGTGTACAACGGCCAGAGCCATGCATTTTCACCAGGTAGTTTCTGTTCCTTCCTATCTCCATTATTACTCCAGTCTTTTTCCCATCTAGTTGGTCGTGGGCCAGTTTGATTTTGTACAGCGACTTCATCGCCAATGTCCAGTGGTGGTAACTCTTTTGTGTGCACGTTGTACATCTCCATGTTACGACGTTACGTTTTTGCAAGTGCTTTCTCACGATCCTCCGCTACCATTCTCCACTCCGGGCGTATGTGCATGGCCTCTTCCAATGTTGGAAGACAATCTTTCATGTTTCTGCCATACAGGAGCTGAGCAGGGGAAAGACCAATATCTTGAAGTGGCGTATTCCTATGTTGTAAGAGGGCTCGTGTGATACGGTCTGTGTTAAGTGATCCAGTAGGACCAACATTATCATATAGGATTCTTCTTGCGACTTTAACAGCAAGTTCAGCACGACCATTATTATTTCATACAATACTGTAGGTATTGGGGGGCACTACTGACGCCTGGTTGTAAGGTGATGGCGTGTGGTGTGTTTCCCTGTATGTTGCAGCATTAAGGGGCTGCAAGTCTATTGTCCGCCGTGGTGTACCATCATGTTTTGCAGCTATAACCATTCCACAGCCCCATACCTGTCCCACACCACTGGAAGAAACAGGTGAAAGAAGACATAGATAGAGACGTTCGACTTGGGATTATAGAACCTGTACCCCCAGGCACCCCAACAGTTTGGTGCTCAAGAATGGTTATAGCTGCAAAACATGATGGTACACCACGGCGGACAATAGACTTGCAGCCCCTTAATGCTGCAACATACAGGGAAACACACCACACGCCATCACCTTACAACCAGGAACTCCACCTGGCGGAAACCCAGTTCGCGCCATTGTGACGTCATCGTACCAAAACAGTCACTCGGTTGAAGGCACCGCGATGGCCGCCGCAACGTCAGTGCATGTTGTAAATAGTAAGTAGTAGTGTAGTGTAGTAAAAAAAAAAAAAAAAAATAAAAAATCTCTGCAACTATTGGACATATAATCATAAAATATACATCAATCTAAAGCTTAAAGCATGCCCCTTAATGTTGTATATAAATAATATGCAAATGAGCTCATTAAAATAATTCTTATAAGCATAAATCATGAATTTACATTGTATTATGACAAAAGAGATGCAGCTGAAAATCATGCTAATGCTATCAATATATCATATATCAATCAGAGTATAGCTCTTGTACAATGAGATTCCCACATACATTCTCATCACATCGTCAAACATCTGTACATGGTAGACTGCTTTGTTTACAGCTGCATCTCTTGATGCAATGCAATGTAATGCATCACTTGATGGTTGTAGTCATTGGATTGATAAGCCCTTCTTTGCAAATAATTCGATCCGCAAATCATTTAGTGATTTGTAGCTGTCTTTTTGGCCATAAATGAAACATAGTAGGAAATAACAGCTTCCATTGCATTATTTGAAAGCTGTGTCGGATTGTTGCCAATTTCATTGAGACCATCCACAAGTTCAGGGTGCTTCTTGACGATGTCAAAAAAAACTATTTTTACCATAACCACTAAATGCATTTGTCAAGTCACACCAGCTTAATGCATGTAGCACTGGCAAAAGCAATGCTAAGTCAGTACCCATATTTGCTGATATTTCTGGAATTAGGATGAACCTTTTCTTATTGCGTGTCCTCGTCCGAAAATGATGCCTGTTCTCTAGGTTGTTCATTGCATCTTAAACACGTGATGGAATACTTTATGAATTCTTTGCACACCAGAACAAACCTTGTCCCCCACACTTATCGAATATGGATAAGCTACAACTTGGAACAAAGTCTTATCTTGTTGATTGCTTGGAAGATCTGACACCTTCAATTCATGGGACACTCCTGCTGCAACTCCTGCTGTTGAAGTCATGATCCTTGATGGAGCAGCTATTGTCAACATTCTGGCACCTAGCATTGTAAAGACCTTCTCTGAGTGCGCATCACAAATAATCTTACTGTACATTACGTCACCGCTCCATCACACATGCAGAGTGGATATTGTCTAGGATGAATACCTTTAAGATAGTTTCAAAAAGCAGACATTAAGAAGAAGAGGGATAAAGGGATCTGAAGACATGTGGAGCCTTCTAGTTCCATCCGTGGAAACTGGCAGGCCTTTCTCCGCATAGATGAAAACAAGGTGGAGTTGTTTGCCTTGACTGGATTCCCTTGTTGCCTTGACTTAATGTATCAAGCTTTAGTGGCAGGGGTAAAAAACAGCATGGGAAACCTGGAAAGCCTGTGATGGAGTCATGAATGCTACTGCAGCATTCTGTGCATTGACTGCCACCCTACCCTTCAATAATAGAGGACTACATTGAAGAATTGGACCTATGTTGTACTGCACTACGATCGCACCAGCAGCGAAGGACATATCAATGAGGCTCGCAAGCATCTGTTCACACAGAATGCCAGGTCCATCTATAGATGCACTCCAACAGCATATCAAGAGAGCTGCATATAAAGCTGGTTTCAGCTGGGAACAGATGATTGTTTTCAGACCAGAGCTACCGTCAACAAGTGAATGGGGGTGAGTTCAAACTTTATAGTGATAATGGTTGGGATATACAGTGGCAAATGCGAATCTCCACAACAATACTTCACTAGATCTAATCAGTACTGTAAAGGAGATACTTCACCATCAAAACATATGTAAGACATGACATCAGAGCTAGTAGTGGGTATCAATACGTCATTGAAGCAAAGGTTTTGCCTTGTGGATGTGGCGTAGTTGGTATGGCGCTGGCTTTGTTGGCTAGTTGCTTCGCGGCGCAGTCGACCCAGAGGTTCGGGGTTCGATCCCCACCCAGGCCAAGAAAAGGCTCGAGTAGTCTACTTGGTTCTGAATGTACTAAAAAGTACCATGCATGTTAAATCGACACTATAACCTTACTAAATTTCATGGTCATCTTGACACTCCTTTCATTTCACAAGGAGTAATCATTCTGTCACTGTGACATCTATACTCATCTTATACTACACCTTGTAGCAACTATCCACCCAAGATATGCCACTGTACAAATAAGTATTGATTCTTGAACATCTTTTACTTAGTCTTAGTGAATAGCAGAAGACTGACACTCTTATTTGTAATCTAGAACACACTGTGGCAATATTGAATGATTCACAGCTATCATAAATCACACGTCCTTGGTACAAATGCATTTCTTGACTGCTGATAATGGCTGATTAAGTTGTAAAATCAAATAATTTAAATAAAAACTTTGAAACTTTGAATAAAAAAGCCATTTTTGCAAGTGCAGTGATCGGCACCCAATTCTACACGTATTTATTGTAACGCAAAAACAACAGCCAGATAACACGTTTTCATGCACTATGGCGGGCACCAGCTAAAACCATTTTACTTCATAATATGTATACATAAGCAGTTGCTTAAGGCCCAAACCCCTCATATTATGTCTTGTTCATGTGCAGAAAATTTAACGAAAAAGAATGATTGTGAATGATTCTTTATTATGATAATGAATATGATAAATAAATACGAAAGATGGTCATAAAGTATAGAAAATATTGGTATGAGGACGCATACAAGTAGTATAGAGAGAACTCTATATAGTTATAGACACTATAAGCCAATATTGGCTATCTCCATTAATATCTTCTTTTTAAAACGGTCCTGTATAATAGAGAAAAAATGTCTGTCACACTTTCATTGCTGTTAATGATGGCTGATGTAAGTCCACGTGTGCAAGTTCACTTCACTGTACATGATTCGTGATTTTAACTAGATATGAAGTTTGGTGACCATAGGTCAAATACTTCTCCCTGTAGAGTGGTAACAAGGTTTATTATGTAACGCTCGTAAGTTCAAAAGTAGGCCAAAGTACACCAATATCAAATCACGTGAGGAGAGTGATATGGACATACCAAATGTCAAGTTTGGTGATGATAAGTCATAAACTGTTCCCACAAGACAGATAAACACAATTACGTAATAATTTGTTTTTAAAAACACATCGTACCTTCATCAAAAGTAGGCCAAAGTACACCAAAATCTGATCAGCTCTAGAGAGTGGTACAACGAAGCTAAATATGAAGTTTGGTGACCATAGGTCAAATACTTCTCCCTGTAGAGTGGTAACAAGGTCAATTACGACATACCAAATGTCAAGTTTGGTGATGAAGTTCGTAACAATTCATAAGTTCAAAAAGTAGGCCAAAGTACACCAATATTAAAAATCACATTGTGAGGAGAGTGATAGAGACATACCAAATGTCAAGTTTGGTGATGATAAGTCATAAACTGTTCCCAGGAGACAGATAAACACAATTAGTGTAATAATTTGTTTTTAAAAACACAGTAACTTCATCAAAAGTAGGCCAAAGTACAAACAAAATTTTTGAGACATACAGCATATGAAGTTTGGCGACAATCGGCCAAATACTTCTCCCTAAAGTGCGGTAACAAGAAGTTCTTATTTAGTATAAAACAAATTTTTTTTTGTACAATGATGCTACAATGACACGGCACACGGACAGATATTTGGTTGTATCTTCTAAAATGGATATTTGATGACAATTCAAATGGCGGTTCACAGATAAGGTGTTTGACAGCAGTCTTATGAAAGCTGCATTTGCCGATCCCGGGAATAAACAACCAATGTTTTAAAACGTTTTCACTCAGAACTGTTGTAAGTAAACATCTATTATGCATGAAATCGGTTTCAGTAGTAAATTTTATATAGGTGAATAATTACGCAGTTTTATAAGCTCCACAACCTTAAATATTGAACTATTCCCGTTTTGATAAACGTACATTCGCAGACAGACCACGGAATTTCAAGTGGCAAGTTCAGCAGGATCAAGACAGCTATTATCCTCATTAAACTGTTAAATGTACCTTGGCATTTCTATGTAAACTTTGAGAAATAGAAGCATCACTGTTTTTATTTGTGTAATTACTTCTCCGTAGCCGATATTAAAGTGTTACGTTATCCATAATTGAGTACAGTAGGTGCAACCCCCATGTTTATCAACGTACGTGTGACGTAGTTATCTGAACGTGATGTACGTCATTCGTTCAAAACCACAGGGTCATCCGGTGCGTTTTGCTGAATTTTTGTCTGAATTCTGAGTTGAGTTCATAGCCTACAGACCTTGTGCGTATAGTCTTAACCAACCCAATCGGGGCTTGGGTATAATGGAGTTTGTTTGCATTATGAACATCACAACAGTCTGCCACTTGCCGAAGGGTAAGTTTCTAAGAAAAATCTATGTTATCTATCCAACTAAAAATCCAATAATAAACCCATGTTCCGGACGTAATGAATTTTCAGGGGTCAAAAATCATAAAAATATGGAAAAAAAACGGAAGTTCACATCTCTGCAAGGTTTAGATGCGAAAGTTTCCATATGTGCACTTCTAAATGAAACTGTCATGCCATATCTTTCATTTGAGGTATATCTGTATATTATAAATGTTTAGATTACTAAACGCACTTGAGTAAATATTACCACTTTTTGATAGTGAAGAAGGCCTCAAAATTTGATGATTTATGTTAATTAGAACTATGTTAATGAAATCATTTGCATATTATTGATATGCAACACAACTTGAGGTGTGATTTGATGTAGATAACTTGAATATATGACCAATACTTTGCAGAGATATTTCATTTTTAGCTTATACTGAAGGTTATTCATCATTGTGTGGTTACCGTAGAAACATGCGCCTACGCTAAATTGTGGAAACTATTTGGAGTATTATTTGTATCGTTGTTACAGCCCAGTAGCATGGCTAAACCAAGATGCATTGAAATTGCTCAAATTAATATATCATAGGAATAGAATTAATTGAAATGAACAAATATTGAGAAAAAATGTTAAAATTTACAATTTATGCAAATTAGAATTATCTTAATGAGCTCATTTGCATACAATATATCTTGTGAAGAAAGAGAGCAATGTAAGCCTTCATTAAAAGTCAAGATCATGTATATCAGATGAGTAGTTATGTTGCTACATACAATTATGCGATGGGTCCTCTAACCCCCAAAATTAGCTACATTGCCATGGAAACCACCCCATAGAAAAAAACTGCACCACTTTTCAGTTGACATTCTCACTTTCTGTAAAGCCTGATAGTTACTCTACACCATGGTATCGTTGGAATTTTTCTAAATTCCGGATGGAGCAATAGCCTTCACTACAGGGCTTTTGAAATTTCGCCACGCTACTAACGTACACTTAAAAGAAAACACTGGTTAAGTGATAATTTCAGTAGAATGCCTTGGCTTAAAAGTTTATCGGTGCAATAGACAACAAGAGGACCATAAGGGTCCTATATTGCTCACCTGCATGTGTAAATTGGGCATTAAAATTAAGATGCAAAGCTAGAAATCTCCCTTGGGAGAGGGGGAGATTTCATTTGTGCTACGCCATATTACCTCAAAAAGTAGGGGTGGGGCGAAGCTTCGAACCTTTGAACCTTCGATCGTCTACCTATACCTTCGAATGTAAATTTCACAACCGAACCTTCGGGTTGACGCTAATTTTCTTTTATTTTCGCTCATGCATGGTCAAAAAATCACAGTAACTGTCATCAAGTTCATGGTATAAACAGCATTTAAATCAATACTTGTAATCTCTATTATCTAAACATGAAACAAAGGTCAAGCGTTTGTTACGTAATCAACTGACTTGCACATTTATTTACACAGCCTTGTGGCAGGTTTTAAGTGGCCAGTTGCTAAGTAACTGATATTTAACAGGTAAGTAGTGACCATAGTAAACAATAGCTGTGGCTAGCGTTACCTATGAATTAAATAATTACTTAACACTTCAGCAGGGCCATTGTTATGGGGCGGCACAGATCAAACAAAACAAGTTACACCACCTACGTGATTCACTTAATTGCAGTCGGCCTGGGCTGTGCCGTTCTTTATTGGGTCACGCACTGTGTAGGGTTTATTGCCAATTAGCGAACTATGGAGTGTTAGACTTTTAACAAAACAAAAATGGTCATTTAAGGTCGCTGGTTACTGTGAAAATGAAAGTTAGGAAGGTCTCTGACCTAATTATAAATTGGTGTATCAACTTGAACTTACACTGTTCAAAGGTCTAACGATCTTGTGCAATGTCCGCAAACAACGAATACACGCCAAGCTAATTTCTCATGTGAGTAGTAAATTTCAAAGAAATTGCTTTCTCATAGAAGCTGACCGACTATTCAAAGTTACATAACGTCTTTGACTTAACTGCTTGTATGAAGTCTAATTTGCGTCGGTTAAAGGTCAAAACAGAGTTATACAATATCAGTAACAAACAATACACTCAAACCTAACTTCTCATGGGTCAGACGTATTTCTTTGGTGCCTACGGGGTGTGATATTTTGCTCCAAGTAGGTGAACTTATCGAGTTACGGAAATTGTTTGAGACTCAAAGCGTTTAGCTGGGTGTTCTAAGTTCAATATTTGCTTTCTTACTTATCAACGAATGTTCGAACCTTCGTTCGTTAGAGTGTCCCGAAGGTTCGAAGGGTAAAACCTACCGAATGTCCCACCTCTATCAAAAGGTCATATAGTCATTTGCTCTATAGACATTAATAATATAGCCGTACCTATGGTCTCGGTCTCGCCCTGGAGCTGCATGATGGTGTGTTCGAGATTGTCACGCTGGTCGGTAAGGTCGGCCTTGTCGCGCATGGCGGCCGTGTACTTGCCCTCCAGCTGGCGCATGGCGTGCTGCAAAGCCTCAAACTGCACCTTGTTGATCACGTCCCCGTTCAGCACGGCTGGCGCTAAAATAACCCAGCAAAAGAGAATGACAGACCCATTGAACAATGAAGTTAATCAGTTTCTATTTTAAGGTAAGGTGTAATTCATATAGATTATAATATTTCACCTTGTCCTCATTGTTACAAGGTGGTTTTCTCTGAAAAAGCGCAAACAAGGTTGGAAGCTTTGGCCCAATATTTTGCCGGATAGATTAACACTTTTGGAGGTCTACAATTGTGAACTCCTTGAAATCGAAACTTTAAGTGGCCAAACCCTTGGTGAATCTCGGCAGCTCATGTTTGATGTGTGAAATATTTGCTTCTACCACTCCAATGCATTTTAAATGTGATAAAACCGATAGTCAAGTTTTTGCTGTGCAGCAGCTCGCAGTTAATTTCTGATTTGCCTTGCGTAGCAAATCAATCAAATGTGATGCGCACCGCCACGTGCTGCCATCTTCATAACTTTAATAAGTCTTCTATTAGGCAAAACCCTTACAGACATGTGGCAGTTTAACAAACTACTCACCTAACCATTAAATAATTAAAGATCAAGTGACAGAGTTCAAACTTTCTAAATCGTTTACATACATGTATGCACAATCTACATGTATCAAGTAACCTAATGCAATATATAATACTGACCACCAGTTCATGGTATTCATATATATTACTAATTAATTTGAGAATTTCTCTGTTACTTACGATGTCAACAAAAACGGCCTGGAAAAATTTGTGACAAAATAAATTTAATCTCAATCATCCTCGCCCTGTTGTGGCGTTAGACCACCACGTATGCAACAAAGAGTGTGATTGAACGAGGCTAGCGTGTAATAAATTATATGATAATATTCACATACGCATAACACGTAATACAACAGTCCTGTAAAATCCAGTGAAGTATGATGATATTTTGTATAATAAAGTTAAATATATGGGCTTATTAGATATATGTATATATATATATATATATATATATATATAAATATATATATATAAATATATGAGACAGAATATATATATATATATATATATATATATGTATATATATATATATATATATATATATATATATATATATATATATATATATATATATATGTATCGCATATGTCTGAAACGCATTTGAACAACGATTCCCGTGGTGTGGTTTATTTTTTTCTAGCTCCAACATTAAAAGACTTATTACCAGAAACACTACAACGCCTACAAAATGTGCACCAACACCAAGCCGGCAGGTGTTATGCGCATGCGCAATCCATGGCGTGCTTAGTCGCCATTTTAGTATTCGGTTTTCTGCTAATAACTTGGTTAATATCGAAGCTAGAAAGGTTTTAAACACACTACGGAAATTTTCGTTGAAATCCGCTTCTTATCCATATAATGGACGTGGCAGTTCGACAGGAAAATAATATTTATTTAGTAACATACTTTCAACAACGTCACATGGTTTCCAAGAATAGCAATAAGTGCAGGTGCATTTAGACTTTCAAAAGTTCGGTACTGTTTAAGACTGCCGCTTTTTATTATAAATAAATGTTTTAAGATTTATATACCAATAGAAAGAGTGAAAAGAATAAATGACATCGGTATAATTGATTTCTGAATATATTAAAAAATACTGGTGCTAAAGCAATGTTTACCCAACGAAACCGAACGGAACCGCCTGAAGCAGATGGCGCCGGTTTATTTGTAGAGCAGGAGCACATGGTGTTCTATTTACAACATAAATAAGCATTTTTACATATATTCATACACTTTTATTTAAATTTCTACATGCCAGTATGATGGGAATAGAATAAAGATTATTTGGAGATAAGGTACGCATTCATAACCCATATAGGTTTCCTACAAAGACAACATATTTTTAGTCATATTTCTATGGGAATGTACACGGAGTTGTAAAACTGACGTCAGAGGGTCTACGTCACGATTCTGTCGTTTTTGCAAGCTTTTTGAAGGTAAGACGATTTTGCTATTAAAATATATTTTTTCTCATTTGATATTGGAATACCTTTCATACACATTATTGCATAATGTTCACAGAATCCAAGTTATAGAATTGCCGAAAATCACCCCCGACCCTGTTACTTGATCTCTAAGTAACCTATCTAAAAAAAGTACAAAACTATGAAATCATGTTTTTTGGACTACATACAATATTTTTATATATCTAAAATACCATATATTATCCATCAATGTATATGACATCAAAGTACAGTTAAACTGGTTGTGGAGTAAAAATATAATATTTCAACAAAAAAGACGCTCATTTTGAAATTCCGGCATAATTATTTCTGTCACTATCATGCACATTTAAATGATATCTTGTTCAGAATTGCTTTCCTATTTGCCCTTTAGTCCAATTCATATTTCCACTATATATTCATAGCATAAATAAGCTACTACTGCATTAATTGAGAAACAATAAACATTTCAGACATTGATTGATATATCTTGTAGTATGGTAAATAACGTTTTCCAAATTAAGGTATTACAGATGATAATGAATCTAATAAGAAACAATAATTCTGTACTTCAATTTAATTTACTTGTGAACAATGTAAACCAAAACCAAAAATACCACTTAAACATTTCTGTATGCTTGATTATGATACTTGCTACAATTAACATTACCTACACATGTATCAAAGAATGATCTTTGATATCAAAAACAATCATTTATGAACATTTCAAATGTTCTTTGATATCAAAAGCAATCATTTAACAAAATTTCAAATGTTCTTTAATATCAAAAGCAATTATTTATCAAAATTTCAAATAGTTTATTCAACCTCATCAGACTTGAATTTTATACTTAGAAAATTCCAAGAGAAACATGCATATGTACACCTATTTAAAAAGTATGATTCGTAATCAAAATTAGTAAACTTTGTTCAGATCATTCAAGGCTGCTACACACATATACCAAATTTAATTGATGTCATGGAAAGGTATAATAGTATTATGCATAATCATATTCTGTAAAACCTCAAGGCAACAGATGTCAAACAATAATTGCAATTTGTTTGATTATATTGTCATATATACATGAATAATCATTTACATCCATTCAAAAAAGATCACTATAAAGCATTATTTCAGTAAATAATGTACAATATTACAGTTCCTTTTCACCACATTGCATCATCTTTATATTTCATCATCAGATGAATCTTCCTCTTGGTCACATTCCTCCTCCTCATCTTCCTCCTCATCTTCATTTCTGTTTGAACACTTTTCTGGATAACAGTTGCAGCCACCAGAGCATCTAAGTCCATTTGCAAGACACTCACATGTAGGGGCTTCACAGACCTGTCTGCATCTGCAGCATAACAGATCTAATACAACATCTGGAGCAGGCAGTCCTGTCATCCATTTGACAACCAAATTGTCCTCATCTAATTCCCAGCCATTATCATCTTGAGGGTTTGGGATCTCTGGGTTATTTTGAAGACATCTTTGCCATACCCCAGCCTGGTAGTTGGCTCTTAGTGAATGTTTGCCACAAGCAATCTTTGCAAGGGGGAGCTGGCTTGATTCTACATGACCCTTTCTAGCTCTGAATATGTTGTAGCGCTGTTCATTGATGGACTTCGTAGTTGATCTGGCAGTGTACATTTTGCACGTGAAAGTCTCTAGTGTGGAAAACAAATCCTCAGATAGTGTCCACCTTCAGTGAATGCAGAGCGAAATTCCTCATTTTCATGGAGGAGATTGAGAGCCTTTAGGTTTCCTTGTCCAGAAAATGCACTAACGGAATAGCAGCCAGTAAATGCATGCATACCAGGAAAAGCTAAACATATTTCCTTACCAGCGTTCATGCAGAGGGACTGTACAGCAATGATTCTTGTTGTGTTTGTATTACCACATCTTATGTACAGGTTTGCTGGTATTCGAGACTGCATTGCCATTGCAATTATCAGCACATCTGTATCATCTGAAGCTAAAATCACATATCCAAACTCCTCAGCTGCATGAGCTGCATGTAGAATCATGCGCGTATCAGCTTCCTCTTGTGAACACTGCAGTGCAGTTATTTCTGTGGATGGGGTGCTTGTGATTTTAAAACATTTGGAGCCACGGGTAACAAACATGGTCTTGGTTCCTAATCGATCGCTGTCCAGTCCTGAACAATGAAGGTAATTAGCTTTGTCTCTGATTCACCACAAGAAAGGAGTCGACGCCACTGCTTCATCTTGGGGCCTGGCCTGATGTTGGCATATCTAATGCCTTCATGTGATCCCCTCAGGAACCTCTCTGATCTCTCATTATAAATATCAAAGACAATATCAATCCTATTACTGCCATGGCTACTGTTCATCACATTGGCTAGTAAATGTTCAGACACATCCTCAGAGGTGCACCCTTCACCATGCATTTTCTGAAGTACCGCCATGGCATCAAAAACTGTAGCTGATGGCTGCTCAACAGTGTCCACTGGGGCAACCTTCTTCTCAAGCTCCCAAGTCAAAGCTGCCTTGTTGGTTTTCTTCACTGTGCTATCTATCAGCATTTGCTAAGGACCAAGGTAAAGGACCTAAAGGATGTTGCAGAACTTCTGCCATATCTAGATTTTTGTTTTTTGCAATTAGCACCATTTGCCCAAAAACCCTGTGGTCAGCCTTTAGCACAGCCTCCTTTGTCTTTGTCTTGGTCGTAATGGTGTCTTTCATACTACCAAAGGTTTGTAGTTTGAGGCGATGAATGGGGTCATGGAATGCTTTTGTACGTCCTGGAGCATTCTTTCCATTTCAAACTGCCTATATGCTGTTTCACCTTTCACCAGAGCACCCAAAATGTCCTTCACTACGTCATTTGAAGGTGCTTTTCCAGTAGATATGTTGACTAAGTCTGAAGGATCTCGGGACATGGGATTTGTCCGCTGCATTTCTAGAATACCACAGATTGATGCAACATCTTCTTCATCTCTTTTTATTCTCGCCTCATCAAGGTCAGCTTGGCGGATTCTTGTATTGTTATTGTTTATCAAACTGCGTAGCTGTCCAAGAACTGCACTGCGATATTCTGCAGTGAGATAATACTTTGCTGTTGCTCCTGCATTGAGACTAAAACCTTTAGTGTCCCCTGGGCACTGAGTGTCCTTGTTAAGTTTCTTCTAATGTTTGATCGACAGGCAATTTTCCAAATGGGTTGATCCCCATCTGTACTGAGAAGCCACCTTCTGAAAGGTGCTTGTGCACACTTGGATAGTCTGAGACCAGTCTTCTCATATCGCTGTAATACATGGGAAGGTATCTTGCATAGTTCTGCTTATCATAGGCTAAGCACCATGGTATGATGGCCTGAACTGAGTAGAGGTGCAAACTCCAATTCATCTTCCCTTGAGGCACGAATCAGGTCAAGTAAAATGCCAACTAGATCAATATATGACATCCAGTATGCTGCAAGGTCTCCACTCTTGGTGCTCAGTATTATACACGCAGAATCCTCGAGTACAGCTTGCAGAGTTACAGAACTTGTGTTTTCCTGAAGAGATTTCATTTTCTTGGTAACATCGACCAGTAACTGTTGATCTTCAATATGGTTTTTCTCAAGCCATGGAAAAAAATGATTTCCACACTAAACGAAGCAGTGCTGCATATACCAACTTGTGGAGCCTCACACCTCTGTTGTACCATCAAGAACAGCAGCACCATGCAGTACATGGTAAATATCTATATAGTATAGTACCGAGTTTAATTTACATGTTGCCTCGAACCTGTCTTTGCTTATACCAATAGTCGGCTGGGCTCCCTGTGGAGTTCAGAGCAGTCGGTCTCCCTGCGGAGTCGAAGCAATCCTACTGGATCAGTCTCAGACCCCCTGCGGGGTTTGAGCAGTCAACTCATTGGGTTGAAGCAATCCTTGGATCCGTCTCATTTGTCGTGTGGCTCACGCAAAGGCTGCTATTGGTTCTATCTCTATGACTTTGTATGATTCTTCACTCATCGAAAATATGTAGATATATTTGGATCGTAGTGCTATGCACCGTTTGCGATGAAGGCAGTCTATAATTTATAAAGAGTGATGTATGATTACAAAGTTTCTAATATTCTCTTTCTTTCTCACTTTGGTCTGCTGTGTAATCATTTCTGGCATGTCTGCGTTTGCGGCGTGGGGTTGCAGCCAAAACCTCCTGTACTCGCCGTACAGGTGCTCGGTTATGAGGTTTCACTGTTTGACAAAAGTGATGACTAACACACGTTCTGCTCCTTTTTTGGGGGATTCGTTCATGGTCTTTCACTCATTTGGGAAAGTGTCTTGACACATCACCCCAAAAAATGAAGTGAGGTCTGTAAATCAAATTGCTTGAATGAATGTGTCTCCCAAAATGCCCAACCTATTTCGTAGTTATTGTGATCACAGGTTTAGTATCGTTATATGTTATGTTAGGATTGGTATTTGTCATCTAAGTATGGTAACAGAATAATCCATACAAGGTTTTGTAAACTATTAATAACGAATGAATTTGTAAAAGTGGAAATATAAGTTGACATGATGATTATGTATTTATATGTATTGCATTTTAATATCGTAAGAACGGGAGTCCTATTCATCATTTATCTGCAAGGCTAATGTATTTACCAATTAGGCACTTCAATAAATCTATATCCATAACTGTCGTTCTGTCTTACACAAATCGTCATAAAATTGAATATTTTATTTGGTTTGTGTGACAGAACACAAGTCTACTGTTGCCCTAGGCTAGCGACACCAATTGCAGCCACGAGTCTAGCCCTATACTGGATTAATCCAGTTTTGCCTAGACCAGCAACATAGCAGCATCTTAAAATCTTTTTACCCTCCTCCCACCCTTCATCTGTCTTCTGCAATGGTGCAATTCAGATTCATATGACACGGTTTGTAAGGTGACAGGTTTTTATTTCTATGTAATGTTAACGTATAAGTATTGTATAAGGATCTACATTCCTATCAGGGGTTAATCAGGTTTCATCTATTTATGGGTATGTGTACTAGAATGTATATATTGTAATAAGGCTTTTTAAACTCAATTCAAATGAAATACATGTATATTCTTAATTCCTTGCTGGGGAAATTTTGGAAAAAATTGCTCAAACGCGCAAGTTAGGAATTTTACTTGTGATTTGTCCAATCGTACAATTGAGCGTAATCTGGAACAGTTTGTATCAATATCTTCCTTACTAGAGACAAATAAGTTCGTAAACACAATCTATCTAGTGTTACCTGGTTTCATCTAGTCACGTGTATATGTAATAGGCCTATATTTAGTATATATCAGGTAATAAGGCTTCTATATTCAACATAAATGTGATACATATATATTCTATTTTTTTTTTGTGGATTGGTAAATGAATTGTTCAAATTGTATGTTAGATATTTACTTGATTATTTCAAAACTGTTTTAAATTTTTAAACAGCGTTTAACATTATCCCCTTACGGGAGATACACGATTATGGGAAAGTGTCTTGACACATCACCCCAAAAAATGAAGTGAGGTCTGTAAATCAAATTGCTTGAATGAATGTGTCTCCCAAAATGCCCAACCTATTTCGTAGTTATTGTGATCACAGGTTTAGTATCGTTATATGTTATGTTAGGATTGGTATTTGTCATCTAAGTATGGTAACAGAATAATCCATACAAGGTTTTGTAAACTATTAATAACGAATGAATTTGTAAAAGTGGAAATATAAGTTGACATGATGATTATGTATTTATATGTATTGCATTTTAATATCGTAAGAACGGGAGTCCTATTCATCATTTATCTGCAAGGCTAATGTATTTACCAATTAGGCACTTCAATAAATCTATATCCATAACTGTCGTTCTGTCTTACTCCATTTTGCTATCTGTTTATAAACATCTCATTAGCATGCGGTGAACCCTGACCTCTCAAAAATAATTTATTCCTTCATTATATTTCGTGTGTTTACGCCCATTTCTGAGGCTGTAGCCTCTGCCAACAGCGTTTAACAAGCATAGCAGCATTGCAAAACACGCATGCTGGGGCAAGGCTACTGTTTCAGCCAATCACAAGCCTTTCCGATGACAAAATTGACAGGTAACATGGTGGTAAGCATAGACTGAAAATATTTCTCTGTAAAATGTCGATTTTAACAATAATGATGAAATGGATTCATTTATAAAATCCACCACTGTTTGGCGGATACGATGTCGAAGCATCGTCATCTTTCTCTGGCGCATGTCTAGCCTGTGCATTACGTCACAGCGGGAGATTTGAAACAACGTCAAGTGCGACACGAAAAATTAGCAAGCCGGTAAGAAGCATCAAGAAAATCCTTAGTTTTGTGAATTAAAATTGGTTCTGATAATAATTTCTTTTATATGTTTGTTAAACTTACCACCAGAGAATAGCATTTGGGGTAGAGATAGCATTTGTAAGTTTAAGTTTCTTTTCACATTTACTAAGTGAAACATATGTTCATAGTGAAGCTGATTACCTTATGTTCTGTGGTGATTTCAACTCTAGAATCGGTGAAAAGAATGATGTTATTAGTACCTTAGATTCCTTGCCTGAGAGAGAGGGTATTGACAAAACAGTTAATCAGCATGGTAAAGCAATGATAGATTTCTTGCATGAAGCAAAATGTTGTGTATTGAATGGTCGCTTAAACAAAGGCTCTGATGAATATACTTGTAGAACACCTAGAGGTTTATCAGTCGTTGATTATTTTGTTGTTCCTCATGAGATATACGATCAATGTAAAAACTTAGACATAGTGTCTTGCATAGACGTTATTGATACATTTGATCTAAAACACTTATTAAATAACCATTCTAAAGCTCCTGATCATGCTGTAATTTCTTGCGAGTTACTCATTAATGTCAACATGAATCCTGTATTGCTTATAGACAATCCGTTACATAATCAACCAGTAAATAGGAGATATAAATTTAATAAAATTAACAATGATTTTATGAAGTCAGAACTTTGTAGAAATAGCTTTATTAAGATAATTGAATCAATAGAATGTAATCGTGAAAGACAAGAGGACATCGATGGTATCTATCAAAGTTTTACAAATGCAGTTATTGATGAAATGAATGTGAATGTGCCATACTTTGACTGTAGTCATAAAGTTAGAAAGCGGTATAAACCAAGACATAGTTTTTGGAATGAGGAGTTAGATGGTCTGTGGCAAGATATGAATAATAAAGAAAAATTGTTAAGAAAATGTAGTGATAAAAAGAAACAAAAACAGCTGTTTAAGGAATTCAAAAACATTAGATATTTGTTTGATAAGAAGTTTAGATTTTTAGAACGAAAGGCTAGATATGAAATGTGTGAGGAAATTGAGACCATGCAAACACATGACCCTAAGCAATTTTGGGAAAAGTTGAAAAATTTTGGCCCACGGAAAAACAAGTCAGTACCATTAGAGGTTTATGTTGATGGTGCCAATAATGTTTCAGCTGATCCTGATATTGTTCTCGAAAAGTGGAAAACAGAGTTCTGTGGCTTGTATAATGACTTTCACAAAGACAATGAACAACACAATCAATTCAAAGCAGAAATTAAATTGAGTAACATGTTACAAGAACAGAATATGCAAGATCCCCTTTTTATACCACATGAAAAGTTAAATGGTAACATCAGTATAGATGAAGTAAAGAAAATTGTAATGAGGTCAAAATTAGGAAAAACACCAGGAGTTGACCAGTTACCAAATGAGGTTTTCAAAAATGATTTGATAATAAATGTCCTCAACAAATTGTTTCAACTCTGTTTAGATTCAGGTAAAATCCCTTCCATTTGGCGAAAAGCGTTGATTTCTCCTATACCAAAAGACGAGAAAGCTGATCGTAGAATACCCCTGAACTACAGGGGTATTAGCTTGTTATGTTGTTCTGCTAAGTTATATACCAGTATGTTAAATTGTAGACTTGAACAATTCTTCAATGAAGAGCAGTTACTTGTTGATGAACAAAACGGTTTTCGTAAAGACCGTAGTTGCCAAGACCATATATACATCCTTGATTCTATCATTAGAAACAGAATGAACGAAGACCTTCCTACATTTACGGCATTTGTAGATTTACAGAAGGCATTTGATTGTGTTGATAGAGACTTTCTAATGCACAAGTTATTACTTGCTGGGATAAATGGCAAAATGTATTTTGCTATTAAGAATATTTATACAATGACCCTGGCATGTGTCAAATTAAATAGTAACATGAAGTCTAGTTGGTTTCATACACTTTTTGGGGTGCGACAGGGTGATAGTATGTCGCCATCGCTCTTCTCTGTTTTTCTTAATGATCTGGCAAAAGAAATACAAGAAATGAATTGTGGAGTTGAGGTAAACGGTCGAAATGTTGGGATTTTACTCTATGCTGATGATATTGCGTTAATGTCCACAACAGAGGAAAATCTGCAAAAAATGCTTAATGTTTTAAGTAACTGGTCAAGTAAATGGTGTATATATGTAAATGAGAAAAAATCAAAGATAGTGCATTTCAGGAAGAATCTGGTAAATCGTAGCAGTTTTCATTTCAAATGTGGTGAGTCCACATTGAACTATGTAACATCTTATAAGTACCTAGGTGTAACAATTAATGAATTTCTTAGTTATGATGATAATGCTAATATTTTAGCACAGTCTGCTGGTAGGGCTCTTGGTGGTATCATCGCTAAATATAAAATGCATAAATACATGGGCTACTCTACATTTACAAAATTGTACGACTCATGTGTATGTCCTGTGATGGAGTACGGAGCAGGCATTTGGGGTTATTCAGTTAATGATAAATTAACAACTATACAACATAGGGCGGCAAGGTGTTTTATGGGAGTACACAGGTTCACACCTATTGCAGCAATTGAAGGGGATATTGGATGGTTAAATCCAAGGTATAAAAGGTGGTTATGTATGTTAAGATTATGGAATAGACTTGTTATACTCCCTGAGAACAGACTCACCAAACATGTTTTTATTAATGATTATTATCTAGCAATGTCTAACTTTGATAATTGGTGTAAACAAATATGGTCAATTCTTAATTCTGTAGGCGAAGATTTATTTTTTACAAGGAGCACTTGTAACATTGTAGATATAGCAAACAGCTTTTGAAAAAAAACAAGAAAATGAATGGAAGGCAAACATATTGAGAAAACTTAAATGAAGATTTTATAAATTGTTTAAGGAAACCCTTGAAGTTGAAAATTATGTCAAGTTTAATTTAACTGCAAACCAACGTTCGGTTACTGCACAACTTAGAGCAGGTATTTTGCCCCTTAATATTGAAACTGGGCGATTCAGAAATATAAAGCTGGAAGATAGACTCTGTACATTATGTAATCCAAAGGCAGTAGAAAGTGACACCCATTTTTTATTTGATTGTCGTTGTTATGAAAATTTACGCAGGAAATTTTTAGAAAATATTTGCACTTATTATCCAAACTTTAATGCACTTTCATATGAAAACAGGTTATGTATTCTGTTTGATCAAAAATGTAGAAGTTTATCAAAATTTATTCTTGATTTGTTTCAACTTAAGAAAAGAAAAATTATTTAATAGTTGAGTGTGATATGTTTTTGTAGATTTTTTGTGTGTGTGTGTATATACGTGTATTGTTTTACCTTTATTTTGTCATATATGTTACCTACCTAGTTATATGTTATATTTAAATGGTGACATTATAAGCCCACTGGGCTGGGCCATAGTATAATATGTATGTCACAAAAATAAACTTAAAAAATTGTATAAATTGTATATGTTACAGTCTGTATAAATATCCGACCCCGACCCCCATATTATTGCTCCATGTATATGTATTTGGTTAGTTAAAGGATCTATTTCAAATCCATCAAGTACCCAATTTTGGAGTAAATTATACACTAGATTGCAGAAAAAAATGCATCACATTTTCAAAAAAATTGGGGGAAATCCCCCAGAACTCCTTTTGCAAGAGGTGTGTATCCCCCCTCTCCCCACCCTCAACCCGCTACGCCTGTCGGCACCGCATACTCGGCTTTGCCGAGTCGATTGACACTCATAATTATATTGCAAGTCTATATATTTGGAAGAGCACTTGACATGTAGAAAATGTGCTTTCCCTCCAAAAGTCTAGCATGTGCAACAGTACTAATGCCCCACTCCCGCCGCGCAAAGAGGATTTATCACTAATAATAAGACACTGACACCTATAAATAATGACGTAATTAATGAAAATCAGCAAGAAAACTCATCAAATTGTTTTACATCCGCCATATTGCCTAACCTGTCAATCACGGAATCAGCCCACAACAGCCGAGTGGCGAATTCGAATTACTAAACCGCTGTGGCTTCTGCTGTTACCAAAGTAATGCGCCGCACATTTCGGCATATTTGGTTTTTGTACTCGTTTGCTGACTGCGTTATAGCCGGCAAAGAGGTGATTTCTTACAGCTAAGATGGCGGAAATAGACGTAAACAAATATAAATATTTCTCAAAATATTGTATGCCGTGCGCATTGATAGATGAAAATGGGGCCAGTCTAATTTATTAGGGGCCAGCACTACGCACGATCCATGAAAAATGGGGCCAGGTAAGAAAAACTTGCGTGATTCCCGCAATTACGCGTCCTAGAATCAACACTGGCCCTGTTTCTGATTGAACAGATGCTGATCGGTCTATTGCTGTTGCTGTTTGTTTCTCTACTTGCATTGTTGTTCCTGACTGGTGTGTTTGGACTGCTATTCCATTTATTCGATGAGATGTTCCAGCCCCACTCAAGGTTTCTTCTAGGCGGTCAATATTATCATATGCCAATATAGTTGAAATCTCTGGAACTAGATTTTCTGGCATTGCAATCCCCTGCGCAGTATGTGCAGACATCTTATGCATAGCTAAAGCTGTGTCGATTTCTGACAGTTTAGTATATGATATCCCATGTCCTAATCGGTTTAACATTTTTATTATTTCGACATTGCCAGTGAGACTTTTGACAGCCCAAGAGATGAGGATATGTTTTGCAGTGAGTAACCCCCCACTTGTTACTCCATACAGAACAAGTAGTCGTCGGGAACGCCATAAATCTCCCATTCCCCGATCAGGCCATTTTTGAAAAGTAGGCCAAAGTACTCAAATATCAAATCACATGAGGAGAGTGACATAGTCATACAAAATGTCAAGTTTTGGTGATGATAGGTAATAAAGTCTTCCCAGGAGACAGATAAACACAAATTCGTAATAATTTGTTTTAAAAAAACACATCGTAATTTCATCAAAAGTAGGCCAAAGTACACCAAAATCTAATCAGCTCTGGAGAGTGGTACAACGAAGCTAGATATGAAGTTTGGTGACCATAGGTCAAATACTTCTCCCTGTAGAGTGGTAACAAGGTTTATTATGTAACGCTCGTAAGTTCAAAAGTAGGCCAAAGTACACCAATATTAAATCACGTGAGGAGAGTGATATGGACATACCAAATGTCAAGTTTGGTGATGATAAGTCATAAACTGTTCCCACAAGACAGATAAACACAATTACGTAATAATTTGTTTTTAAAAACACATCGTAACTTCATCAAAAGTAGGCCAAAGTACACCAAAATCTAATCAGCTTTGGAGAGTAGTTTTGTTGTTCGTCCATCGATACGACGAGGACCATCTATCTATCTATCATCCACCCTAGGGGTGTGACATCGGGTTGCTGTGGGTGCGCAGGTGGCTGGTCAGGCCGATTCGTGCACGGAAGAGTCTCGGGCAGTGAGGACAGGGAATGGTGGCAACTCTTGCAGGGTTGGCAGCTCTGTTCTTTTTGGCTTGCCATCGCATTTCAGCTGCTGCCATCCTGTTTGCCTCACATGATTTGGCACACTGGTGGACAGTTGATCTCCACTTTCCTCTGTCTTGCGCTGACTGCTCCCATGTGTTGTGATCAACATGAGGCTTTGAGTGTGTCGATGAAGCGCTTCCTTTGTCCACCTTGAGAACGCTTGCCATTCTGTAGCTCGCCAAACAAAAGTTTCTTTGGAAGCCTATGGTCTGACATGCGAGCCATGTGCCCGGCCCAGCGAAGCTGGGACTGCATCAGGACGGTGTAGATGCTGGGCAGGTCAGCACGAGTGAGTAGTACAACGAAGCTAAATATGAAGTTTGGTGACCATAGGTCAAATACTTCTCCCTGTAGAGTGTTAACAAGGTTTATTACGTAACGCTCATAAGTTCAAAAGTAGGCCAAAGTACACCAATATCAAATCACGTGAGGAGAGTGATATAGACATACCAAATGTCAAGTTTGGTGATGATAAGTCATAAACTGTTCCCAGAAGACAGATAAACACAATTACTTAATAATATTTTTTTAAAACACATCGTAACTTCATCAAAAGTAGGCCAAAGTACACCAAAATCTAATCAGGTCTGGAGAGTAGTACATCGAAGCTACATATGAAGTTTGGCGACAATCGGCCAAATACTTCTCCCTAAAGTGCAGTAACAAGATATTCGTACCTAAGGTCACAAGTTCATCAAAAGTAGGCCAAAGTACAAACAAAATTTTTTGAGACATAAGATTGTTCTCAAACTAAACATATTTAATTTTCAAAGCAATAGATCTCATGGTGTTCAAGTTATAAGCTTTTAAGCATGTGGACGCGGATGGACGGACAGACAGACGGACAGCACTAAAGCTAGAAATCTCCCTTCGGACTTTGTCCGGGGAGATTTAATTAATTAACATGATAATGATAACATCATTACTTTTAGTTACTTTGACAATATTTTTACTTAAAATATCTTAATGACATCTGATCAAATTGTGTTTACTTTTCCAACGCTCCGGCTAGAACGATGAAGGTAATATAACTTTCCAAACTTGAGGAAAAGACCCTTCTGATGACTGCTTTGCATCAACCAATGAAGTACATTGGCCAATAACGGATATAAACTTTTGATAACACATATACACTATATTTTCTCAATTTACAAGCAATTTTTTCTGAGGGTGGCCCGGTGGGACTGGACAAAGGAGACCTATGCACGTCTCCTTTCGAAACCTCTCAGCGCTCCACCATCGGGCCGCCCGCGTTGACACTACAGGGGGGGTGGGGAGGGGCCAGGGGGTGGGGTGGGTATCCTTCCATTTTCGTTCATATTTTATCATTACATTGTGAGATTCAAACAGCTGCACTTATCATTAAAATCTAACATAGTCTACCAGCCTTAATTCTTTATTATTAAGGAACAACACGTTTAATCCATGGAATTCGTAATGATATTATTGATATCGATCAGAAAACATGTGCTCGCCGGTTGCTAGATGAGAAACTATATACCAATGCATCGCTGAATCATGTTTTATTTACTCTCGATGAAAGTGTAGATATGGCAGTCAGTGGCACGATACTTTCAAGATACAGCTGATCAAATATTAATATGCAAACTATCGGTTTTATTCAAGTAAATTGCTTTCATTTTCACATGTATATGGGCGCCGCCATCTTTGTTGTCATTACGCGAACGGCGTTCCAAAATGCTGTCAACTAGAATGATGGCAAACGGCGTCCTGCATTTTAGTCTCGATTTAGCTGACGAAACTCATTTTTTGGGAATTTTTCTTGAATAAAAATGATTCGCCACATTGGCGAAAGAGTAAGCAAAATCTCTCGCCCATCCTTAAAATCTCTCGCCCATGGCGATAAAACGAACCATAGCGCGAGCCCAGTAATAATTTGTTTTTAAAACACATCGTAATTTCATCAAAAGTAGGCAAAAGTACACCAAAATCTAATCAGGTCTGGAGAGTAGTACATTGAAGCTAAATATGAAGTTCGGCGACAATTGGCCAAATACTTCTCCCTAAAGTGCGGTAACAAAATAAAAATTCATAATATTTTTATTAAAACACGCCATAACTTCGTCAAAAGTAGGTCAAAGTACACCAAAATCTAATCAGGTCTGGAGAGTAGTACATTGAAGCTAAATATGAAGTTTGGCGACAATCGGCCAAATACTTCTCCTTAAAGTGTGGTAACAAAATAAAAATTCGTAATATTTTTATTAAAACACGCCATAACTTCGTCAAAAGTAGGTCAAAGTACACCAAAATCTAACCAGGTCTGGAGACTAGTACATTGAAGCTAAATATGAAGTTTGGTGACAATCGGCCAAATACTTCTCCCTAAAGTGCGGTAACAAGATATTTGTAGGAATTGTTGATGGACAGACAGACAGACAGACAGACGGACGGACGACGGACGAAAGGTGATCACAAAAGCTCACTTGCTGTTTCACAGCAGGTGAGCTAAAAAGCTGTTAGTTTCCATCCATATTATAAATTGAACAAAAAAAAATCTATGCTTTTTAACACCCTATGCGTTCAAAAACATATATCCAACCCAAGGGTACTAGCGTATGTCGTAAAATATGTCGTTCAAACTATGGACATGCAGCCAATCAGCAACCGGCTTTCAACAAAGTTTTAACAGTTGCCGTGAATGGGCTAATAGAGCCGATTCTCGGCAATAATGGCATGATTTTTATATATTTTTCGAAAACAACTGAAAATTCCAGGTTATTTCCCGATATTTGGCCAAATCAACAGAATTCCCGCCATTTTCCCGTGTCCCGTGTCAAATACTAAATTCCAGGTGATTCCCTTTTCCAGGTACCGCTGGGAACCATGTTGAATAAAATCGGTGGAAGGGTTAAAGCTCTAGCTTGTCCGGAGACATACATACATACATAGTTAGTTACATAGTTACATGGTTAGTTAGTTAGTCAGTTAGTTAGTTGGTTAGTTACTTAGTTAGTTAGTTAGTTAGTTACAAACGAACGAAACACAATGCTTGCTTCAGCAACTGAGCTGAAGCGACGCAATAATAGAACTTTTTTAACTGTCACACGGCTGTAATAAGTGCGAGTTTTGAACTGCTGTGTGGCAGACTTCTAGCGTGAGAATCTGTGTTTTGACTTTTGCCAGTGCTCTAGTGTGTGTTTGTCTGACTTACTCTGCATGGCAAGTTCGTGCTGCAGTTTGTGGAGTGCTACGGTGGCCTCGTGGTGCTGGTGCTGCTCCTCACGTAGCTGCTCGACGAGCTCGTCACGCTCTGCTGATACACGCTCCATCTGTGCAGACAACTCCGACAGCTGTGGCAGCAAAAACAGACACATAAAGTGCAATTATGAGCGCTTCATATTCTACAGGTTGCTGTCTTACAAGAGTGCTCACAAATGATGGCATCACAATTTCGAGCATTTCTGACCCCCCTCCCATCTTGGCTAGTTGCCTGCATTCTTCAACATTTTTTTGGTAATCACTGTTAAGATAAAGAGTTAACTAGAAGGGTACTCACAGGAGCACAACTAGTCCCAGCAACTTTGAGCATCAATTAGGAGTTAAAACTATCTTATATGATTTTTCATTGGATTGCCAATCATGGCTATTGACACCCCACTATTGTGCCATTGATTTATCAATAAATAATCACAGAACTAATTGATGTGCCTCTAGTTTTGCAAATATTATGTTTGGTTGATTACAAAGTTGCATATTATCCACAAACTTGGCCCTCAATGTACCCACGGCAAACCTTAAATCATTAAGTGACAATTATAATCTTCAAACTGCATAATACAGTCTTATCAGTACAAGTACGTCTACATAACAGCAAGAGCATGCAATTAACAAATCATCGGCATTCATTGATCAGTTTGCACAAGAAACTTGTCACATTCTTTAACATTTTTCGCTATTTTATAGCAAAATGCAGTAAATCCAAAGAGCATTACAAAAACCAATCTCTGGTAAATCTGTGGCTGTATGTCAGAACATGCCGACCCTGGCCTAGGACAGGGGTGGGCAAACTATTTATGGCCCGCCATCCCGTTCAAAGACTGGTGGTTTATTTGGGTATAAAATGTGTAACTGCGCTCGTCAGTGCAAAATATTGAATATGACATATTTGTTAAGTCTCAATCAACCAAGCGCTCAACTGGGCACCGTCGCTAACTGCAAGATGCAACGAGGTTACAACTTCTATTTCCGGTGAAAATCGCGATCTTTCAAATCTCTATTGTTACTGAACACATCATGAGAATACATGCACATTTCAATCGTTAAGAAAAGAAAGATAGACAATAAATGCTGTATGTTTAAAGTTGAATGGACAGTGAAGTACTTTTTTACCGATAGTAACCACAAAGCCGTTTGTTTAATCTGCCAATAAACCGTTGCTGTATTCAATTTTACGAATTTGCGTTTGTGATAACATAAGTAAATTCGTTCGGGAAAAATCATTCTTTTAATTTATTTATTCTAATAACCACTGAAAAAATATGAAGTTTTGTGACCATAGGTCAAATACTTCTCCCTGTAGAGTGTTCACAAGGTTTATTACGTAACGCTCATAAGTTCAAAAGCATGCCAAAGTACACCAATATCAAATCACATGAGGAGAGTGATATAGACATACCAAATGTCAAGTTTGGTGATGATAAGTCATAAACTGTTCCCAGAAGACAGATAAACACAATTACGTAATAATATTTTTTTAAAACACATCGTAACTTCATCAAAAACATGCCAAAGTACACCAAAATCTAATCAGGTCTGGAGAGTAGTACATCGAAGCTACATATGAAGTTTGGCGACAATCGGCCAAATACTTCTCCCTAAAGTGCGGTAACAAGATATTTGTACCTAAGGTCATAAAATCATCAGAAGTAGGCCAAAGTACAAACAAAAATTTTTGAGACATACGATTGTCTTCAAACTAAACATATTTAATTTTCAAAGCAATAGCTCTCATGGTGTTCAAGTTATAAGCTTTTAGGCATGTGGACGCGGATGGACGGACTGACGGACAGCACTAAAGCTAGAAATATCCCTTCGGACTTCGTCCGGGAAGATTTAATCAGTGTACACAAGAGTACTCCCGTCTTCAGAACCTCAAATTCATGGTATTACGTCTACTCCAGTATTCATTGGCAGGACTTTATTTGTGATAATCTTTGATACATGATAAATATTGTGAAAATCAGCAGATTATTTTTGGTTGCAGTGTTAATGTGGTGCTTGTGTGATAATCATGATAAATCATGTGAGAAAACATAATGTTACTTTTGACCAATAGTCATTGTTGTTATTAAGATCCGGCCTTTCGTTGCTCACTAATATAGCGGCCCACGGGGCAAAAAGTTTGCCCGCCCCTGGCCTAGTAGGACGTTTTTACGTTAGACTTGTTGGAGTGGTATATTCCGAAGCACTCCTGCACGTTTACCATCATTCTTATACGTTTACTCTATGGCGTTCAACATACCAAGATGTACACTTCAGCTTAATATAATATTAACCCACTTAGTGCCGGGGCGCATATATGCACCTCAGATTTTACGTCCCTTTAGTGCCGGGGCGCATATATGCGCCTCAATTTTCAGAAAAAACAGTTTGAGTTTGTCTGCCATATTCGTATATAAACACTCATGGTTCTAGTCTCAAATTCCGGTATGTCAACAACAACAACTTTACCTTAACATTTCGATGCATTTCTAGAAGTAAATAAGCAGCAGTGTTAATATTTTAATTATATTAGTGTGAACGAATATTTACCCACCAAACACGCATTATCTGCTGCAATTTTGAGCCGCGAAATAGTCTTATTTGTTTTCGCAAAACCATGGCTTGTCATACATGGCTGAAATCCTCGTGAACCCTGCTATTCATCTAGACCTTAAACAAATGTGAAACTAGACTCATCAACGTCATATACTGATATCTATTTTGAGCCTTGAAAGCGTGGTATTCTTAGGCTCAATCGCCACAAAACACGTTGACACTGCTAAGGAAACCCCAATTAGCCTTTATCAAGAGCGCTCTTAACTATTCTATATCAGCGACGCGTGCTGCGCAAGGCTGATTTTCAGGAAATACCGGTTTTTTGGTAAGCGTGACAAAGTTGAAGAATTTGAAGAAGAATTATCATATTATTCGTCATCCATGCCCCATCTTATTGTATCTTGGATACCGAATCACAAATAAACCGTTTGGCAAACTGCCCAATAAGTGTGGACGTTGGAAATCTACTATTTCTATCAAAACGGATGATGTTTTTGTCGGGTGATCGAGTGCTGGCACTGGTGCCTGTCAAAACTTCAAGGCAATGAAGAAATAAAAAGTTGAACACGTCTTTGGTCCGTAATATTGTAAGTAAAAATATATTATTATGAAATAGGGATGGTTTATGGTGTTTTTTGTGTCTATCCTGGATAAAAACTCGCTGCACTTAAATTTCTACTGCTACTACGACATTTAAAATCAACCACGCAAGCTGTCAAATGAATGGACGATTACTCGAAATTGTCAAAATTTAACTTTATGCTGTATGTATCTTTATTTATAATGGTAAAAATAAGAAACTAGACCGTCTCCTGAATGTGTACTGTAAATGTGAAAATGTTCTGATGAAAAACGTAAGAGCTACAAAGGATCATATTTCAACTATGACAACTGAAGCCCCCCACTGTGAATAACACGTCACGAAAAATGCGTGTCTGGCACTGAGGGGGAGTATAGTGAATTTACGGCTGGCGTCAAGAGGGTTAAGGAGACTTGCTGGAGATAAAAGAATTTGGAGATAAAAAAATTCTCAAAATGTTTTTAGTATAAAATTACATTCATTTCCCTTTTTTAAAATGTATAACACTTTAAGGGTTTCGGGAATGGAATTTGGTTTATGGACCATACAAAAGATCATACAAAATACAATGAAAAATTCAGTCAATGTTAATTTTGACTGTACCGAAATTGTATACATGATCTTTTGTATGGTCCATAAACCAAAATCTATTCCCGAAACCCCTAAAGTGTTATCAATCAATCAATCAATCAATCAAATCCTAAATTTATTTTAAACAGGCCCTAATTATTCCTAATTCAGAGGGTGTGGCCTGGCTGCCCAGTCTGGATCTCAACCGTCCCCTCCAAGCCTTTCGGTCATTTGGATCTACCAAACTCATGCCCAAACTTGCACGGTCTTTCTGCAAGACTGCATCACAAGTCTGTTTCGGTCTTCCCTTTCCTTTTCTTCCCTCTATCTCAAGCTTTCTTACTTGGCTAATCCAGCCAGAACTGTGCTCAACATGACCAAGCCATCTCAGTCTCTCTTTACATTCTTAAAAAGGGAAATGCTTGTACTTTTATACTGGCGCGGCAGAGCCTGCCAGAGACGGTTCCTTATTAGGGGACTAGACTCACAATATCCATGTTTTAGTTTTAGGCGGCCATCTTTTTTCTCCCAAACATTTAATTTTTATCACATTGACATTGAATAATTTATTTTTGTAGTCTCCAGAAGAGGGAGTTTCTCTCCAATTAGTTACCATCATCAAATACATTTCTTATTTTTGTCTTTCATTTTGAAATAATATACCTGACGAGGTGCCAATTAAGCTAACTAATTTATTTTAAAGCAAACTTTTATTTCCCACAGGGGTGTGAATTTTAACTACAATACTCATTTCAACCAATCTAAAATGATTCCCATGATACATTTTTTCCAATTAAAAAAAAATATATATCAGTTTTAATTTTATAGTTATTGGTGGTTCACAAATATTTCGGCATACAAGAAAATGGAGTTTACTCATTTCTGAATTCTACCACAGTAATAATGTATAGTTATACAGAATCTATGTTTTTCAACATGAATCTTCTACCATTATAATACCTTTGTTATTTTTATGTTTACTTTTACGACAGGAATTTTCCTTATAAAGAATACTGCATACCGTGTTGCCGTGACGTACATAGAAGACATGCAAGTGAGTCTCGTGTACTGAATGTTGGATATGTAAAGCAAAAATGCAATATAATATACCAAAATATATGTGAGCAACCAGTAGCTCTAGATGTCAGAAAAAATGTCACATTTTCAAAAAATTTGGTGGGAAATCCCAAAAAACCCCACTTGAGAGAGGGTGGTGTCCCCCCGCTCGCACTCACCACCGCGGCACCTAGCGGCACCGCATACTCGGCTTCGCAAAGAACATTGACACATCATCTTATACCATTTCACGTTTTGGCTGTCAAAGGCTTCGTCGTACAAGTCATTCGTTTGGGGTATAAAGGCGGTACCATCATGTTTAAAACTAGATAACTATATGTAAAACCGCATAAGGAATCATCGTGCACGTGTTATTTTAGTGTTACGTTTTTATTTTAATAAAATATAAAGAAGTTTCATTTTGAGAGCATATCAATTTGCACTCACTGCAGCCATTTTTATGTGCATAGGAGTAAATGAACAAGAGGACCATAAGGGTCCTACTATCGCTCACCTGCATGTGTAAATTTGGCTTTAAAATTACCTGAGAGGTGCCCTGGTAAATGATGAAACAGGTTCAGGAAGCACATTTAGTGTTAAAAATATAAGAAGACCACCTCTCTATAGTTGATAGCAGTATCATAGGCAGGAGGACATTATGACCAATTTTTTAATTATTTCTCAATGTTATTATGGGGAGGGTACACCCCGAACCCCCATTTTTTTTATTTTATAAGGCCTAGGCCTACCGCCCAGACGCTCCCCGGGCACTCTCAACTAAACCCAACTCCTGGGGGGCAAAGCCTCCCACACACCCAAAAATATAAGAAGACCACCTCTCTATAGTTGATAGCAGTATTATAGGCAGAAGGACGTTATGATAATTTTTTTTAATTATTTCTCAATGTTATTTTGGGGAGGGTACCCCCCGAACCCCCTGTTTTTTATTTCATAAGGGCGAGGGCCTACCCCCCCAGACGGTCCCCGGGCACCCTCAACTAAACCCAACTCCTGGGGGGCAAAGCCACCCACACACCCCACCGGGTGTTACACGTTTTATGTTGGGTCGCCCAGATTAGGAGGAATTTTACACCAAATCATGAATGAAAGTTTTACTATGCTGCTCTGATTGGCTATGCGACGTGATTGACAGCTCAGGTCACCTCAAAATTGTTATGCAAGAAGTCCGTCTCGGCCACTTAGAGTGGAGGACTGGTGGGTGTGACATTTAACCAATAGACTGCTTCATTAGCACTCTCAATCATGTGACTTTGACCGTTTACAGAGGACTTTCACGCCAAGGGCAGTGCTTAACAAAAAATCATGAAAAAAGACTAGGTTTTGACCTTGTCTCAAGGTCGGGCTGAGCCAATAAGAATTGGACATTTAGGGGTGTGTCAGAAAGAGCACCCTCATACAGTGCATACCAGTCAAAAACAATCATTTCCCCCAGGTTTCACCTGTGGGAAATAATTACATCAGCGACCCGTGTTTTCACTCAACGTAAAGAGTCTAGTTCTAAAAATAATAGGGGTCGCCGTGTTTTTGCTTGTAAACAATGTTACTAAATTGCCCTGTTACTTTGTTACTTACACCTGAATAAAATATAATCTCGCCAGTATAATTAAATATCGCAACATTTCTATATCAAGGTTAAAAGTGCAACAATGTATCAAAAATCTGTTACAAATCACTAAAAAAACGGCATAGATTTTCTGGTGTTGACATCGTCGTCGGTGAAGTAGTCTAGATCTATACTGTCAAATTTCAGTATCCATGGCCCATGCTAAGCAGTTGCCGACGTTGTCCAACACAACGTGAAAATCAATACTAGTAGGCTTAAAATTGTAGTAGATTAATGGTGCAACAATGTATTAACAATCTGTTACAAATCAATAAAAAACGGCATAGATTTTCTGGTGTTGGCGAAGTAGTATAGATCTACTATCAAATTTCAGTATCCATGTCCCATGCTACTAGTATTTACATTAGCAGTGGTAGCAGTACTACAGTTGAGTTCATTAAAGTTTGATGAATGAAAATTCAAATATAATGGTGCAATGGTGTAGAACTATATAGATCTAGATGGATAATTCTTTCATGACTCATAAGGATAGTTGTGAACTGTGCATAGATCTAATCACTGGAGATGGATGAATGGTAGAGACATTGTCATTGATGGATTTATGTGTCAATATAATAATATGACAATATTGTGATAAGTCAAGTGTCAGTAATGACAGTATCTAGGCTAAAGTAGTACCAGAGGCCAGAGTTTGTGATTTGTGTGTACACGGTTAGTTACAAACTTATAGTCTATAGTCGGCAGTTGTCATATCAGTTGATAGAATCACTGCAAGAGACGGCTTATACGTATATCCCAAGGACATATGTGTGCGATACAAGTCGATATAAATGGATTATTCACGACGTTCAAAATGTGCTTATGACAGAGGAGGCCAGTCCCCAAAACTGGAGCTGGCTTATTTGTGGATTAATGAACCAGAACGTTACTGTAACACTGTATTACTTGACCCAGCCTCCCACGGATACCAAATCTCCACCTCATATGCAGCAGGCGTGTCACGGACAACCAAACACTCTCTCCACGCGACTGGTACCAACCGAACTTGTACTCGCTCTAAGGGGCGACCTTTCATCTGAATGGTCTTGTCCATCATCACCCCGCTTTCTGCCTGGTACAGGGTAGGCCACCCCCGCAGTACGCCTGCACCTCGAACTCTCCTTTACTTCTGTAGTTCTTCTTCATCTACCACCTCCCCCCAGCGAGCTCAGCTCCTGTAGTCTTCGCAGGCATAAATCTCGCTTATGAGCCTCGCGTCACTCGGCATCGCCGAAGTCCGCGAGCACTCTCACGCATTGCTGTTCTGCTTGGGAAACGGGTTGGTCGCATATGACGACGTCCCCCGCTCTGTCACTCTCTCCGTAAGATTCGCCTCGCACTAGCGGTCTTATAATGGGCTTAGCACCCTGCAGCTTCTCTGCTAACCGACGTGATCTGCGGACTACCGTTTTGTCTTGTGTGATAAAGGATTGGAACAGACAAATCCGCCTCGACGCACTCCACTTCGTAAGATCCAGCTGCGTCCTGTTGGGCCGGTCGTGGAGTCGTCCGGTCAAGTACAAATTGAAGTCTATCCCATCCACGAGCTCTGGCTCCTCTCTGTTTTCATCATCAGAGTCTACGTCACGAATAGCAAACTCCCTTTTTGTCGCACAACATGCCTGACGGCTTTTGCACAACGTCTTTAACCCTCTTATTGCCGCTGTCGCAATATTGAGACACACGTTTTATTACCCCTCAGTGCCGTGGGCGCAATTTAGCGACCACAAAACTGAAAAACCAGTCACGTTTGATGAGTGGTTTCCTGTCAAAATACCGGGGAGTTAAGTTTCATATTCAAGTTTTTAACAACAACAAACGCCTGAATTCTACATTTCCATGTTGATTTCCCGAGAAATAAAGATGATTATGATATTTCTATTTTATTTGTAAGCACGTTTATTTGCCGAATACTACACACTTTCCATTACAAATTTGAAGCCTCAAATCAGGGTTCCCACTTTTATCGGACCTCAAATTTCCCTGGCTTTTCCCTGGCCTTTTCCCTGACCTCTGACTCAACTTATTCGCTATTTATTATTTTGTTAATGTTGATAGAAATTTGCTACTGTTACAGTGGTACTGATAAAATGTATTGGTTATGCAAAATAAACAGACATCATAAATTATTTAAAAAAAAAAATAAATAAAAAATAAAAAGTGCCTCTAGATTGTGTTTAACTCATTTGTACTGGCATACGGCATGTGTGTGCTTCCGTGGCTGAGTGGATAGGGAGTTGGACTCGTGACCAGAATGTCGTGGGTTCGATTCCCAGTCAGGTCTGATGGTGAGTGGTGAGCAAACTTTCCCCTAACAGGTTGCACACTGCTCCGTGGTACCTACACGTAAAATAGGTACAGGTCAGGCGAATAACTAGCACGTGTGCGCTATAGCAGCAAATACTGAATGCAGCCAGTGTTGTAACTTGTATGCTCCCCAGGGAGTTGAGAAAGGCAAAAACGTGGACTGTCGCCAATGATCTGGTGTACATGAGTCGACTGAGCTTCTGGATAGTAGACTATAAACCGACGTTTACATTTGCATTTACATACGGAAAACGTAAACACGTATTATAAACAATAGCCAACAGTGCCATTTGACAGCTTTACATCCAAGACAATAACTTCTCTGGGGCCTCCATATATACTTTTTTTTTTTACATAACTTGTACACGTGTATTCAGAATCGCATAGCGATTTCCGTGACGCTGTTGCCGGCCTCGATTAAAAATGACAGGTTCGAGATACACTTTAGAAAGACAAATTATAAAACAATGCGTATGATTTGAGAATTATCCTTTCGCCCATGTCTTCATAATCGGTTTATAATTGATCCGACAAGTAAATTCTTGATGTTTATGTTATTGTAACGATGATAATCCATTCGTTTCACAAATATTTTCACTCTGAACCGATTTAACCTCACCGCCATTTGTAGTGGAAATTAGCCTTTATCACACGCTGTAATATTCAACACCAATATAGTGCGATGCGATCAAGAGTAGCAGCTCAAATAGCTGGGCATTAGCGCTATCACATGCAGTCTTATGTCAAAACACCAACCGTAGTGCATGTGTGATTAAGAGTAGCCTTTATAAAAAAGATGCTGTACATTGAGAAATTAGTCATTCCGCTACAAAATTTACTGGCATTTCCCGGTTTTATGGACGATTCGGCATATTCACGTACTATTCACGGACCTGTGAACCATTTTTCAAATTCCCTTACTTTTCCCGAAATCACGGAGGCGTGGGAACCCTGTCAAATACTCTTATTTGTCTGCAATAAACCACGGCATGTGACATATGGATGGAATCGTCTTCTCACCATCTTTACATTGCCACTGAAATAAAATGAAGAACTAGACTCTCAAAGTCATATAACCCAACCTTTGTCACGTAGTATTCTTCGCTCAAATCGCTGTGAAACGCATTTGATTTATGCTACAATGCAATCAGCCTCGATATAGTCAGTGCCTTTATGAATCTGACATAACGCTGCACGCTTGATAGAGGCTGCGCAGTGTTTTTGACCAATCAGCGATCACCGACCTAGTTTTCTGCACAAGGTAAAGAACTGTCATGGCGCTGACCAGGTTGTTAATTTGCAGAAATAACACCTAACATGTGTTCACATAACTTTATTCACAATGTACACTGCCAGTCCAGCTGGTATATATACAACGTATACATTATGTAAGCATGTTAGACATTCCTATCATTTTCTATTCTTTTTTTTTCTTCTTTTAACTAAAGATAATATATACAAAACATTAGCATGCTACATAACTAAACTGTACATTAACAATGGCTGCATCACTGAATACTAAAACTATTCCTCTCTCATCTTGAGACAATTTGAACCCAACATATTGAAAAATTTCCCTCCTCCAACGTTCTGGTTTTGAAACGTTCTCTTATTTGGCTCATCACTATTTCATCAAATTTCTCATCACCACAAATGTAGAAAATCATCAATATGACATCCTAACACCCCTAATACTTTCCCATCTTTCTTGAGTATGAACAATGCTGGGTCCATTTCACTTTGTGTACAGCCTACACTTTGTAATACTTCAACTACACTTCTGTAAAAAGCACCTAGCAGCATCATTTAACCCATAGAGACACTGTTTTAGCCTCCACAATTTCCCATTCTCAGTTCCAGCCTCTTTTTCCTCACATAATGTTTTTCAGCATCCTCAAACCCCCGTGCCACCAGCCTGGCTTTAATCCCAGATTCCGATTGGCAAACTATTGATCAAGTGTGGACGTCGAAGAAGTAATATGTCTTACGAAACGATTGACACTTACAATCGGACTTCCCAAAGATGAAAGATGAGTGGCTGACATTTAGTATCGTCATGTTTGCAAGCATTTATGGAGCAAAATATTGTGAGTAAATGTGTGTTATTAGAAGAATACGATGATGTATGCTTTGGTTGGTTTGTAACTGAAACCAAATGTTGCCACCATTAGTATAAGTTGTGTTAGTTTAGATATTTTTTTTAACATAAAGATCAAGTAAAATGACCACCTAATGGTGAAAATCTGAAACTACATGCGTTTTTATGCACGTAAGCAAATTGGCATGTTGAAATTCATATTATTTTAGGCTCTGCAATAATTCTTATAAACACGAATTGCAGTCAAAACCGTAAACATCGAAGATGTTTTTTTTACGCAAAATAATTTCCCGGTCGCAGCACGGAAGGGGGTACGCACGTTAAACATCTGAGAGCAATAAGAGGGTTAATACAAACCTTCACAGTACAAACTTCCCATCTTGCTCCTGCTCTAATGCTCCACCAATGGCAAACAAAAAGCGTCTACCTTCAGGTGAAAGTCTGTATTGGGGATTGGATAATATAGCAGTGGTAGACATGCTATACGACTTTTAATCTTAGAGAACGCAAATGAATGATCTTTCGTCCATTGACTTTGAGGGGCGTACGACCCCGCTTGCCAGCATCTTTTCCAGCTCCGAATCTCCATACTCCCGCTCCTCACGGGACGTCGGAAGTAGTTCTGCTTGACTGGCGCTGCCTCTTCTGTATAGATCTTGTGAGTGATCAAATCCGTGAAGCCCGGACCTGCATCCGGCGCTACAAAAATACCCTCATATCCCATCACCAGAGCTTCCAATTTAGCTTGTTCGCGCCGTGTCAACGTTCCCTCAGCTGGGAACATGCACCGTAGATATTCCGGAACTTCGTTCCGGGTCTTGGTTGGAGTGGTACCAGCCAGTAGCTCAGCCGAACTTCCTTCTATGAAGTACACCCTACAAACGTATCCGCGTTCGGACGAGTGAACATCCTCTCCTTCCGGAATCAGCTGCCTGCTGGTCCACTCTTTCCCATGCCCGGCGCCTATGGCATTCCCACACTCAACTTGTGCGGGTATGTGCCATATGCGCAAGTCAGGGGGACTCTCACCCCCTCCCGAAGACTGGTTGACTTCCTGTCCCGCGTGATCTCTTTGCCCTGGGGCTGGTAACCCTGTGATCTTGGCCACAATTAATTCTTCTTGAACTTCCCCAAATAGGGTGCTTTGATTCTCTAGAATGTGAGCCTATCCTCCCGAATGACTTCTCGCAACGGCACCACGTAAAGTTCGCCACCCAACTGAGTGGTTCCCTCCACCAGCACCTTGTCCCACTCCTGCTAAGCTCACGGATTCAGCACAAAACACATTGGACGCCTCTCGGCCTGCTCCTAACGGTTTTGCACATCTGTACTAAGTCTCCACTGGATACTGTCATCGCCCTGCCGAACATCACATCTTTGGTCCCTATTCCAATGGTCTTGGCTGCACAATCGATGGTAACACCGTACGATGAGAGCCAATCCATTCCCAGCAAAAGGTCGAGGCCCTCTAACTTCCCCACATGAGTGAGTTGCTCAAGAACCCCTCCCAAGCTTGAATCTCAGCGACACCACCCCCATTCACCTCCAACGACTCACCGCCCACTCCGGAGAGGGAGACTTGAGCCAGTTGCAGGCCAGGGAGATGCTTGCTCACTTGCTCGTACGCTCTATCCGACATCAGACTGAAGGTCGCACCTGTGTCGATACAGGCCACCAGTGGCGCTCTTCCCACTTCAATAGTAACTCTGCACATGAGGGTGGCCCCTGACAGACCCAGCATTCTGTATATCTCCGCAAATTCTGTATCCACCACGGTACCAAGTCAGGAGAGGGAATTTGCGGCTCAATTACCCCTCGGCCTTGTTTCCCGACTCATTTCCTGCTTCCTCGCGACTAACCTGGGCAGGAGCGACCAGCTCGGTCTTCTCCGCCAATGGAGCTTCGCTGCACTTGCTCCCCCTGTCGTTTTCTGTTGCTGTGCCTCGCGTTCCGCGAGCCTTTGTCGGTGTCTGGCCCTCCATGTCTCGATTTCCTTTTTCCCGACGCTTTTGGGCGCCGGGTTCGAATATGTCCCGGGACTCTGCATTTCCTGCATGCATCCTCAGAAACATCTCCCCCAGCCCCGCGTCCTCGACCGGTTCCTCCTGACCCTGCTGTGCCTCCCCTTCCGCGGCCTCGTCCGCGGGAAGCGCTTCCATCGGTTTTCCGGGTTACTCCTCCTTTCGGGGTTTTCCTTGGCGACATTGCTTTCCGACCTGGAGCTCTCCGTCGCCTGCTGGGCCAACAACTCCTTCGCAATGTCCTTAGCTGATGGATGTTGTGGCTTCTTGGCATTCTCTGCCCCTTGCTCTTGCAACATAAAATGTTTGATACCGCTCCGGATTGTCATGACTCTCTCGTCGCACCAGTTCTGTCCGTAGCGGCGACAGTGTCACTCCAGGCGCGAGCATGATGTCATCATACGTCCTCTGTAAGGAGACCGAATTCAGACCGATCTCCAGTCGCTTCAGTACTGCTGCCTCTCTTCTCGCGGTATCCTGTCCGTATGTTTTCCTTGCGAGGAACATCAGCTGTGAGATGAAATCCCGGACAGACTCCTTGTTCCCTTGCTTGTTGGTCAGTAACTCTTCTTCAGCCGACCTCATCTCGAATTCAACATGGAAGTACGAGTTCAGTGCTGAAACGAGAGTTCCCAGTCGCCAAGCTGCTCAATGGTGAGATTTAACAGCGCACTTTATGCTTCTCCAGAAAGTCTGTCTACAAGCCACGGTGCCCATTCTCCAGAGGGCACGCAGTAGTTCTGCAGTAGTTCGACCAGCTGTTGTAGAAAGTCTGGCCACGTTTGCGTGGGATCCGGCTTGTTGAACTTTTAGAATGTTTTGATGCGATCCCGAAAGCGTACTGTCGTGGTTATTCTACCTTCACAATCATCGTCTTCCGAGCTGCTGCTCACGTCTCGCCCCTTGCATTTCGCTTCGCGTCGCAAGTCGGCTCTGTTCTTTGCAGCTGCTTTTCGTTCCTGGCGCCTTTTCTCGGTAAGACGCTACTTGTCCACTGCATTACATGGTGACTGTAAATAGCGAATGACGAGCAGGCTGGCTGGCCCCTCACTGGAGCCCGAAACCTCCGATTTTTGCTGCTGTCCTTGACTCCGCTCTCGTCAAATCAACGAGGTTTTCAGTTCGCGAGGCGAGTCGCGTCCGATCGCTCTGTGCTTCATCGTCGCGCTTGCGCGCCCCCCATAGGTCGCGCCCCGCGGCTGCCTCTCACTGGTGACTTGCCCTTGGCGTTCTGGCGGCGCAATGCTGCTGTTTGAAGATTGATGTCCGCTAGCCGTGCCCTTAATGCTTTCTCTTCGTTTAGTTCCGCCTCAGCCTCTGCTATTCGTCTGCGGAGGGCTATAATGTCTGCTGAGGGCTTTGACTGCCGTCTGTCATCTTCTGGTTCGGTCTTCTTGACCGACTTGCTTGGTCGGTCGGGTTTAGGGGTCCCGACATCCCTCGTGCTGGGACTAAGCGACGCAGTATGTCCACGCTCCCTCTTGACTGGTGACTTGAGCTTCGAGCAACACTGAGGTCAAGAAAAAATGATTGTTTGGTTACGGTAACATGATTTTGAAAAATAGGTTAGTAAGGTAGGTAATCTTATTTTTTTCTTCATATTTTTTTACCGCAAAAAATTAGGTTAGGTAGGGGCCACTTCTTTTTTTTACTCCACATAGAAAACGAAAGTGACTGCACACACAACCTGATGGTAAAAATAAACAAAAATGATGAATTACATATGTTTTTTTTTTATTGGATCGCTAAAATTAGTATATTATTTTATGTCTGAATCCATAGGTTCGAAGTTTTTATAAAAAAACTTAATAAAAAGATTAGGTTAGGGGGGTTAACCCTTTGCCGGTCGGAAAGGCATTTATGCCTTAATGCATGCCTTAAAATAAGCCTATAACATACGTTCTTCAAACCCTCGTATCTATCAAAGTGTTTGCAACATGCATCGTACAAGACCACGTGATGAATCAAAATCGCCTACTCCAGTCATTAGCCATCACCTTATTACGATATAAACCACTTTTTATAATAAATAATATATTTTTTTCAAAGAAGACATACTTAGAGATGATATACCAGTTTTCGGTACTCAACTTTGACCACTAAATCTAATCATTTTTCGTCGAAAACCCCCATCGGCTTTAGTGTCAAACGATCGGCCGTCCATTTTCCTATCTATTTGTAAACAACTCATTAGTATGCGGCGAACCTTGACCTTATAAAAATTAATTTATTCATTCATTATATTACACGTGATTCCTGCTATTTCGGAGCCTGTAGCCTCTGCCAACAGCGTTCAAGAAGCATAGTAGCATTACAAAACACGCATGATAGGGAAACTGCTACCGTTTCAACCAATCACAAGCGTTTCCGATGACGCCATGACACATTTTGATAGAGGTAGGCGTGAAACAAGATGGACTGGACATAATTCTCTGGAAAATGTCAGATTTCAAGGATAATGATGAAATGGAAGCATTTATAAAATCCACCACTGTTTGGCGGATACGATGTAGAAACATCGTCATCTTTCTCAGGAGCATGTCTGGCCTGTGCGTTACGACACAGCGGGAGATTTGAAACAATGTCAAGCGCGACACGAAAAATTAGCAGGCCGGCAAGAAACATCGAGGAAATCCTTAGATTTGTCAGTGAAAATTGGTTCTGATAATAATTTCTTTTATTCCATAAAGTCTACCATGCCTTTCTACGTTGATTGATAGGTTACATGGGTCATAACACCATGCTTTCAAACCATAACATCGGATCATCTCGGCCTGTCAAATGACGATGTTTTGAATCGAGAAGTGAAATCTCGGGTGGTTATAATTAAGATTTCTTTCAAAACGTATAATATGAGTTGTAAGTGTGAAAATATGAATCTGCATCGCATTTCATGTCTCCTGTGTAAGTATAATACTATTTGGACTCTTCAGTATACCTGTAAAACTCGCAGTATCTACGACAATAAAATCTGAAAATCAATGACCTTGTGTAATGTGAATGTACGTCACACGTCCAAAATACTGCGACCGTCAAAGAGTTAAAATGGGTTAGCTAGGATTACCGGAACCACAGGATCATTTTTTTCTAGGCCTGATACCGCCTCGCTCGATCCTCAAGTTCAGACTCGCTTTCCAACATGAATTCGTCCAACGAGACTTCCCGTAGGGCTTATCCCAGAATATGCTTTCTTTCCCACCCCTCCAAGATCCGGCAGTTGTGTCTGGCAAGTTCTGCTTGTTGACCTGTCCATTCCTCCTCTATAAATTCCTGAAGAAAATTGGACCACTCTGTATGAATCTTTGACGCCTCCTTGATCCCGCCAGTCTTGAGTCGATCACACAATAAGCCTTTCATCGACTGCAACAACTGCCCTCGCGGGTTGGTCTTGGGTGCTTCGCCATGGCTGCGAATCTCGGAGATACAGGTCACAACATGGGCTCCCTTTCTTGCGTGTACTCTCGCGAGATCCTGGTCACGGCACCAATCTGTGAAGAAAGTGGCAATATGCACTACTGCCGGCCTTGTCCGATCACCGCCTTTCCCCAACAGGGGCCCGAGGGCGGCGTGGTGGGCAAAGCCCACACACGGCCCCGGAGGTCTTGCGGTTCTCTAGATGACTCCTTGTTGTGTACTAATGCTCTACACGTGCGCCCCGGCCTAGGTTTCTGTTACCCACTGCCAAGACGGTGTTCACCCCTGGGTTTCACGAGAGGCCTCCGCACGGGGAGGACTTCGCACCAATGCTGACACGCATGTGCTTCAGGCGTCCCCTACACACACCCACGCGGACCTTAGACCACGAGAGGAAGGAAGGCCACCGGCCAACCTTGGAAGAACAAGTGAATGTGGGCCTATTCCGAGGAATTTATAGTCTGCGACCATGCTACAATGAGCCGCTCACTGGAGGCCTACTTTACGAGTTTTGCTACACTATCATTTGAGGTGGATATTCAACAGCAAATCATTTCTTTTATTTTGACTTTATTTATGCCATTCTTAAGATAGGTAGAGATCCTTAGAGCCTGTAAAATGAAAATATAACATTTTATTTGTCTGTTGTTGGTGAAGAAATATGGCAGATCAACGGCCGGCAAATTTACAAATCGAAAAGAAATCCCGCGATATCAAAAGCATTTATTGAACATAGATCGAGTCCATAACGACAAACAATCCTGTTTGCGTTATGAAAAGCTCCGAAAAGTGGCGCATCGAAATAAAACAATGATTTAGTATGTAGAATAGCTGTGCCTAGTACGCACTTCCATCATAAACAAATGGCTTTCTAAAGTTTAAAAATTTACCTCATTTATTGAAAATTTGGTTTGTTCTCAGATATGAAATGCATGAGCTTATTATCAATATAAACGCGCATCCTAAATACAAGCTCAGTGCGCTTTAATGCACTGGGATACGGTACCTACTTACTGCTCAATATCATTACAATGTGATATCATTTTGAAAGATATACAGATTCCTTTGTTATAATTTGTATACACTATACCAATAGGAAGAGGTTGGTATGAAGCCTTTTTCAGAAGAAACCCAGGAATCACCAATCGAACGCCACAGTCCCTTGCTGTAGCATGTGCAATCATCACAGAGCAAGATGTTAATCAGTGGTTTGACGAAACACAGAGCATACTTGAAGTTGAAGCTCCTGGTGCCCTAAATGACCCATGGAGGGTATTCAATGCTGATGAATGCAGATTCAAACTATCGCAAACCTCGAAAAGAGTCATGGCAGCAACTGGGCAAAAGCAAGTATACCAAAGAGTCCCAAACACGCATGAAAAAATAACAGTATTGGCATGTGGCAATGCTGCCGGGGAGTTCATGCCACCTAACATATTGTTTCCTGGTAAGCGAATCAGGTATGTGGGTATTGCAGCTTTCCCTGATGCGTTCTATTCTACAACAGACAAAGGATGGATTGACAGTGAACCATTCATGCAATTTCTGCACTCTTTAAACAGCTTTGTAGTTGACAAATTGATAATGAAACCAGTAATATTGTTCATTGGTGGTCATAGTACCCACTGTACGTTTCAGGCAGCAAAATACTGCACAGAAAATCAAATTATTCTCAATGCTCTTTTGGCTCATGGTTCCCATCTTCTACAACCTTTGGACATAGGTGTCTTCAGCAGAATGCAGCAGCGCTTCAAGCAAGCTTTAGTAAAGTTCCAAATTGAGAACCCTAATGATGTACCAACAAAACAAAACTTCCCTAAAATTTTCAAACCTGTATGGATTGATCCTGCAAAAGCCAAAGGTATAACAGAAGGCGTTGAAGCTGCAGGGATTGTTCCATTTAACAAACAGGTTATTAAAGATAGAATTGTGGACGGCAAAGAAAATCAACCACAGAGCACTCCAATTTCCACTCCATCGTCATCATCAACCGTTGATAGTGCACACCAAAACGACATACACAACTTATAGAGTATGAATGGGAACATCTCTCCCACATTTCAATTCCTCAAGTTACCAGAGTCCATTCCATCGTCATCATCATCTTCTGATGGTAGTGCACACCCACATGACATACACAACTCACCGAAAATCAGTGGGAATATCTCTCCTGCATTTCAATTGCTCAAGTTAACAGAGATTAAGATGGGAAAGAAACACGTGCAAAAGTTTCCAAAACAGTTCAGGGGGCGGGGAGGGGGGGGGGGTCGCAATATTTTCGAGACATGACATGGAAACTTTTTGACCCCCTCTCAGGGCAATAAAAACTTTTTTGACACCCCCCCACCCCGGAGCTATGGAAACTTTTCTGACCCTCTCTCCCCCAATTGTACGACATGTAAAGTTTCACTTCCCAATTGTAAGACTTGTAGTTTCGTTTATAGACAACTTACTACATTCAAAACTATCCTGGGAGTAAAGTGATTCTAAGATGCAATACCATTAAATAACCTATTTTAATCAATGTTTTTGCAACAATTTCAAATAATACATTGTACATATACATGGTATGTAAGTTATCCATCATAGACAACTGTTGTATATGCTAAAACATATCAATAATATGGATTCGTCAACACTGTTTTGAATTTTGCTAAAACAGAACTTGGCATAGAATTAGATGATGTGGTATTTTGATTGAAGAACTGACATGATTATGTAATATAGCTGTAATTTAGTATGTTGTTAGATTTTCTAAATATTAAACCACTGAATGCAACATAATTATTCATTTTCATAAACTTGATTGATATATTAATAAAAAAAATTATATAAAGCACTGTTAAATATGGCTGATGTCAAATTCGCGTCAAATAGCACGTAATATTTAGATGAAATCAACCTCAAACTTTTTGACCCCCCCTAATGCTGTCTTGAAACTTTTTGACCCCCCCATTTAGTCAAAACATTTTTGCCCCCCTCGACTCAAATAATGAACACTCCCTTAGTGGTGAAAGAGCATTGCAGTACTTCGCACAAAAACAAGAAGCCAAAGATTTGGCAGAAAAATAGAAAAAGGAAAGGATAATGATCAGAGAGAAGAAAAGATTAGAAAAGTTAAAAAGAAAAAAGAAAACATAACAACTCCTGTAACTTCTACTAAGTCTAACCAACAAAAGAAAGCATCACTGAAAAGAAAAATAATCTTTGAGAATGATTCCAATGTGAGGGAAAACATCTGCCCGAAATGTGGTTTAGGAGAAAGTGTCTCCGATAGCCAGTCTGATATTTTTATTTTCATTGCACACGCGTGTACATAAAGTATTAAACATATTGTAGACGACAGTTTTTAATATTTATTCACCTTTACGAAGTCGGGCTTTTGATGTCTACCCATGTCGAAAACTGTAGCACGTATGTCGAAAACTGTAGCAAGATGCCAGGGAATGACAATATTTTATTTAAGCTTCAACATCATTGAATGACAGTAGATTTATACTTTTGTTGATGGACTTTAATGTGATGATACTTGTATAAATTAGTTTGAATGAATACAATGCATAGTCAACGCATGATATGTGATTTACCCTTAAGGTGTAAAGTACATTCAAAAATGGCCACGCTCGTGTGCAAACAATAACACAACCTCAATCAATCAATATCGAGTAATTTTGTGTAATAAAACTAATAAAAAGGACAAAATAGTACACTTGCTAATCCTGGCGAGTAGTTTTGAAGTCATACTCGCTAGCGGGAATGTACACTGGCCTGAGTCGAGTAGCGCGTGTCTAAACTACACACTGAGCCAGTGTGCATTCAATCAATTCAAAGTTGGTAATCTATATCTGCTTATTTTCATTCAGTAAAAGCTAGCATAACTGGCAGTCTGTTTTAAAAGTTTGCAAATAATGCAAAAAAATTAATGCAGCCAGCCATGTATGACCTCAGTGGGTTTATATGCCGATGTTGATGATCACATGTCTTACGTAATTTTAGACACGCTCAAAGCTCAAAGTACAAAGACGTATACACCAGCTTTAAGGATATAAACAGAAAATTCACAAAACAAATATTATACCAACTAGATTTCACATAAACACCAAAAATGTTTTCTTCAAATCGTGGGACATAGGATAATGCATGTCGAAAAACAGATAGTCCCTGTACCATCTATAGCTGGTGCTGGGACTAAATAATAATGTAAATTGAAAAAAGATCACTTATGACAATATTATTGTTGCAAACCTTGCAGATGCTATGTTTTTTAGATGTTCCAACTTGTTTAAAAGGTGGATGGATCAACTATATTGTAAAAGATAATGTGATACTAATTTGTACATAATGTATTATTCCAATTAACAATTTCTATGGATTTTTATATGTCTATATACATGTAATTTATCTGAAATAAAATTATGTTATGTTATGTTATGTTTTTCGTTGGAACTCCCCCCCCCCCCTCCACTCCCCTTTATACCATTTGCAATTAAGTATGAAATAACACATTTGAATCTTGTTTTATGATTCAAAGCGTCAACTCTTCCAACGAACTTCGAACCATTGCGCTATCTTGATATCTCTAATAAAAACATTGTTGAATTTTGCAATTTGTTGTTATTTTGAGCACTCTGTTACATTCACAATATCTTTTTAAACATGCTTGAGCTCTTTAAAGACAAGTTCAAATTCTCAGAAAACTTACAAGAGATTTTACAAGATCATAAATGGAATCAACGATGGGTTCATTCACATAATTGCTAATTGCATACGGCTACAAAAAAGAACAGAACAAAAGGATCACTGATGTGCTTGCCCCACCTTGATGCTAAGTTCCTGGTCAGGTGCCTTGGTGGTGTCCCCGGCGTTGGTGTCTGCGGCATCAGCATCGCCCCCGGCGATGGCTGCCTGTGGGCGGCTCACAGTCGCTGTGTGGAGCGCCAACTTGAGCTCTGTGTTGAGTGTCGTCAGGGCGTTAATCGTGTCCTACAATAACACACACCACATCTGTAAAAGGAATGAACGTAACTTTATGAGGAATTAGATACTACATTGAATAAGAATAAGGAGGAAACACAAGCACATCTATACTGTCTGTGATGTTGTTTTATATGAACCTGTCTTGAGGCTGCAGAAATTCCTGTGTCTAATACCTTGCAAACCACATTTAACCACAGTGTACCATTAGGTCAAAACAAGATCTCTCCATGTGTAAAAGCTTCACATTCTACAGTTGTTGCCAATATTTTACTCATACACAACCCAAACGAGTGTAGCAGTAAACTTACTTATTTTAAAACATTCGTAGACATTATGCGCTCTGCTATATATGGGTACGACAACCAACTACCCTTGTGGGTGTGGATTCTACTCATGTGTAGAAAACTTGTTTAAACCCCTCATCTAAACGTCCCTCACACATTTTGCAGACGTCTGGAAATGTTCCATCTTTGAAGGACGTTTTGAGGACCTGTTATGGACGTCAGTGTATATATAGGCTCAAAGTTGAACGCAGTGAACACAACATCTGGTCTTGTGAACGTCCATAAATGTAAATGTGGTGGTTTACAGTGGTGATTCTAATGTGCTCCCATGACTTTACATTTTACAGCAGGTCATTGGCACACTCAATGATCACACACTCTTTCAACCGAATGACCTGTACCTAATAAACGTGTAGGTGCCACTGAGCAGTGTGCACCTATTTACAGATGAGTTTGCTCAACACCCACCACCCGACCCGACTGGGAATCAAACTCACGAACTTATGGTCAGGAGTCCAACTCCCAAGACGTTTATAAGACGTTTTGCAGACGTCTGGAAATGCTTATCTTTCAAGGACGTTTTAAAGAAGTGGTATGGACATCAGTGTATATAGGCTCAAAAACTCAAAGGACTTATTCACTCTCATCAGCACTGAAGCCATGACCCAGACATTCTAGTGTTTCGCATCCTCATTCCATCAACATGCATCACAGGCGCCCACCAACGCTGTTCGTTCCCCTAGCCTCAGCCTGCTCTACCCGTGACAATGGCTTACCACTCATTGCTCTACATAAGAACTAATCAGCATCTCAGTCTGTGTCATGAAATGGTCCAAGATCAACCAGTGTGATTCCTACATGTGCTTCTGTGGCCAAATGGACAGGAAGTTGGACACATGACAAGAAAGTCATGGGTTTGATTCCTGATCTGGTCTGGTGGTGGATGTTGAGCAAACTCATATTTGACAGGCTGCATCCTCTGTACCTACAAATTTAAATAGGTACAGATGAGGACAACACAACTATCCTTGTGGGCTTTTTGCTCCCGTACAGAAAAAAAACGTCATCTAAACGTTCTCCACACGTTTGGCAGACGTCTGGAAATGGTCCACATTTGAAGGACGTTTCGAAGAAGTGTTATGGACGTGATTGTATATGTAGGCTCAAAGTTCAGCTGAATACTCAAAAACTTTGTAAGACGTTTGGCAGACGTCTGTAAAAGTTCATCTTTGAAGGACGTTTTGAAGATGTGTTATGGACGTCATTGTACATAATAGGCTCAAAGTTCAGCTGAATACTTACAACGTTTGTAAGACGTTTGACAGAAGTCTGGAAATGTTATGGAGGTCAATGTATATGGGCTCAAAGTTGACTCAGTGAATGCAAAATCTGGTCTTGTGAACGTCCATAAATGTAAATGTGGTTTAAAGTCTAACGATTCTAAAGTGCTTTCACGACTTAACATTTTACACCAGGTCATTGGCACACTCAATGATCAGCTTATTGATCATTTCTCATATACTTGCATCGGCAGCACTGGACGTCTTGGTTTTGAAAACGTTTGGAAGATGTGTGAAAGACGTATTGGTCCTGGAAAGATGTTAGTAAGATGTTTTCGAAACGTTAGAATGGACATAGTGGAGATGGTTTGTGGTCACGTATGGAAAACTTGTTAAGAACACGTTTTGAAGACCTTTGAAAAACGTAGTGGTTGTGGGAAGATGCTTGCAAGATGTATTTGAAACGTTAGAATATGACCCAGTCGGGGTGGTTGGTGTTCATGGATGGAAAAGTTGTTAAGAACAAACCTGTCTTCAAAAGTCATTCAAAAGTCGTTGAATCTTAATGTGCAACATCTGTGGAAACCCTGGAGACACAAGTCAAGTAAAGCAATCATTGAACTTTATTTGGTCTTCTTTAAAAAAAATGTAAAAATTGTTTATGTTTGTCTGTATAATGGTGTATGATAGATATTCACAACACCATTTGTTGATAAAACAACAGCAAGGATGATGGCTTCCATTATAAAATAGATTATTTAGAAACTGGCTTATGCTTTCAAATTGCAAACTGTAACTTTTAAATGGATCTTTTGGCTAGTATATAAAGGGGTTAACAAGCATGAAGTTAATAGTGCCAGCGATAAATGAAGGTGTGGATTTTGGCCGAAATAATAATGAAGAGTAAGGTAAGTGTTCTATATCATATATAGCATATCATGATTGAATCAACTCATTTCTAAATAAACAAATAATGATACATGTCAATAAGCCCATTACAGAATCTCAACAAAGAACGTGAAGACTCAAATCAGACTGTGCTCATGATCACTCAAAAAACCCACGATAATGCCCTTACCTGACGTTTGATATGGGTTGTACACACGTTTTCTGGACGTCCATGTCTGATTTCGGTTCCTACAGACGTTTTATGAACATCCTAAAGTGTGTAACACGTTTTGTTTTTTCCCATGTTTTTCAGACATTAGCACACGACGTAAAACAAGACGTCTTCCAGACGTCTTCAAAACCAAAGGTTTACATCATCTCCACACATTTCTCACGTCTTACTGACGTTTTACTTCGGAGTTCCACACGTCTTCTGGACGTCCACGTCTGATTTTGGTCCCTACATACGTTTTATGAAGGTCCTAAGTGTGTAACACTTTTTGGTTTTCCCCAGGTCTCTCGCACGTTGGTAAACGACGTAAAAAACGCACGTCTTCTGGACGTATTCCAGACCAAAATGGTTTACTGAGCTTATTAATAATAATACGCTATTTGTATACCTGCATACCATTGTCTCATCTTTGAGCGATAATAAGGTGTAGGAATCAAAATTTTATCTTATCACAAATTTCAATTTAATGATTAAATACTTTTTTATATTCGAAGCATATGAAAGAATCAAATTTTTATATCTGTTCTGGTCTGTATTTATACAAACTCTTAAAAAAAATATACTAGTCTTTCAATAACGATGGTCCAGAATGATGTCATAACGCAATCGTCATAGACATATGCTTAGCGGCAGATAATTTATGCGACGGTGCCCTGATTGTTGATCGAGGGTGAAAATGCATTGACCAATCAAATCACTGTATATTCAAAGTTGTCCAATAAGGTACAGGTAAATCCAGATGAACCGAACTCGGAAAAGCCGAAATCTTCAAAGGGAGGAACAGACAGAATGACCATTGTTTACTTAATTCTAGCCTTGGTTTAAACGAACTTCGTTTTCCCGAAAACGTCGATAATACGAACAAAATAAAAACACATTGTAACTTCATCAAAAGTAGGCCAAAGTACACCAAAATCTAATCAGCTCTGCAGAGTAGTACAACGAAGCTAAATATGAAGTTTGGTGACCATAGGTCAAATACTTCTCCCTGTAGAGTGTTAACAAGGTTTATTACATAACGCTCGTAAGTTTGTCAAAAGTAGGCCAAAGTACAAACAAAATTTTTTGAGAGGTACTTTTTTCCTCAAACAAGACATATTCAATTTGCAAATCAATAGCTCAAGTAGTCTTCGAGTTATCAGCCTGTATATTTCGGACGGATGCACGGATGGACGGGTGGACGGACGGACAGAAGCAAAGCAAAAAATCCCCCTTCGGACTTCGTCCGGGGAGATTTAATTCGTGGCACTGACCAGTCTTTTGTTCTCAGAATCTCCTCGGTTTAACCAATAGTGGTCAACAGCTTTGAAATTAAGTACTTACGTAATAATGACCAGTCAAGACAAAGACCTAGTTAACGTCTAACCGTAGTGCTAACACCGAAGTATTATCACCGAAGTGCTATGTAAACCATGTTTGTTGACAGAGCCAGTTAGCGGTTAATAGCTTTGAATTAGTACTTGCATAACAATGACCAGTCAAGACAAAGGGCTTTGTACAAGTGTACTACATGTATTAACCAATGAAACCGTAGTAGAAAGCATGTTTCTTTGTGTATGCGGCCATGTTTGTTTACGGACAAGGTCAAGGTCATAAGGTCGGAATACTGTTATAAAAACCCAGAACAGCCGCTGTCTAACATAACCAAAGTAAGAGTCCCATATCGACCACAACACATATTTTTTCCACTTTCTGCTAAGAATGGCTCCCACATACGTACGGCTAATGACAATAAAGAAACTCCTATAAAAACGGACGTTTATAAACGACAACCACGTGTAATATTCTAGTCTCAATCAACAGTTGTTGTGTCGATATCATTTGCGCAAGAGCCATGTGCTTGCGGCTAGTTACAACCGGAAATGTGCATTTATGAAATAAAAATTTGAGGAGGAACGAAAATACACTTTTATGCCTTGAAATGATTATACAACCCCCAAAGTAAAAAACAGATGGATAAATATATGTTTCTTGTATGTTATGAAGCTAACATAAGGTTTGTCGGTCTCAGTGATCGATTCGAAAACTACTCTAACTAAATTATCGCTCATGCCTATAGCACTCACTTAAACCGAAACTTCTTTATACCGAATTTTTGGCCCCAGTCCCTGTGACTTCGGTTCATCCGGGTTTACCTGTATTAGCAAAGTAACCTGGAGCAGCGACTTTAACCAATCGTCATGTCCCAACTTGAGATTGACCCAGATTAAGAAAAAAAGGGAGCGAAATTTGATCTTCATGACCTTGATGGCGCAACCAATAATAACAGAGCCTCAGTGGGTGTGACAAAAGAGCAATCGCACACAGCCCACATCGGTAAGCATCAATCATCTCATCCAGAGATCTGGAAGAAATAATGATCGCTGCGTCATGTGTAGAAAGTACCTGAGCAGATGAGAGTTCCTGCTGCAGCGAGTCAATGAGCGGTGCCTGCTCGGACAGCTGCCTCAGCTGCTGCTTCTCGCACTCCCTCACACCAGCTTGCTTTTGCTGCTGGAGCTCTTCAATTTTCTTCTCTTTTACAGACACCTAGTGAATGATCATAACATAAGTGATCAAAAATTAGCATCTCGATATGTGCAACGTAACTTGATGTATCATATTCTCATGAAACACATTGGTGACTGTATGAGAAGTGGTGTGGTGCACCTGTTCTGTGAGCGCTGCAAGCTGGTGCTCCTGCTGCGTGAGGCGCTCGGCCGCAGCACTGCCGCTCTCGGCAGACGTCGACAGCTTCGTCAGCAGGTCCATGTTGTCATTGCTCTACAACACACAGCAATCAGACAATGCCGCCTTGAAAATGTTACGGATAAATAAACACGATGGTTTCCCTTCAATTTTTTAAATGAATTTAAGACTTCATATGAAATTATAGCTGGAGTCACAGATAGTCAGGCTCCTGTGACCTAAAACTGTAATGTTAAAGATACTGCTTGGCCAAAATAATATTTGTTCTGTTCTAAGAAACATAATATATTCTCCACATTTAACCCTTTACCCCTCAAAACGGCCTAAACCGGCCTTGGGCCCTCTCTCTCAAATCGGCCTAAACCGGCCGGCTGATTTCACGTGTTTGGCTCAAAAGCTTCGTTACACAAGTCATTCGTTTATGGTATAGGAGCGGTGCCATCATGATTAAAACTAGATTACTATATGTAAAACCGTATGAGGAATCGTCGTGTATAATTTATTTTAATTGTAGCTTTTATTTTAAGAGAATATATAAAAGTTTCATTTGACAGCAATAATTTGCACTTACACGGGCGCCATGTTTGCGCATATCGCACTAAATGGAAAAACCTCAATGTTTGATCGCGTTGTAGACATACTCATAATGGTCAATCTTGATGAGAAATACATATTCGTGTTTCTAAAACTTAAGCTTTATTATGATATAGAAATGAGCTCCAAAAACACCCGATAAATATTTTTAATTATTTTCTAAATTACCGTGATTTATTTATTCGAAACTACGCTGCAAATTTCGGGTATTTTACCGCAGTCCTAACCGATCCGAATATGGCCATTGGAAATGTGTTGCTTGTTTCAAAACATTTGTGAATTGGGACTGGGGTAAGCCTAAATGGCTGCTTTGTATTTTAGTGAAAAGATTGTTGAAATACGAGCATTTTTAAGGAAATTATGGTAGTTTAAAGTTGGCAATGCAGCTCCGACAAATGGAAAGATTTTATACGCGCTACGCTGCAAATATTTGCGAGGATACAAGGGCTGTCATGTAATAAAACGTGAGGGGTAATTGGTTAATATTTATCACACCTTTAAAAATACCATGCCCTTTCGCTAACTAAAACACAAGGTCACGTGATGTGGCATAATCGAATGATTTTCGCCAGACGTATCATGGATTTCAAACATGGTAACATGGTGGAGATAGGCGGCTTCTTACGTGCACCGTGCCAGTTACACCTGACAAAAATCATTCAGTTATACCGGCTCTTATTGCATGATATTTAAATTGCTCTAAATATTTTAACAGGCTGTCAGATGATACTCAATCAATATAATTTTTGTTCTGTCAAGTCCAGTATAAATGAATAATGCCCATTACTAGTGTAAGGAAAATAATATACATATATTCCACATCTAATATTTATTACACCTTTAAAATACCATGCCAACTAAAGCACAAGGCCACAAGATGTTGCATAATGGAATGATTTTTGCCAGACGTACCGTGGATTTCTAACACAGACGTCCCATTTTCCATGACAGAGATAGGCGACTTCTTACGTTTACCATGTGAGTTACGTCTGACGAAAATCATTAGGTTTACATGTCTCCCTTTCACGTGTTTACTTGAGTGTTTACTGGCCTCTGATTGCATAGTATTGAAATTGCTCTACATACTTTAATATGCTGTTTAAATGAAAGACACTTTCAGAACACACAGACCACATCGCATTGCTTCTACACAAGCATATTTGTTCGGCCACTGAGCATAACCTTTAAAAGAATGAAACTTTCAGAATACACAGAACATATCATATTCAAGGGGGGTGAACGAATAGCAGGAAGTAGGGACCAAATCAGTCGTTAGTAGGGAATTTTCCTCGATTCAAAATGGTAAGCTCCCGAAAATTGCTTTTCTTTTCCCACTTCAAAGGCATACATTTCCAATTTGATATGCCTATCAGGTGACATAATATGTTAGGCGTTTGCATGAAAAGTTGGACCTTCCAAACGTCTCTAGTATTTGAGATCACTTAAGTACCAATGGGCTAGTCATGAGAAATTTTACTCCATCAAACAGTTTGGCTATGAATTTTACCTTTTTGTTTAATCAGATGTGTTCCAATTGACATTTTCTGGATTCCGGTTAAATCTAGTATTGCATATCTATTCATATGACAGCTACATAAAGCTATTCTCTTTGAAAAAAATTCAATTGTGTTAACAGACATTTCAGGTCTTCCAACTAATGCTTAATACCATCCCTACTACTTACCAATATTTCTTATACCAAAGAAAATCGCTTTTTACACAGTATCAACACTTTGAATTACTATAATCACTTTTAGGATGTTGTTATACTATATACAGCTTTAACTAGGAATGGTAGCAGTTATCATTGGATTGACTGTTGATGACACAGCATGTAAAAAGCATAGTCAAAATGTCAGTTAGATTAAAATTTTCAATGACCAGCACATTTGTAGCTAAGTGTTATCAAATACTAGACAATGTTAAATGGTCCAACTTTTCGTACAGAAGGCCAACATATTACTTCACCTGATAGGCATATCAAATTAGAAATGTATGCCTTTAAGTGGGAAAAGAAAAGCAATTTTCGGGAGCTTACCATTTTGAATCGAGGGAAATTCCCTACTAACGACTGATTTGGTCCCTACTAACGGCACTTTCGGCTATTCGTTCACCCCCCCTTGATATTGCTTCTATACAAGCATATTTGTTTGGCCACTGAGCATAACCTTTAAAGAGCTATGTAGGATATAACACAGTGTTGATTCTAAGATTTTTCTCAATGGGGCCAACTCCCCCATGGATGATAAAAAATGGGGCCAGTTTTTGTTTGCCTAAAAAAATTTGGAGGGAGAAATTGTTGGGTAATCAGAACGTACTATGTACATACAAAGGAAATGAAACTTAATGCTTTTTATACAGTTTATTATCAATAATAACAAAATGACATGTAACCACACATTATATTCAGTCAATTTATACATTCATAGTTATTCAGTTTAATCAAAATTATACGGAAGTATCTATCATCAAGAAAACATAGATATCTAATTGACATTTTGCACACTAAAGCCATCATCTTATGGGAAGTTTTTTTATTAAATTCAGTCAATTTTTATATTCACAATTCCACTTGATATAGTCACACTTCCAGGAATGCTTGGCAGCAGCTTGTTAAAAATTCAGTCCATTTGACTTGGAATTTGTGGACATCAAAGAGATGAACGCCAATAATCAATTCAAATGGTGCCTGTATGTCTGATCAACTTAACGTATTTCGTCAGGCTTGGCCTGTACGGTCTGTTAAGTATATTAACTCTTTGACGGTCGCCGTATTTTGGACGTGTGACGTACTTTCACATCACACAAAGTCATTGATTTTCAGATTTTATTGTCGTAGATACTGCGAGTTCCACAGGTATACTGAAGAGTCCAAATAGTATTATACTTACACAGGAGACATGAAATGCGATTCAGATTCTTATTTTCACACTTACAACTCATATTATTATACGTTTTGAAAGAAATCTTAATTATAACCATCCGAGATTTCGATTCTCGATTCAAAACAATGTCATTTGACAGGCCCAGGCGGTTTGGTATTATCGCATGACTCTGTGGTGTAATGACTTATTTAAACTATCAATCAACGCAGAAAGGCATGCTAGACGTTATGGAACAAAAGAAATTATTATCAGAACCAATTTTAATTCACAAAACTAAGGATTTTCTTGATGCTTCTTACCGGCTTGCTAATTTTTCGTGTCGCACTTGACATTGTTCCAAATCTCCCGCTGTGACGTAATGCACAGGCTAGACATGCTCCAGAGAAAGATGGCGATGCTTCTACATCGTATCCGCCAAACAGTGGTGGATTTTATAAATGCTTCCATTTCATCATTATTGTTAAAATCGACATTTTACAGAGAAATATTTTCAGTCTATGCTTACCGCCATGTTAGCTGTCAATTTTGTCTTCGGAAACGCTTGTGATTGGCTGAAACAGTAGCCTTGTCCCAGCATGCGTGTTTTGCAATGCTGCTATGCTTGTTAAACGCTGTTGGCAGAGGCTACAGCCTCAGAAATGGGCGTAAACACACGAAATATAATGAAGGAATAAATTATTTTTGTGAGGTCAGGGTTCACCGCATGCTATTTTAAATGAGTTGTTTACAAATAGATAGCAAAATGCACGCCAAATCTTTTGACACTAAAGCCGATGGGGTTTTGTGACGACAAATAATTAGATTTAGTGGTCAAAGTTGAGTACCGAAAACTGGTGTTTCATCTCTAAGTATGTCTTCTTTGAAAAAAATATATTATTTACTATAAAAAGTGGTTTATATCGTAATAAGGTGATGGCTAATGAATGGAGTAGGCGATTTTGATTCACCACGTGGTCTTGTACGATGCATGTTGCAAACACTTTGATAGATACGAGGGTTTGAAGAACGTGTGTTTTAGGCTTATTTTAAGCCATGCATTAAGGCATAAATGCCTTTCCGACCGGCAAAGGGTTAACCCTCTCGAAGCCGGAAGTAAATCCACTATATATCCCCTGAGTGCCAGACACGCATTTTGCGTGACGTGTTATTAACTGTGGGGATCTTCAGTTGTCATAGTTGAAATATGATCCTTTGTAGCTCTTACGTTTTTCATTAGAACATTTTCACATTTACAGTACACATTCAGGAGACGGTCTAGTTTCTTATTTTCACAATTATAAATAAAGATACATACAGCATCAAGTTCAATTTTGACTATTTCGAGAGATCTCTGATTCATTTGACAGCTAGTGGGCCTATTTTGAATGCGGTAAAATCGGTAGTTATTTTAATTCCAGCGACGTTTTATCCAGGATACGCACGATAAACAACATAAACCATCCATATTTCATAAAAATATATTTTTACTTACAATATTATGGACCAAAAACGTATTCAAACAGTGATGTCTTTATAATCGTGAGCTTTGACAGGTATCAGTCGATCTGCCGACAAAAAGATCATCCGTTTTGATAGAAATACTAGATCTCCAACGTCCATAACACTCATTGGGTAGTTTGCGGAACGGTTTATTTGTGATTCGGTATCCAAGATACAATAAGATGGGGCAAGGATGACGAATAATATGATAATTCTTCTTCAAAATGTTCAAGTTCGTCATAAAATGGCTGATCTTATGGAAAGCCGGTATTTCCCGGAAATCAGCCTTGCGCAGCGCGCGGCGCTGTTGTAGAATCGTTAAGAACACTCTTGATAAAGGCTGATTGGGATTCCTTAGCAGTGTCAACATAGTTTTGAGGCGATTGAACCTAAGAATACCGCTTTCAAGGCTCAAAATAGATATAAGTATATGACGTTGAAGAGTCTAGTTTCACATCTGTTTAAGGTCTCTATGAATAGCTGGTTTCACGAGGATTCCAGCCATGTATGACAAGCCATGGTTTTGCAAACACAAATAACAGTATTTCCGGGCTCAAAATTGCAGCAGATAATGCGTGTTTGGTGGGTAAATATTCATTCACACTAATAGAATTAAAATATTAGCACTATGCTGCTTATTTACTTCTAGAAATACATCGAAATGGCAATGTAAAGTTGTTGTTGACACACCGGAATTTGAGACTAGAACCACGAGTGTTTACATACGAATATGGCAGACAAACTCAAATTGTTTTTTCTGTAAACTCAGGTGCATATATGCGCCCCGGCACTAAAGGGACATATATTCTGGGGTGCATATATGCGCCCGGCACTCAAAGGGTTAAAAGAAGATCAAATGTCTGACGTAATTGTAGTGAAAAACCCGATCAGAGCACATGTGGTAGAAAGTCCGGCTTGGACAACAGTACTAATGCCCCATTCCCACACAAACAGGATTTATCACTAATTATAAAACACTGACACCTACAAATAACGACGTAATCATTGAAAATTAGTAAGAAAAACTCATTAAATTGTTTTATATCCGCCATGTTGTCTCACCTGTCAATCACGGAATCAGCCGACAACAGCCGAGTGGCGCATTCGAATCACTAAACCGCTGTGGCTTCTGCTGTTACCAAAGTAATGCACCGCACCACATTTCGGCATATTCGGTTTTGTACTCGTTTGCCGACTGCGTTATAGCTGGCAAAGAGGTGACTTTTTACAGGTAAGATGGTGGAACTAGACGTAAACAAATATAAATATTTCTCAAAATATTGTATGTCGTGCGCATTGATAGATGAAAATGGGGCAAATCTAATTGATTAGGGGCCAGCACTACGCACGATCCATGAAAAATGGGGCCAGGTAAGAAAAACTTGCGTGATTCCCACAATTATGCATCCTAGAATCAACACTGTAACATAAAAGTCATTCAGCTGGCTGAACTTGCATTATTGGGTATGTTTGGGCACTGACCAGTTTGACGAAGCCCTCCTGTAGCTCTGCCAGCTGGCTCTTGAGCTCCTTGTTCTGTGCCATGGCGCGGGAGAGGGCCGTCTTGTCGCCCTGCATGGTGTCGAGCAGCACGCCGTGGTCGACCTGCTGCTCAGTGAGGCGCGCAACAGTGGCCTCAAGCGCGGCCGCGGCCGCCTCACGCTCACACAGCAGCCTACAGCACAGGAAAATAATGTACAGCTTAATATAGCAAGTTTTTATCAATAGAGTGAGCCCTTTATTTCAACCGTGAACATTAAAAAGGAAGAGTAATTTATCCTTTGGTTGTTTGAATTAAGAAAATAATTATAAAATAAAATAAAATAAAAGAGTAAACAGTAATAAAAAACTGAGGTTGAAATTAGCAGCCCCCTCAAATCTCTGTTAAAAGTAATGGCCCCTCTCCCCATAATTTCTAAATGGTCCTAGATGGTCCATGGTACAGTCGGCGTACTTGCTGAGCTGAGCGTTGTCTGCCACCTGTGCCTGGTACTGGCGAGTGAGCGCGGTGAGCTCGGTGCGCGCGCCGGTCAGCTCGTCCTGCAGCCGCTCAGCTTCCGCCGTGGACGACGACGTGTCTACAGCAGAAACAACACAATCAGTATTTATACAGCAAAGACTTGAGATTGAGAAAGCTTGCACTTTAAAATCAAATCATACAATACTTAACATGCATCAATTAACCATAGCAGAGTTGCCAACCTCAAATTTTGAAATTTCTGAATTCCGAGGCCAAAATTTCTGAATTTGGGTGGAAATTTCTGAATCTTACGTTTAATATATATTTTTAACTTATATTTAAATAAGACTCTTTCATAACACTGTCCTGTGTTTAGAAGGGTCAATGGACAGTGAAAATGCACATAAAAGTGCAATTAACTTGGTTTCAAAATATTTGATTAAAAATAAATACAAAGGTTTGGACGATGGTCGTCCTACTTTTCGCGAAAAAACGTTCAAAGTAAGGAAAAATCAATGACATATGTACGTGATATTTTTTAATTTGAACCATTTCATTTCAACTATGTTACATAGAACACTGTTTTGAAAGTGATGAAATGAATCCCCACCCCCACCCTGCTGAGCCGTTGGCACCGCCTGTTGGCTTCGCCAAGTCTATTGACACTCAAAAATTGATAGACAGGCATGTAGAGTTGGAGTTGGAAGAGCACACGGGATGTGCAAATGCACATTACCTTAGAAAGTCAGTCGTGTACAGCAATAACAATGCATGTAGTGTCTTGTATCTACCATGAATTTTCACCATATCCATGTGTACTTTTGATTTCTCATGCAAAATGTCCTATCTACCACTATGTTTGATACTAAAATCACCCAATATCGAGCGTGACGCATACTCTTTTTCTGTGCAGTGATTAGTCTTTCAAAAGACCTTATATCTAATAGTTTTTATTTCTATTATTACATAAACCACTCGTATCAACGAGCAAGTACAATTGTGACTGCCTCTAGCTCTAATAGACATAAGGTCTTTTACAGAACCCTAGGAATTCCACTGATATTAAATATGCAGCCTCAAACATCCTGCCCTGTTATAGCCTTTAAAACCAGAGTAATCACTAGCAACAGTTGCAGAAGCAGAACATGTATGCATGGGTGATTAGGTAAGGGTCAGCCAAGATATTAAGTATGTAATCCTGATGTGTTTCTCAGTTACTTGTACATGTATGACTTAGTTTCTTTTTACCAGAATGGATACACCTGCAAATGATAGTCCCCCAAAAGTTAACTACAGTACACCAATAAAAACAAATAAGAATGTCAGACTTCAACCTCCTACCTACTATAAGTGCTTGTTGTGTGACAAAGAAAACTTAAAATCATTTGATAAAGTAAAACTATTTGAAAATGTTTATATCCAATATTTTGCCAGCTATGTCTAATTGCTTTATTATCCATGGTGAGATAACAATAGAGTATCAAATAAACAAAATATTACAAAACAGAACTTCATCAAACATTCGCCAACATAAATAAACAGTACCACATACTAAAACTTCCCGTTACTAACTGGGGCTGGCTTATTTGTGAATTAATGAACCAGAACCACATCACAAATAAACAGTACCACGTGCTTAAACGGGAAAATACCCAACTACAGCTGGACTGCTGTTTCTAAAATAGAAGCCATGTGCTTTTAGTAAATGACGTCACTTTAGCAAAACTCTTTGCAAAATTGACGTCATACAGAGGCTTTTAGAATAGGCCTTAATGTCAGATCATTTAAAGGCCTTGAGATAGGCTATATAGTGATATCATTGTATTTTTTTGAGTACTCGTCCCTTTAATGTTGCAACATTACGTAACTGGAGAGCAGAAAAATTCATTAATTTTCACTATGATTCTCATTATTTTTACTTTCATATATCGTTAACAGGTCGTGTTGGTGTAGGTGCATTGTGCATTTCACGACACCAAGCAGTAGTCTCAATCATCGAGGCTGTCCACCGCATAAATGACAGCACGCGTCACCTGGGTGTAACGTGATCGAGACTAAATCTATTTACGACACGTCATTTAAATCGAGTGCATTTTTGCCCGCCGGTAAAAGCGTATACACGACACTGAACTACTCAGAATGTTTCTGAGCTCAATTTGTTGTGAGAGCAGCGGAAACATACAAGGATTACCGAATGGTATACACGATGCGTGGTTCAATCGAATACATTCGATAATGGTGGCGCCCATATGCGAGCAAAAATATCAGTATTTTAAGGAAAAAAGTACAAGTTTTTAAAATTTTTGGTCATTTCCCCTGAATTTCGGAATTTCTCAATTACGATCGGAATGATCAGAATCGACTTCATATTTCGGAATGATTCTGAAATTTCGGAATACTTGGCAACTCTGACTATGGGTAAAACAGATCAAAGGTCTCATTGTTGGGGAGATTTTGATTTCAAGATCTACAGTGCAAGAGGCGATTGAGCTTTCAGGCAGTTGGTGTCTTACCTTGGATGGCGCTATTGAGCGCATGCAGCTGTTCCTGTGCATCTGAGTTGCGCGCCGCGTGCGGCATCCCTCTCTCGCGCAGCACCGCCAGCTGGGCTGTCTGTGCCGCCAATTGTTGCTGCAGCTGCTCCATGTACTCCGAGTACTGGGCCGCCACCGCAGCCTTCTCCTCAGTCATCCGCGACAACGCAGCCTCGTACTGAAACATGCCATTACACCACTCAAATTCGGCATTCTGATTGGTTTTGATCCGCATTAGCAGGCATATATTTCTCCATATATTACCAATGTCCATGACAACCTACAGAATATTTCCTTTGTAATTGGGTCTACTTCATCAGTAATTCCTTGAGTATCTAATAAAATTAAATCAAATTGTCATAAATTGATGACAAATAGTCGGCGGAATGGCCCAAATCTCCCCCTCCTAGATCAGGCCCTTTTAGGTCAGCAATTTTGAAATTGGTATTTCAAATTCATACATGTATAAAGAATATTGTAGAAACAGGGCATGAAATGGCGACCAGCAGCTCGCCATAGGCTCCCAGAAAATATTGCATACTCCTAGAAATTAAACTGTGGTCGCCAAATGCGACTTTGCAAAATAGCTTTCAATTTAGTACTAATCATAATATAGCTCTGCTGCTCCTGTTGCCAGCTGCTCACAGCTTTGTAGACTAATGGGAGCTTAGGCAGCAATATTGATTTTGTAATATAGATCTGTTAGCAACTGCCAGTAGTTGGCAGCTGGCCAAAGTAACCCATGTACAGTATATACCTGGTATACAGTGTGCATAATATTCCTGTTATAGTCCAGTTGTGATGTAAATTTATCCACTACTTAATGTAATTAATGCTTTTGAAAGCTCGTTGTATTAAATAGGAATGATAAGCTTCTGTAGTATAGTTGAACCATGACCATTAATGGTTGAGAAAAAAGTATTTATTGCTACTAGTAAACCACTTGTATTGGCCACAGCATTTTTCTCAATTGTTGCTTTTAATCAATCTTTTGCTCCCTGAATTTGAAACCTAATTATTTGCATCTTACATACAAGAACAATAAAAATAATTATGAATATTTCTAATTAATATTTTTTTCTTCTTAATATGTGAATAGTAATAATACATTGTACTGGGTACGTCATGAGTAGCAGTTACAGGCATATTTATTTAAAACCCTATATTTTTCTATGCCAGGGGCCTTGTTAAAATTTACAGAAATGATAACAAGAAATCAATCTAATAAACTAACATTAGGTGACATCATCTTCAACTACATCAACTTTATGCAAATTGATTGAAAATATCACATTCTATGCCTTTTATATAGTAAATGAAATGGTGGCCCCTTGCGTTCAGAATTGGCTCCCAGATATTCAGAGTTAGGAGCCAAATGCCCCTTTACTCAAATCCTGATTTCGTGCCCTGAGAAAGGCAACACATCTAATCAGAATGAAAATAAATACACATAGTAACTTCATCAAAAGTGGGCCAAAGTACAATAAATCTAATCAGCTCTGGAGAGTAGTACAATGAAGCTAAATATGAAGTTTGGTGATAATAAATCAAATACTTCTCCCTGTAGAGTGGAAACAAGGTATTAACACATATCGCTCTAAGTTCGGCAAAAGTAGGCCAAAGTACAGCATTGGGACGTAAAATACTGAACAGGTGCGAGCAGGTGCGACGTCGGGGGTGGTTGAAGTGACTAAGTATTCATAGGTGAATGAAATGAAGATGACCAAAAAAACTTATTATATGACTTTATATGATACATTAAATTATAAAATAGTACACATATGTATAAACAACAGTGAGTAGTTTCTTGTTTTCATGAGATAAATAATATTGTCTTGATAGAAACTCAGCAAGATAACATTTATTGTAGGCATAGACTAATCAGCTTGTCAAATCCACTTCGATATAATGCACATTTTACCTTCAAAGTTTAGTAGTAAAATATGCTACTAAATTTTTATAATTGATATGGTTGGAAACGCATACTTCTGTAGATTACATATGTATTAATTAAATGTTTCTAGCCATGGCAAGTGCTGAAATACTAAGCAAAATGTTCGGACACTTTTTCTTCCCTAATCACGTTTTTCACCGTATGGCTGTCATTGTCAAACGCTGGTTCGGTAATAAATATGTCAGTATCTCATCCATACCTGTCCCAAAAAATATTTTATTACTATGTATGTAATCTACAGAAGTGTGCGTTTCTAACCATACCAATTATTATGAAATAGCAGGACATTCGATGATCAAACTTTGCTAGTCAAAATGGTCAACACAATCGTAGTGGATTTGACAGCACATCAAAGAACATTACGACTATGTGATGGGATCAATGGACATTTCTTTCCAAATGTAAAGTATGAACTGAAAGTGTAGAAATAAGAATCTGCATCAAATTTTAAGTGTCTTATGTGTCTATGATAATTTTTAAGTTGTCAGTAAACCTCTGCAAATTACAAGCATGCAAGTGACAAGTGACTAATCTCAACTCTGTTATACTATCGATCATTTGACCAAAAAACATCAACACACGGTTGTCGTATTAATGTATAATTCTGATGGAAATAATCTGCAGTAATATGCAATTCCACTCGTATATATAAATCTGGGTAATTGTTTTAACTAAATAGTTTATTTTGAACATGAATCACATGCATCGCCATGTGTTTGACAATCACCGTTCGGCGATACCCATAGACTATGGCTAAACAACATGATTTGTAAATGTTCCTATACAGTTTTTTTCGGAGATATCAGCGCCTAGATATGGTCTGTATGTTGTAGACCATAGTATATTGAATGACTTCTCATTCATAGCTATTTGTATTTCTAATCATGAAATGCAAATATATCACGTCAAAATCAACCAATTTCCTATTCATTAGTACAAGACAGCGTTCGTTGACCATCCTCTCTCGGGCACCTGCTCGCACCTGCCGGGAACGCAGATATGAACGTGTTGCGTATCTCGTTAAACTATCTCTGACATGGCGGTCACGTGACCAACTAAGGACTGTCATTCGGCCGGAAGAAGCTCTGATAAGCGCTAAAAGTCTCTCAAAAATGCGTAGTCCCAATGGTTTCTGTTGGAATCTTTTAAATTCTTGTCTATATCATGAATGAAGAAACCCAAGATGAGAGAAGTGTTCATTCTTTGTGTTAATATCGTTAATACGATCTTATAGACATGGTTAGTCATATAAAAACAGCTAAAACCATGCCCGCAGATACCCTTTAAGTTTGATAACATTTTCTGTCTGTCACTTTACTTAACTGTCACTTAACTTTGTACTGCTGCCTTGAGAGATTTACAGTTACAAACGTGGCTTGTCTCCCCGTGCAGCACCCACCTGCACGAGTCGTTCGTTGAGGTCTGACTTCTCTGCAAGCAGTGCCTCTATCTGCTGGCGGGCGGCGGCGGCAGCGTCCACACCGGCGGCTGTGGTGCTGCCTGCTGAGGAGTTCTGCAGCTGCTGTACATGCAGGTCAGTCATCTCGAGGCGGCCGCGCAGCTCTATGAGCTCGTCCTCCAAATGAGTAGCAGCAGACACCTGCACACACAAGCCAAATCACACACGCTGAAGCATAAAATGTGAGTTGACAACATTCCACTCTATTTAATAGATAGCAAAATCAACATACCTTCTTTTGCAGCTTTTCTTGTAATTCTGAGTTTTGCTGTTGGTAATCTTCATTCGATTTGCTGAAAGTTGGAAAAGTCTTATTCAAATATTGTTATTGAAAAAAAAATATATAAGTAAACACAAGAAAATGTGAACATGGTCAAATGATAGTAAAGTATAATGTCTGATGACCCTGAAATCAAATGCCCCCTATGTCGAGACAGATCTAGGACGATTGATGATGATATCCTACCCAGCATGTGATAATTGGTGGACATCAGCTATACACCATGGACACCTTTTGTTATCTCAATGATACAATCAGCACAGCGGGAGGATGCATTGTCAGCATTCGTCCAGGAGTAGGAGTGTTTGGGAAAACTCAGGGAGCTACTCCCCATCCTCACAAAGAAGGACCTTTCTCTTTAGACATGTGGATGCATATTACGCTGCATGATCCAAAATTCTGAATGCTGGACAACCAGAATAGATTGTGCTTGCATAGTGAAGAATGACAGGGCAATGGTGAAATGGATTTGTTGTGAATAGTCAAATGATCATATCAGAACATCATGGTAAGATAAACTGGGGAGTAAGAAACATCAGCATCGTGACAAGACATAAGGTTTTGCTGGACACGACATGTTCATCGAAGCCAGTACTGGACCAACCAATGCGAGTGAATTGTTGTGGAGGGCAAAAGAGGAAGAGGTCATCAGAAAAAGAGCTGGAGGGACACAATAGAGAGCAATCTATCTGGCTGCTACCTATCCATGGTCATGGCGGAGAACAAGGATGCATGGGGAGGGAAGCTATGGGAAGCCAGTAGACAGCAAAACAAGATTGTAAGGTGCAATGACATTAACAACAATGATGTCATACCTATACTTATGGAGACACTTTTGGTCTCATTTCTTAATTAAATTTCATTTCATAAGTAAAATTATTGAAACATTTTTCCGCTTGATTTATATGTTAAATTTACAATTTTTTGTATGCAGTAACAAATGAAGGAAAATTATATATCCTTTGTGAATCAGAATGTTTTATACTAACTTTCATTTATCCAAAAATTGAAAATTGCTATGGGCTAGTATTTGGTATTACTACATAGTTACCCAAATTGGCATAATTCTTCACTGTACAAGGAATAAATTCTAATGTTCACAATACAAAATAGATTATTCAATCTACTTACGTAAGTTTATATAAATCCATCTTCAATTTATCAATTGTTTTCCCTTGCTCCTTGATTTCCTACAAATAACAACAAAAATGACAGATTGTACTTTTTGTTCTGATTAAACCAGGCAGTTGCTCCTCATAAAATGTTAAACTTTCACAGGCCTCCATTGATTGGGCCACTACAGTCACCTTAATTAAGTCCATCCCTAAAATCATGTTCATATGTATGGAGAAATCTTATGATTAGTTATCACTAGAGCCTTGTGAGCCTGGTGACATAAACTACAAGTCACATCTATCTCACTACTGCTGGTCATTTGGAAATTCTCATTTCTACAGGCACTGAAGTGATTGCCATTAGGATGCTGCAATCACAATGGCAGGAGGAAGAGGCCGAGAGGAAGAGGACAATCATTAGCGGATGTTTGTAAAATATAATTGTTTGTTGCATGAGCATCGCCATGGGGATTTGAGCATCTTTATTTAGACTGATTGCATTATGTTCACAATAGATTTCATCATAAGACAACCCTCTTATCATTGGCCAAAAAGGTCATACATAGCTATTGATTATGTTATGGCTAATAACCAAAACAAAATCTTTATTTCCATAATTAGAAATAATGATTTCAAATGAAAAACTATAATTCATGGCATAAAAAAAGAAAACTATACAACGTAGCCACCTCATCTTCTTTACACACTTAAGTTTGCCTCTCCAAAATCATATTTTAAAATAATCTACAAGGCAGAATAAAGTTATTCCATCACACAACTCATGCAAATCATGACAACCAAATGTACATAGAGTAGGTTCAAGAAGGTATCAGGTTAGAAAGTGATTCAACTCACCATGTTCAGTTCCTAAGAATTAATTAGATTAAGTTACACAGTGCACTAAAATAACTAGATCAAAAGTGCTCAGAGAGCTAGAACAACCTTCACACATGGGCAATAAAGATGTTTACTTTGCAATCAACGCATTAAAGCAGAAAAGTCATATTTAATGTGTGATTCACCCTAAATCCATATTTTTGTCATTGGTTTGCAAGTGCTTTCTAAACATGGCTTAAGTAAATATCTATTACCCATGAATTGACATTAATATCGGGTGATAACGCTGTGCTCTCTGAGCACTTTTAATCCAATATAACCATTATGCCAATTTGATGGTCATGATTCAAACAGTATTGAAACTAGTGGACAAATAGTATGAAAAATAATTAAAATGGCTCTTTGGAAGGTAAACTATGATGCCAAAGTGCCAAAATAAAACACATGGTCTACGTTAGTACAGTGGTTAGCGCGTACGACCGACAAACAGGAGTTTCCTGCGTCGTAATTTCGCGCCCCGCCCTCGGCAGACTTTGTGGCGCCAAAGAGTTATGTTGTGCATCTGCCACTGTACTGCCGATTTCCACCCAGCGTGTGCTTCCGTGGCCAAGTGGATAGGGAGTTGGACTCGTGACCAGAAGGTCTGGGTTCGATTCTTGGTCGGGTCTGGTGGTGAGTGTTGAGCAAACTTACCCCTACTGGGCTCGCGCTAAGGTTCGTTTTATCGCCATGGGCGAGAGATTTTAAGGATGGGCGAGAGATTTTGCTTACTCTTTCGCCAATGTGGCGAAAAAAAATTATTCAAGAAAAAAGTAAAGCTAATTTGGTCCATCATATCTCCCCTTCCCGATCAGGCCATTTCCCGATCAGGCATTTTTGAAAAGTAGGCCAAAGTACTCAAATATCAAATCACGTGAGGAGAGTGACATAGTCATACAAAATGTCAAGTTTTGGTGATGATAGGTAATAAAGTCTTCCCAGGAGACAGATAAACACAAATTCGTAATAATTTGTTTTTAAAAAAAAACACATGGTAATTTCATCAAAAAGTAGGCCAAAGTACACCAAAATCTAATCAGCTCTGGAGAGAGAGGTACAATGAAGCTAGATATGAAGTTTGGTGACCATAGGTCAAATACTTCTCCCTGTAGAGTGGTAACAAGGTTTATTATGTAACGCTCGTAAGTTCAAAAGTAGGCCAAATTACACCAATATCAAATCACGTGAGGAGAGTGATATGGACATACCAAATGTCAAGTTTGGTGATGATAAGTCATAAACTGTTCCCACAAGACAGATAAACACAATTACGTAATAATTTGTTTTTAAAAACACATCGTAACTTCATCAAAAGTAGGCCAAAGTACACCAAAATCTAATCAGCTCTGGAGAGTGGTACAACGAAGCTAAATATGAAGTTTGGTGACCATAGGTCAAATACTTCTCCCTGTAGAGTGTTAACAAGGTTTATTACGTAACGCTCGTAAGTTCAAAAGTAGGCCAAAGTACACCAATATCAAATCACGTGAGGAGAGTGATATAGACATACCAAATGTCAAGTTTGGTGATGATAAGTCATAAACTGTTCCCAGGAGACAAATAAACACAATTACGTAATAATTAAATCATCGTAACTTCATCAAAAGTAGGCCAAAAGTACACCAAAATCTAATCAGCTCTGGAGAGTAGTACACACGAAGCTAAATATGAAGTTTGGTGACCATAGCTCAAATACTTTTCCCTGTAGAGTGTTAACAAGGTTTATTACGTAGCATGCTCGTAAGTTCAAAAAGTAGGCAAAAGTACACCAATATCAAATCACGTGAGGAGAGTGATATAGACATACCAAATGTCAAGTTTGGTGATGATAAGTCATAAACTGTTCCCAGGAGACAGATAAACACAATTGCGTAATAATTAAATCATCGTAACTTCATCAAAAGTAGGCCAAAGTACACCAAAATCTAATCAGCTCTGGAGAGTAGTACAACGAAGCTAAATATGAAGTTTGGTGACCATAGCTCAAATACTTTTCCTGTAGAGTGTTAACAAGGTTTATTGCGTAACGCTCGTAAGTTCAAAAAGTAGGCCAAAAGTACACCAATATCAAATCAAGTGAGGAGAGTGATATAGACATACCAAATGTCAAGTTTGGTGATGATAAGTCATAAACTGTTCCCAGGAGACAGATAAACACAATTACGTAATAATTAAATCATCGTAACTTCATCAAAAAGTAGGCCAAAGTACACCAAAATCTAATCAGCTCTGGAGAGTAGTACAACGAAGCTAAATATGAAGTTTGGTGACCATAGCTCAAATACTTTTCCCTGTAGAGTGTTAACAAGGTTTATTACGTAACGCTCGTAAGTTCAAAAGTAGGCCAAAGTACACCAATATCAAATCACGTGAGGGAGAGTGATATAGACATACCAAATGTCAAGTTTGGTGATGATAAGTCATAAACTGTTCCCAGGAGACAGATAAACACAATTACGTAATAATATTTTTTTAAAACACATCGTAACTTCATCAAAAGTAGGCCAAAGTACACCAAAATCTAATCAGGTCTGGAGAGTAGTACATCGAAGCTACAAATGAAGTTTGGCGACAATCGGCCAAATACTTCTCCCTAAAGTGTGGTAACAAGATATTTGTACCGAAGGTCATAAGTTAGTCAAAAAGTAGGCCAAAGTACAAAAAATTTTTTTGAGACATACGATTGTCCTCAAACTAAACATATTTAATTTTCAAAGCAATAGCTCTTATGGTGTTCAAGTTATAAGCTGACATTTAGTATTGTCATGTTTGCAAGCATTTATGGAGCAAGACATTGTAAGTAAATGTGTGTTATTATAAGAATACGATGATTTATGCTGTGGTTGGTTTGTAACCGAAACCAAATGTTGCCACGATTAGTATAAGTTGTGATACTACGCAGTTTAAAATCTGATGCCGGCTTGTCGAACCGAATCGGCAATTGCTTGGGATGTTAGTTTACATATTTTTTTTCAACATCAAGATCAAGTAAAATAACCACCTAATGATAAAAATCTGAAACTACATGCGGTTTTATGCACGTACGCCAATTGGCATGTTGAAATTCCTATTATTTTAATCTCTGCAATACTTCTTATAAAACACGAAATACAGTCAAAACCATTAACAATAACATTGAAGTTGTTTATTTACGTGAATCAATTATTTCTCGGTCGCGTCATTGAGGGGGGTATGCACCTTAAACGTCTGGAAGCAATATAAGAGGGTTAACCCCCTTAGTGCCGGGCGCATATATGCGCCTCAGATTTTACGTGCCTTTAGTGCCGAGGCGCATATATGCGCCTCAGTTTTCAGAAAAAACAGTTTGAGTTTGTCTGCCATATTCGTATATAAACACTCGTGGTTCTAGTCTCAAATTCCGGTATGTCAACAACAACAACTTTACCTTGACATTTCGAAGCATTTCTAGAAGTAAATAAGCAGCATAGTGTTAATATTTTAATTATATTAGTGTGAACGAATATTTACCCACCAAACACGCATTATCTGCTGCAATTTTGAGCCGCGAAATACTCTTATTTGTGTTCGCAAAACCATAGCTTGTCGTATATGGTTTGAATCGTCGTGAAGCCTGCTATTCATCGAAGCCTTAAACAAATGTGAAACTAGACTCATCAAGGTCATATCCAGATATATATTTTGAGCCTTAATCAAAAATCGGTATTCTTAGGTTCAAGCGCCACAAAACACGTTGACACTGCTAAGGAACCCCGAATTAGTCTTTATCAAGAGCGCTCCTACGATTCTATATCAGCGGCAGCTGGTGTGCTGCGCAAGGCTGATTTTCAGGAAATACCGGCTTTTGGTAAGAGTGACAAAGTTGAACATTTTGAAGAAGAATTATCATATTATTCGTCACCCACGCTCCATCTTATTGTATCTTGGATACCGAATCACAAATAAACCATTTGGCAAACTACCCAATAAGTGTGGACGTTGGAAATCTAGTATTTCTATCAAAACGGATGATGTTTTTGTCGGGTGGTCGAGTGGTAGCACTGGTGCCTGTCAAAACTTCACGGCCTTGAAGAAATAAAAAGTTGAACACGTTTTTGGTCCGTAATATTGTAAGTAAAAATATATTATTATGAAATAGGGATGGTTTATGGTGTTTTTTGTGTCTATCCTGGATAAAAACTCGCTGCACTTAAAATTTCTACTGCTACTACGACATTTAAAATCAACCACGCAAGCTGTCAAATGAATGGACGATTACTCGAAATTGTCAAAATTTAACTTTATGCTGTATGTATCTTTATTTATAATGGTAAAAATAAGAAACTAGACCGTCTCCTGAATGTGTACTGTAAATGTGAAAATGTTCTGATGAAAAACGTAAGAGCTACAAAGGATCATATTTCAACTATGACAACTGAAGCCCCCCACTGTGAATAACACGTCACGCAAAATGCGTGTCTGGCACTGAGGGGGAGTATAGTGAATTTACGGCTGGCGTCAAGAGGGTTAATAATAAAGAATTATGGCTGGTAGTTTTTAATAAGTGCAGCCGTTTGAATCTCACAATGTAATGATAAAATATGAACAAAAATGGAAGTACATCCCCACTCCCCCTGGCATGACACCTATCAACGTGGGCGGCCCGATGGCTGAGCCGCGCCGAGTGGTTTCGAAAAGAGACGTACATAGGTCTCCTTCGTCCAGTCACACCGGACCACCCTCAGAAAAATTGCTTTAAAATCAAGAAAATATAGTGTATATGTGTTATCAAAAGTTGGTATTCATTATTGGCCAATGAACTTCATTGGTTGATGCAAAGCAGTCATCAGGAGGGTCTTTTCCTCAAGTTTTGAAAGTTATATAACCTTCATCGGTTTTGCCGGAGCGTCGGAAAATTAAACACAATTTGATCAGATATCATTAAGATATTTAAAGTAGAAATATTGTCAAAGTAACTAAAAGTAATGATGTTTGTGTTATCATTACCATTTTAATTACTTTACATAGGTTTTTGCTTGGCTAAAACGAAATTCAATTGGCTAAAAAATAATTTAGTTCTTTAGCCAATTGGCTAAAAAAAAATCAATTGGCTAAAAAAAAAATTCGTCGTTTAGCCAATTGGCTAAATTTCAGATGGGTCTAGCGCTAGCCCAGCCCTAACACTGCTCTGTGGTACCTACTCGTAAAATAAGTACAGGTAGGCGAGTAATTAGCACACGAAATGATTGTTTTTGACTGATATGCACTGTGTGAGGGTGCTCTTTCTGACACACCTCTAAATGTCCAATTCTTATTGGCTCAGCCCGACCTTGAGACAAGGTCAAAAACCTAGTCTTTTTTCATGATTTTTTGTTAAGCACCGCCCTCGGCTTGAAAGTACTCTGTAAACGGTCAAAGTCGCATGATCGAGAGTGCTAATGAAGCCGTCTATTGGTTAAATCATGTCACACCCACCAGGGGTAGGCCCTCCTATCCCCCTTATAAAATAAGAAACGGGGGGTTCGGGGTGTACCCTCCCCAAAATAACATTGAGAAATAATTAAAAACATTGTCATAACGTCCTCCTGCCTATAATACTGCTATCAACTATAGAGAGGTGGTCTTTTTATATTTTGAGGTGTGTGGGAGGCTTTGCCCCCCAGGAGTTGGGTTTAGTTGAGAGTGCCCGGGGAGCGACGGGGGGTAGGCCCTCGGCCTTATAAAATAAAAAATAGTGGGTTTGGGGGTACCCTCCCCATAATAACATTGCGAAATAATTAACTCTTTGACGGTCGCCGTATTTTGGACGTATGACGTACTTTCACATCACGCAGTCATTGATTTTCAGATTTTATTGTCGTAGATACTGCGAGTTCTACAGGTATACTGAAGAGTCCAAATAGTATTATACTTACACAGGAGACATGAAATGCGATTAAGATTCTCATTTTCACACTTTCAACTCATATTATTATACGTTTTGAAAGAAATCTTAATTATAACCATCCGAGATTTCGATTCTCGATTCAAAACAATGTCATTTGACAGGCCCAGGCTGTTTGGTATTATCGCATGACTCTGTGGTGTAATGATTTATTTAAACTATCAATCAACGCAGAAAGGCATGCTAGACGTTATGGAACAAAAGAAATTATTATCAGAACCAATTTTATTTCACAAAACTAAGGATTTTCTTGATGCTTCTTACCGGCTTGCTAATTTTTCGTGTCGCACTTGACATTGTTCCAAATCTCCCGCTGTGACGTAATGCACAGGCTAGACATGCTCCAGAGAAAGATGGCGATGCTTTTACATCGTATCCGCCAAACAGTGGTGGATTTTATAAATGCTTCCATTTCATCATTATTGTTAAAATCGACATTTTACAGAGAAATATTTTCAGTCTATGCTTACCGCCATGTTAGCTGTCAATTTTGTCATCGGAAACGCTTGTGATTGGCTGAAACAGTAGCCTTGTCCCAGCATGCGTGCTTTGCAATGCTGCTATGCTTGTTAAACGCTGTTGGCAGAGGCTACAGCCTCAGAAATGGGCGTAAACACAGGAAATATAATGAAGGAATAAATTATTTTTGTGAGGTCAGGGTTCACCGCATACAAATGAGTTGTTTACAAATAGATAGCAAAATGCACACCAAATCTTTTGACACTAAAGCCGATGGGATTTTGTGACAACAAATAATTAGATTTAGTGGTCAAAGTTGAGTACCGAAAACTGGTGTTTCATCTCTAAGTATGTTTTCTTTGAAAAAAAAATATTATTTACTATAAAAAGTGGCTTATAGCGAAATAAGGTGATGACTAATGAATGGAGTAGGCGATTTTGATTCACCACGTGGTCTTGTACGATGCATGTTGCAGACGGTTTGGTAGGTACGAGAGTTTGAAGAACGTATGTTTTAGACCGATAAATGCCTTTCCGACCGGCAAAGGGTTAAAAAATGGTCATAACGTCCTCCTGCCTATGATACTGCTATCAACTATAGAGAGATGCTAGTCTTATATTTTTAACACTAAATGTGCTTCCTGAAGCAGTGCTTTCATACAGCTCACTCCTGTGTTAACCATTTGATCACCACAATCCACAACCTGGTGGCATATAGAGACAATTACACTCAAGTAGATGGAATCTTTCTTGACTTCTCCACACTATTTGACATACTTCTCCACAAGCTAAGCCATTGCAAATTTGCAAAGAGCTGATCTGATTGATAGCCTCCTTCTTGAAGACCTCAGAGCGAAGAAATGTATGTGGTTGATCAAGACCACGCTGGCTTGTTCCATATCAAGAAATTCACATGACGCCGTGCTTGGACCACTTCTTCTTGTTACACATCAATGGACTTCACTTTAATTCTGTCATCCAGTGGATGGATTAGTGCAGACCTTCAGCCCTTCAAAAAAACCATTGCAGTGATTCTACACGATTGGCGATCAAATATTGAAACAAGTTGACTTTTTTGTATTTTGGTGTTTTCATCAATGACCAGATTTATTGACAAGTTGTCTGTTACATGCAACAAACTTTAATCACTGGGTTCCTGAGACACAATCTTTCTCAATGCTCCACAGACCTGAAATTACATTTCTTTGTACACATTCTTGACTGGAAGCTACCTGTCAATTATTGGAAACTCACACTAAAAACAAGTCCAACGTAGGAACCCGTAACTCATAGAGCAGCTTGTTTCACCATGAGGGAATACTCTATATACAGTAGTCTCTCCGTCATGCTGCGGGATCTGAAATGAGTCACACGATCCTCCTGTCACAAGCTCAATTGGTTAGCACTTATGCAACAAGTAGTGAACAGGAAAGTGGTCATCCCTGTTAATGAAATCCTCATGGCATCTGACAATCACTCACAATGACCACATTAACACAAGTTTACAAGTAACCAAACAAATATGGACACATTCAGGTATTCCTTCCCTTGGACTATGCCCGAGTGGAACACAATCTTCATCCACAGACTATCAACTGTGTTTTTCTGGAGCCTGTTACAGGAATGACTGAGTTGTGCTGTGCACTTCAAACCATCTCCCCATAGTGGCCTTGCAGATGACCATTTAGAGTCAGGCTACCCAACAATGGTTCATTTCTAATATTCCCCTTCATCCTATTAACACAACTGTTTCCTCCTATGTATCCATGCAATATGAAGAAATGGCTGTAGCATGGATGGAATAAAGCTAATATTACCAAGGAATCAGAAAAAGAATTATTGAGCATAGAGGCCATTTACTCTCATCTTAGAGTAAATTTGTGACTGCTACAAAAGATGTTGATATGAATCAGCTGATATGAATTCCAACAATCTATTCACTATAAATTTTGGAATTTGTGATCTGACTGATGTAACAGATGAGCAATTGAAAATTGTGTTTAAACATAGTGCACTTTTCACATAGGTGATAATTCTGGTCGTGAAAAAGTGACCACAGGAAATGATACAATGTGATACATATAACAGGCTTACAGCTGAAATATTCCCGATTTTAGTAGCTGTCTCACTGAAAGAGGACGTTATGATTCCATTGCTTGGAGGTTGGGGGGGCACGTCGGACGTTCTGCGTGAAATACTATCGGGCAGGTGCTTGCTGGTAAAGTCACTTGAGCACCAGCTTCCATGCTGCAGCACTGAAGGCCAATAGTCCCCGAGATGGTGACATAAAAGGTACTTTTGAGTTCGCACGGTTTATGGGTTGTTTTTTATGTAAAATTGCCGGCTGGATTCAAATATGCTGGTCCCAAAAGTCAAACCCTGTACGTTATTCCGCAAATTAAGGTTTTGTCACAGGTTTCATCACATAATTTGAAACTCCCCTCTCCACTATTATCTCATTGGAAATTGGTTTTAAAGATCATTAAATGTATTTTAATGCATAGGTTTGACATGTTAAAGGTTAGCGCATGCGAGAAAATGCATTTTGTCAAGATAATTAAAATCACTGGATGGTGTTTTGCCCAAAAAGTGAAAAAATATAGGTTATAGACTTTGAGCAAGTGTAGAAAGTTATATATTACAAATTTTGTACGGCAGATATGACCAAATAAGTTGTTGTAATGGATAACCAGTCCAATTACCTACAATCTGACATATTACATGAGTAAATTGGGTGATTAGTTGTGATGTTATAGCCTAATATCTACCCCTACCCCTAATCTATTGAAATTAGTCAAATATGCATGGGCACAGTCATTTCTCTTCAATAACGTTTGAGAGTAGTATATTTGAATCCTGCAAACAGTGTTACATAAGAAATAATTCATATCCTTTACTACTGATTTACTACAAGAAAAAAGAATTTTGTAGAAAGGTTGCTCAGAAGGCCATGTTTGTTAAAGGTACGTAATACGTTAAACGTTTGTATATGTCAAACGCACGTTGCACGTCACACGTACACATACGGGTAAACAGCTAGTTGAATATAAGTAAAATGTCATAAATGGCCTTCTAAAATACACAATTTAATTGGCAGAGCGCCCAAAATCGAATCACTTTGGTGTCGCCTCATACCTCATAGTTGTGTAAAGTTTGAACGAAATCTGTGGAACGGTAAAAGCTCTAGCTTGTCCGGAGACATACATAGATACATAGATACATAGAAACAAAGTGATCACAAGGCTTTCGCTTGAGCTACTGAAGCGACGCAACAATAAGATGGACCATTATCAACCAGCTTTGGGGAGGGTAGTTTTCACAAACCAACTACAATATTGATCTACTATTTTTATCTTACTATTAATATTTTTCAAACTGTTTTGTATATAATCACCTATTACTTGAATTGAAAATTTACAAATAGATTTGAATATGTGTACATTATAGTTATGTATCAATGTTAAGAATACCCTACTAAATAGACCTTAGTATTTAAAAGAGATTCTCATAGAGTTAATATGTATGACTAAGTATGATAACAAATATTTTCTATCAAGTGTACAGTTTTAATAATATATAAAGAAAGTACCATATTTTACATTAAAGTATAAATGTTATAAATTAAGATTACTATAAGTTAAAGTGTTTATATTTTTCTATGTTGTTTTGAAAAGGAACCTGTAGGTTTGAAACTAGTAATAAAACATTTTTTTTGGATTACATTTGTTTAAAATTTTTTGAATACTTTAATTGCATGGTAAGAATGATTGAAGCAACATGAGACCACATGCTATAT
>CM032660.1:31264185-31321735 GCA_019095985.1 Streblospio benedicti
TGTGTTGCCCATGTGATATGCCATTTTGTTGATAAATGGAGATATTATCCAATACAATAAGGAATATGATCATACCTGCCCTATAGAATTAATAAGATATAACCTTCTGCTCACTACCAAGCGTGAAGGGAATGCCTGCTTTCCCAACTAGCCAGGCAGGCCACACCCTCGAATTGGGAACTAATTCAGGCCTGTATAATATAAACTTGGACAGTAGCTGTAGCAGAAGTAGAGGATATGAGTTATTTCTTATGTAAAACTGTTTGCAGGATACAAATATTCTACTCTCAAAGTTATAGAAGAGAAATGACTGTGCCCATACATATTTGACTACGTTTAGTAGATTAGGGGTAGGGGTAGGTATTAGGCCATAACATCACAACTATTCACTCAATTTACTCATGTAATATGTCATTTTGTAGGTAATTGGACTGCTTATCCAACACAATAACTTATATGATCATAACTGCCAGATAGAAATTGTAATGTATAGCTTTCTGCACTTGCTCAAAGTCTGTGACCTATATTATTTCACTTTTCAGGCAATGCAGCATCCAGTGATTACAATAATCTTGACAAAATGCATTTTCTTGCATGGCCTGACCTTTAGCATGTCTAACCTATGCATTAAAATACATTTAATAATTTTTAAAACCTATTTCCATTGAGATAATAGTGGAGAGGTGAGTTTCAAAAAATGTAACGAAATCTGTGACAAAACCTTAATTTGCGGAATAACGTACAGGCTTTGACTTTTGGGACCAGCATATTTGAATCCAGCAGACAATTTTACGTAAGAAACAACCCATAATCCGTGCGCACTCAAAAATACCTTTTATGTCACCATCTCAGGGACTACAAGGGCAAGGACGTTTGGATGTCAATTTTGACCGATTTTGAAATAAATCTTGAAATACACGAAAATCAGACAGGAAAGAGGAAAATGAATGTGGCGTTGCAAGACAGAAGATAAGTGAGATAGGTTTGAGACAAACGCGAGCTGTCCCCGCCCAGCCAACATTGTGTGATGCATGTAAGTTTGAAAAACCTTAGAGTATTAGTATATAGATGCAAATTTTTTTGGTGGGTGGGTCAATTTGCCACCCCTCTGGGGAGGCAATTTTAATCCCAGAGGAATTAATCAAGTATTATATCATGACGAGACAGGCAAATAAGTTGTGTGCAAATTTGGTGAAAATCAAATAAGAAATGAAGTTGTTTAGAAAAATATGAATTGAAATATGAATTGTTGCTGTTTCACAGCAGGTGAGCTAAAAAACTTATTAGGTCTATTATAGTGAAACCTGATGTTCAGTGTATCAAGAAAGTATAACAAGAGGACCATAAGGGTCCTAATATCGCTCACCTGCATGTGTAAATTTCGCTTTAAAATTAGGTGAGAGGTGCCCTGGTGAATAATGAAACAATGCTGCATGCCGCACAATCAAAAACCCCTCTATGTGAGCAAAGCATTACTTTTAGTTCTATGTGAGCTGGGCAGCCCGCTCTATGTGAGCAATGGTGACATTTTTCTGACACGTGTTGTCACATTTTGAGCAACTGTTACAAATGCGCTGGATATTTTCCTGAATGGTAGGTTGCATGGAAAATGGCATTATGTCCTTGTTAATTGGGTTGAATTCATTTGTCTGTATCGCTGCCTGTTAATGAGATCTTTTGGACACTTTTTTACCACTCTTCATTCAATTGAGATGGTGATACAATATAGCAGAGATTTTCAGTCTAAGAACACTATATTTTATGATATAATAAAGCAAAACATCAGTTGGTTTCATATTTCAACGTGTATAAAGGAGTTTGTTAATGGTAAAACGTTTAAAAAGCAGTAAAATGGGGCATTTTCATTTTTTGAAGGCAAACCGCTCTATATGCACACCTTTACTCTTGGCAACTCGTTCTATATGCTCCTTTTAAAACACTTGGCCACCAGGGTTGTCAAATACAAAGAAGTGAATATATTATATGTGCTATTATTTTTTGTCAAACATTCCGTCTCTATGTTAGATGCATGTATTTATAAAATTGTGTATTATAAAGCTGTGACCTTCATACGTTCATAGTAAACCCTTAAAATCTTAAAAACCCCATACCCCCACAAAGTGTAATTCACTATTAAATGAAATGGTAAAAAAACAATAACCAACTAAATACAAACTAAATCATCAGTAAAGAATATTAATTACAATTTTAGAAAATGGCTTCTCATAACAAGACTGCAAGGAAGGTCACTAGAAGTAAGTCTAGTTTTTTTTCCTTCCATAAATATAAAAGGCATAAGGCAGAATTTGAAGAAGGTTACGATTCAGCCCCCGAGCTAGACGCAGACATAGATGATACCTCCGAAAGCTCTGCCCTTCATGAAACTGGCTCCATTACACCTTTCGACCGAATAGTGGTTGAAAATGTAGACGCCCCTAAAAAGGCAAGAAAGAGGACCAGATCGACTTCAGCAAGACGTTTATTTGATGATGAAGACCAACAGTTGCATGATGATTTGGAAAATGCAAAAATATTACTTCCAGCATTTGTGGAAAAATTAAGCAGACATGGGATGATTTGTGACTTTTTAAAATTTATGGAGCTTGTCACAATAATCTTTTCCCTCTCACAAACATAGCCCTTCAACTTTTTCTCGAAGTTGTTCGTTGGTATTCGTGCAACTCCACTACAGAGATGCATTATTCAGAAGCTACAAAACAGTTTTGGCTAGTGGGATATAGACTCTTCCATGGATCATTCATTCGCTTCATGTCAGGAGAGAAAAACGAAGGTGGTGTGCTAACTGCCCAAGGTACTCGTGGAAACTTTAGCCCTCAAAATTCACAAATCAATTTTGCCGTCCCAAGCATCACAAGCCTTCAAAATCTCATTTATGATTACTGGACATCATAGAGCGGTTTGCCCCCAGGCATATAGAGCGGTTTGCCCATGTTTTCAGAGGAAAACTGGAATAACTTTCTCTAAACATCATTTTGCACACTAACATTCACTTATACAAAGCAGAGTATTCCATACTTCACTATAAACACAAACATCTACATGAATGGTAGAGAAAAAGCACTAAAATGCTTGATCTAGATGTTAACATTTGTGTTTTATTGGGGGGTGGTAAAAAAGTGTCCAAAAGATCTCCAAATCTACAAGCCCTAAACCTATCCTCATTCAATCATATTGCTGGTAACATACGATTATTTTCCATGCAGCATACAATTTATTCATAAAATGTTATTTAAGCAGTGATATTGTCCGTGTTTGAACCGCCTTTGGTTTTCAATACCACTATTGCTCACGTAGAGCGGGCTGCCCAGCTCACATAGAACTAAAAGTAATGCTTTGCTCACAGGGGTTTTGAGTGCGGCGTGATGGAATGATTTATGATATCATGTTAACCATTTTTGGCGAGACTTTCGTTGTTATCGCAACATGTGACCCTCTGAGATTTTGCACTCGGCCCGATGAAGTTGTTGCGATAACAACGAAAGTCTCGCCAAAAATGGTTAACTTTGGTTTCTATTGGTATCCAATAAATTCTTTAGATTCAAATATAGTTCTGGGGTCACATGCTGTTTCACAGCTAAATCTAGAAAATATGTGCAACTTTGGTGAAACAGTTTTATCTAATCAGATTCATCATTTATTGCATTTTTTTTTTTTTTTTTGGGGGGGGGGGGGTATAGACCCCTGGGACACCCAGGGGAATGATTCAAATATGATATCATAATGCTGGGCACCCAGACATGCCAGGCGAATGATTCAAATATGATATCATAATGTGACAGCCAAATAAGTTGTATTAAATGATATATGAAGAAGTATTTATTCCAGTTTTTTGGGGGGTGGGTCAATTTGCCACCCAGGGGTACAATGATTCAAATATAGTTATGGGGGTCACATGCTGTTTCACGGCTGACTCTAGAAAATATGTGCAAGTTTTGGTGAAACAGTTTTATTTAATCAGATTCATCATTTATTGCATTTTTTTTTTTTTTTTTTTTTTTTTTTTTTTTTTTGGGGGGGGTTCAATTTGCCACCCAGGGGCATGATGATTCAAATATATACTAATTATATAGATACCTATTGGAACCTGTCATTTTGTCTTTGGCAAGATTTTCGCTCTTGTCGCAAAGACAAAATGACAGGTTCCAATAGGTATCTATATAATTAGTATGTTTATATAATGGAACCCAATAGAAGCTTACATTCTGTGATTCAAATATAGTTCTGGGATCACATGCTGTTTCACAGCTAAGCAAATGAAAAATAAAGAAATTATTTAGAAAATATGTGCAAGTTTGGTGAAACTGTTACATTTAATCAGATTTTTTTTTTATATAGACCCCTGGGGAGCCAATTTTACTCCCAGAGGAATGATTCAAATATGATATCATGATGAGACATTGAAATAAGTTGTGTGCAAGTGAAGTGAAAATCAAATGAAAAATAAAGAAGTTATTTAGAAAAATATGAATTGTTGACTGACAGGCGAACAGACAGACCGTCAGCCGGTTGGCCGACGGACGAAAGGTGATCACAAAAGCTTACATGCTGTTTCACAGCAGGTGAGCTAATAAAAACTATTGGAAAAGAAAATTAAATAAAACTAAAAAACAGAATTGGTTTATGGGTCTTATTATAAAAACAAAATCAAAGAGAAATGAAATGTATCCCAGCAATTCTGAGTGTCTAATGCTACCAATACATCCTCCAACAGTTCTGCTGACATGTCCTTTTCACACAATAAGAAAATTTCTAAACAAATAATAAGGAAATATTATTAAATAAAGCACTTGTTAATCGAAATTACATGCATTCATTTAGTGGTCTGAACCCTAAACAAAGGATGTTGTTACAGCTCCACTGGTCTCACTCACCAAGGCTTGCTTTCATATATGCAACACACAACCTGACTGACAAAGGCTAGAAACTAAGCAAAATGATGTCATAATAGCTCTACTAGAGTTTCCACTCCACTAGCAATTTTTTTTTACTGTTCAAAAGGAACCGTATCTGGCTCCAATTATCCAACACCACTGATGTTTATAAAGTGATTGGATGTGAAATTTTTACAAAATATGGGTATTATTTGAATGTTTCCAAAAACATGTAAACATACAGTAACCGTTCCAATTATATTCTCTGAAAAGGTTCAAATTTTCTGCTAGTGTGTACGTCTTTTCAAGTTTAATATGTGTAGAAAAGGAAAAATTCTCATGTAGGTGCTGTATGTATTTCAGTACAAATCATTTATAATCATTTATAGAATAGACAAGACCTGTGACATATGGTATGCAGCATGTGGTCGCATTTTTTGTTTGTTTTTTTTTTTGTTGTTTTTCTGTTTCTGCTGCCTCACAATCGAAAAACCAAAGTCCTATTTTTTGTGAAAAATGAAATTTAAATTTATTGAGACATGTTTCGACATCTCGAGTGTCCTTCTCAATTTTACAAAACCAAATTCAAACAACATTCGATTGTGAGGCAGCAGAAACAGAAAAACAACAAAAACAAACAAAAAATTTATAGAATAAGAGGCTAGGAAAAAAAATTACAAGCCAAAAAGTATTGCAATGAAATTGGTGTGAGGACTACATACCGTGTCGTGTTTGTGGCTGGCAGTGGAGGCTGTTGTGAAAGAGCGCTCCAGCTCCTGTACGCGCTGCCGTGACGCCTTCAGCCGGCCCTGCAGCTCGTCTACCTCCTCTACAACACACGCCGGATAACATCACCTCTCAGCTCATTCATGATCCTATTATACTCTGTCTCTTAATTACTTACACTATAACAAGATGACCATAAGGGTCCTATATCGCTCACCTGCATTTGTAAATTGGGCTTTAAAATTAAGTTTGAGGTGCCCAGGTGAAAAATGAAACTGTTTCAGTTCATACAAAATGTTTAAGATACACCTAACCCCTAGGAAGGAACAGTCAAAGGAATTGGAATTGGAATTGAAGGCTGTGGAATTGAAATTGGAATTGAACCTCGAGGAGAAAATAGAACAAGTAGTCGACGGGAACGCCATAAATCTCCCCTTCCCTGATCAGGCCCTTTCCCCGATCAGGCCCTTTTAGGTCAATCAATTTTAAAATTAGTAATTCAAATTCATTGTACATACATGTATAAAGAATATATATCGTAGAGACAACACATCTAATCAGAATGAAAATAAAAACCCATCGTATTTAAACTTCATCAAAAGTGGGCTAAAGTACATCAAAATCTAAATTCGTAATAATTTGTTTCTGAAAGCACATCGTATTTTCATGAAAAGAAGGACAAAGTACACTAAATTCTAATCAGGTCTGGAGAGTAAGTAGCACAAGGAAGCTAAATGTGAAATTTGGTGATAATAGGTCGAATACTTCTCCCTGCAGAGTGGTAACAAGGTATTAACATGTATCGCTCATAAGTTCGTCAAAAGTAGGCCAAAGTACACCAAAATCAATTCAGTTGTGGAGACTAGTATAGTGAACAAAATGGTAAAGTTTAATGACCATAGGTGAAATACTTTTCCCAATCCGGTAGTAACAATTGTTTTAGTCAATTTTACGTAAATTTTTGAAAAGTAGGCCAAAGTACTCAAAAATCAAATCACGTGAGGTGATATATTCATACAAAATGTCAAGTTTGGTGATGATAGGTCATTAAGTCTTCCCAGGAGACAGATAAACACAAATTCCTAATAATTTGTTTTTAAAACACATCGTAATTTCATCAAAAGTAGGCCAAAGAACACCATAATCTAATCAGCTCTGGAGAGTACTACACCGAAGCTAGATAATGTTAGCGGTTCGATTGGTAGTGCACCTCGTACAGCTGTGTACACTTGTGTCCAGTGATATGACATGTTGTTAGCCTCAGTATGTAGATCAAGGCCAAAGTACACCATAATCTAATCAGCTCTGGAGAGTACTACACCGAAGCTAGATATTGTTACGCGGTTCGATTGGTAGCGCACCTCGTACAGCTGTGTACACTGTGTCCAGTGATATGACATGTTGTTAGCCTCAGTATGTAGATCAAGGTGAAACGTACTTAATCATGAAGCATGTATGTAAGTCACGTTCTGTGATCATATGGTTCAAGGTGAACATGCAGACAAGCATGTCAGCATGTCTGATGTCTGTATAAATAACCACCACGCAGCAGTAACAATGGGTCTAGTACTAAGTGTCACTATGTCCGAGGTATAGAGTACACGGCAGTTTCATTATGATAGGCTAATGTAGCTATTGTCTGTTATATATATGTATGTATGTGATTGATGTATGAATGAGGAATACAAGTGAATAATAAAGACATTGGAAGTTAAAGGATAGTTATCACTCCGCAGTCAACACGTCAGGATCAACTCACATGTTTAACATGGTGGCAGAGGTGTAATTGATTACCAGCGATACAGCCGACGACCGAAGAGTAGGAGACTGAGTGTAAGAACTGGGAGTGTCAAGCGTGGAAAAGTTTTGGTTGCGAGACGTGCTGTCTTGTGTGTGCGAGTGACCAGGAGGTTGTCCAGCGTGCGGTGAAGAAGTTGTGATGGGGGATCCAGAACCACAGAACAAGCCAGGTGAGGCCGCAGGTGTGAACCTGGGATTACTGCCAGCAATTCTTCAGCAGCTGACAAGCCAAGTCCTGTCAGCTCAGAAAGTACAAGTTGCGGGAGGGATACCACTGCCGATGCTGAAATGGAGTGAGAAGAACCCGAAACGTAACTATGAACAGTGGCGTGCAATGATGGACTCGTACTTCGTGATCAACAAGATTCCTGATGATGAGAAGTGGCATCATGTGGTAGCAAGCGCAGGTGTACGCGGCATCGAACTCATGGCGGCGTGGAACATGAGCGATCAGGAGAAGAAGCAAGTCAACAACGTGTTCAACAAGTTCCAGCAGCACCTGCGCGGTACGGTGAACAAGTGGTGTGCCAGACTCGAGCTCTCTTCCCTGACCCAAGGTGCAAGTGAAAGTGTCAGTGAATTTGTGGTCAGAATACGGAATAAGTCCAAAGATTGCGGATACTCAGCACAAGATGAGGCGGACTCGAACATTACGTTCCAGCTTATCAAGGGATCCGTGTGGCCAGGATTGCAGAAGTTGATTGCTACGGGCAATGACTTAGCGCTAATAGATGCCATCACAGAAGCTGACGCTTACGAAGCCACCCAGCTGAATTGCGGTGCATTCAGTGGGAAATCAGTGGATTATGTGAGGAGCAGCAAAGTGGATAAGGTGTGCCAGAGGTGTCTGCGGCAGCACGAACCACGGAACTGTCCTGCATTCGATTCAGACTGCCTAGCTTGCAGGTCTACGGGACACTGGAGAGGCAGCAAGTTGTGCCCCAAGGCGCAGAAGTAACGCGGCCAGGGCAAGAGCAACGCTTTGCGCAGGAAGACGCCAGCTAAGAGGAAACAGCGGCGCAGCGTGAAAGGCGTCTCAGTTGATGGCAGCGACGAGGATGACGACGACGACCAACCAAGTGACGAGAGTGAATCCGGGGATGAGCCAGGTCTGAACGTAGGACTGTGACATGTTGGACACGTACTTGTGAGTAAAGTTGTGTGTACGTCTAGTAGAGACAGTTTGTATAGTGTTAATAATGATAGATACATGCAAATTATATGTAACCTAGACCTAGGAGTGCCTAATAAGAAATCTATGTATAAGTTTGAAGTTAAAACTGAAATTGTCAACAAGTTAAATGAAATGATCGATCTAAGCGTCATAGCGAAGTGTGATGACGATATTACCTCTGAGTGGGTAAATAGTTTAGCCTTTTCGAGAAAGTCAAATGGTGATCTTCGGATCTGCCTTGACCCAAGGCACCTAAACAATGCCATTAAGCGTACTCACTACAGAGCACCAACTTTGGATGAAATAACACACAAGATGTGCAATGCAAAGGTATTCTCGAAACTTGATGCCAAACATGGCTACTGGGGAATTGTTCTGGATCGTGAAAGTCAGAATCTGTGTATGTTCCAAACCCCCGTGGGAAATACAAGTTTCTCTGTTTACCATTTGGTGTGTGTGTTAGCCAAGACATATTACAAAAGCATATGGACGACATATTGAAGCGTGTCCCTTGCACCGACACAAGTGGTGTGAGAGGGATGCAAAGTGCACAACATAATGGTCTGGTTTTTAGACCTGAGAAGTGTCTGATTAGGCAAGCAGAAATCCAATTCTTTGGAATGATGTGGAATGAATCCGGAATGAAGCCGGATCCCAAAAAGTGTGACAACATAAAGGTTTGAACCCCCCCCCAAAAAAAAAGCAACTAGACGCTATGGTAGAAGTATAAGGTCAAGCCTTCCTGTAAGATATACTTATTTTAAAGAGAGAAGGGAGGAGTTGTGGAAAATTATAATGAGAAGTCTGAAGAACCTACCGATTGCAAATCAGGCGTTTGGCTAACTACCCATTGAATGTTGACGTCGGATATCTAGTATTTCTATCAAAACTGATGATGTTTTTGTTGGGTGATCGAGTTATGCCTGTCAAAGTCGACGACGATGAAGAAATCAAGGTTTGAACACGTTTTTGGTCCGTAATATTGTAAGTAAAAATATATAAGTATGAAATATGGATGGTTCATGTTATGTTACTTGTGTATCTTCAATAAGACGTAGCTGCAATTAAAACTAGATCAGCAAACGTTCAAGGAACGTATGAATTTCCCACAGGGATGTGAATGACTTGCCATGAACAGACAGCGTGAGCATAACACTTCTAATAAATGTCAACCATTCCCCTGATACATTTTTTTCCAATTAAAAAAAAATATAAATATCTTTTTAATTCTATCAAAGTGTAGTTATTGGTGGTTCACATATATTTTGACATACAAGAAAAATGGAGTTTACTCATTTCTGAATCCTACCACAATAATAATAATATATAGTTATCCAGAATCTGTTTTTCAACCTGTATATAGGTGGTAACATGAATCTTCGACCATTATGATACCTTTGTTATTTTTATGTTTATTTTTACTACGGCAATTTTCCTTATAAAGAATACTGCATACCGTGTTGCCGTGACGTACATAAGCGTACATATAAGACATGCAAGCGGGTCTCGTGTACTGGATGATGGCTATGTAAAGCAAAAACGCAATATAATATACCAAAATATATGTGAGCAACCAGTAGCTCTAGATGTAAAAAAAAATTCATTCATTTTCAAAACATTTGGTGGGAAATAAAAAAAAAACACTTGCGAGAGATGGGTATCCCCCCAGCTTGCACTCATCCCCGAGGCACCGCATACTCGGCTTCGCCAAGTACATTGACACATCATCCTATACCATTTCACGTTTTGGCTGTCAAAAGCTTCGTCGTACAAGTAATTCGTTTGGGGTATAACGACAGTGCCATCATGTTTAAAACTAGATAACTATATGTAAAACTGCATAAGTAATCATCATGCACAATTTATTTTAATGTTACGTTTTTATTTTAAGAGAATATAAAGAAGTTTAACCCTTTACCCCTCAAAACGGCTTAAACCGGGCCTTGGGCCCTCTCCCTCAAATCGGCCTAAACCGGCCGGCTGATTTCACGTGTTTGGCTGTCAAAAGCTTCCTTACACAAGTCATTCGTTTATGGTATAGGAGCGGTGCCATCATGATTAAAACTAGATTACTATATGTAAAACCGTATGAGGAATCGTCGTGTATAATTTATTTTAATGTTTAGCTTTTATTTTAGAGAATATATAAAAGTTTCATTTGACAGCAATAATTTGCACTTACACGGGCGCCATGTTTGCGCATATCGCACTAAATGGAAAAACCTCAATGTTTGATCGCGTTGTAGACATACTCATAATGGTTCAATCTTGATGAGAAATACATATTCGTGTTTCTAAAAGCTTAAGCTTTATTATGATATAGAAATGAGTTCCAAAAAGACCCGATAAATATTTTCAATTATTTTCTAAATTACCGTGATTTATTTATTCGAAACTACGCTACAAATTTCGGGTATTTTACCGCAGTCCTAACCGATCCGAACATGGCCATTGGAAATGTGTTGCTTGTTTCAAAACATTTGTGAAATTGGGACTGGGGTAAGCCTAAATGGCTGCTTTGTATTTTAGTGAAAAGATTGTTGAAATACGAGCATTTTTAAGGAAATTATGGTAGTTTAAAGTTGGCAATGCAGCTCCGACAAATGGAAAGATTTTATACGCGCTACGCTGCAAATATTTCAAGGATACAAGGGCTGTCATGTAATAAAACGTGAGGGGTAATGGGTTAATTTTGAGAGCATGTTAATCTGCAATCACTGCGGCCATTGTTATGCGCATAGGAGTAAATGAACAAGAGGACCATAAGGGTCCTAATATCGCTCACCTGCATGTGTAAATATGGCTTTAAAATTAAGCGAGAGGTGCCATGGTGAATGATGAAACAGGTTCAGGAAGCACATTTAGTGTTAATATAGGCAGGACGTTATGATCAATTCTTTTTAATTATTTCTCAATGCTATTATGGGAAGGGTACCCCCCGAACCCCCCGTTTTTTATTTTACAAGGCCGGGGGCGTACCCCCCAGACGCTCCCCGGGTACCCTAAAAAAAAAAAACTCCTGGGGGGCAAAGCCACCAACACACCCCAAAATACAAGAAGACCACCTCTCTATAGTTGATAGCAGTATTATAGGCAGGAGGACGTTATGACCATTTTTTTAATTATTTCTCAATGTTATTATGGGGAGAATACCCCCGAACCCCCCGTTTTTTATTTTATAAGGCCGACAGCCTACCCCCCCCACCCCCCACCCCCATACGCTCCCCGGGCACCTTTAACCATAAACCAAACTCCTGGGGGGCAAAGCCACCAACACACCCTACCGTTGTTGATATGATTTTACACCAAATCATGAATGAAAGCTTTTACTATGATACTCTGATTGGCTATGCAACGTGATTGACAGCTCAGGGGCTGGCAGGTCACTTCGAAATTGTTATGCAAGAAATCCGTCTCGGCCATTAAGAGGTGTGTCAGAAGAGCACCCTCACACAGTGCATACCCAGTCAAAAACAATCATTTCTCCCAGGGAACCTGTGGGAAATAATTACTACTGATACTACGCCCCTAAAAATCGCTCGCTATATTGTCAAATGAATCGGCGATTACTCGAAATTGTCAAAATTGAACTTGATGCTGTATGTATCTTTGTTAATAATGGTGAAAATAAGAAACTAGACCCTCTCCTGAATGTGAACTGTAATTGTGAAAATATTTTGATGAAAAACGTATGAGCTACAAAGGATCATATTTCAACTGTGACAATTGAAAACCCCTGCTGTGAATAACACGTAACGCAAACTGCGTCCCTGGCACTCATATCAGGGGTATCATAGTGATGTCTGGCTCCCAGGGGGTTAATCTGGCGATTTTGACCGTAAGGAGACTTGCTGGAGATAAAAGAACTTTAAGGGTTTCGGGAATGGAATTTGGTTTATGGACCATACAAAAGATCATACAAAAACAATGAAAAATTCAGTCAATGTTAATTTTGACTGTACCGAAATTGTATACATGATCTTTTGTATGGTCCATAAACCAAAATCTATTCCCGAAACCCCTAAAGTGTTACACATTTTTAAAAGGGAAATGCTTGTACTTTTATACTAAAATAAAAAACAAGCACATGTTGAGATTTTATTTTATTTCCAGCAAGTCTCGTTAAATGACCTGATTTCAGCTTGGGTCCATATCTGGTGTTAATCACTATGGTTCTAATACATACACATACCTAGTTTCATGTGTCTACTCACGAGTACAGGATGCCCCTGCACATTTACCATTTCCTCTTCCACTAAAGGCCGCGTCCCACTAGTTTTGACGCATGGTCGACACAAATTCTAGGGATTTCCAGGCAAAAAAATTTATATGTCGAGCATCTGCTGATAGATAACCCCATATGCTCCCAGTACGCGGCGCATGTTAGGCGCATGTTTGGCGTATGGTCAAGGAAAAAAAATCAATGGATTATCGATCGGCGTATGCCGTATACGCTTTCGATGTTTTGCGCAGCCCAAAGTATTGGGAGCGTAAAAGAATGGACCGATCGATAATCTTCCTAGAAATATTTTGCCGGCGTACGGGCAGCGAGGGTCACACGCACGTGCAGCGTAAAACTAACGTCAGGTCGATGTAGGGTCGGCGTAGTCGGCAGATGCTTAGCGTGAAAAAATCTAGCTGTCCGACCGATTTTTATCAGCTGAACGTAAGTTCCCAGTAAGTTCCCAGTGCGCCGGAAGCAGTGGGACGCGGCTTTAAAAGGCATAATCATTTCTTTTTCAAATGTTATGTGGAAAAAAAGAGTAAATTATCTGGAAAAAGCTCAAATCTCTGTGATAAAAATCAAATGACTCTAGGAAAACCTCCTGCAACTCCCCTACTCATAAATCTGAATGTTCCCTAAATGTAGGTCAAGATAAACACGGGTTGTACATGACATAGAACAAGACGTAGGGCCTACATGATAGCTGCAGTTGGAAAACTACAAAATGCAACCTTGGGAAACAAAGTTACAAAAGAAAATCTACTTTATAATAGTAAATATGGTAGCAAACAACAAACACTGCATCAGCATTCTATAATGCACATGTAGCTGCTTTCACCAACATGGCCAACATACTGAGATCAGCTCAGCTTTCACACACCTCCAAGTTGGCAGGCATCATGTGATTTCTTTGTTATGGTTGTATGCAAAATATATTACATCACTAGCCTTTGACATAGACGATTCATGACAGCAGCCACAACAAACTTTGGGGTACAGTGGCTAACCAGTGTTTATTATAAGTAGGCTTGCATGGGGGCAAGGCTACCTAAGCACAGGGAGCAAAACAGTCACCAAAACAAGATCCAACTGGCCAGTGTTAAAGGATGTGTTCATATTGCATGTTCTACGCATTTACAGATAAACACAAGTATCTGATAAACCAAAAAAAAGGTATGTGAGTCTTCTAATATATGCCTATATTAAAATGTAGAAAAGAGTCAATGGGTGATGACGTGGATTGTTTTACACTGCAAATATTTGTCTGCATATTACTTTGTGAACAGCAGATGGACAGAAAGTAGGATGAATGTTACATTCTTATAGGATGCACTATATATTAAGATGTCAGAAAATAGGTTTAGCTATGTCGTATGTAAAAGTTATTTTTCAATGTTCTGATAATTACATGCAATATTCTTTGTGATGTTTGCAAACTATTACTAAAAATAATAGATTATACAATACATCAATACATATGGTTATTGTTATACTTAAACCCTATTATTCATGTGAAAAAAATCAAATAACATAAAACTTAATACATGTACATGTACATGTATTACGGATATAAACATATATTGGGTATTTCGATAAAGAATACTCATTAAAAGATCCAATATTACAAGGAAGGCAAAATGTTGCACAGTACAACATGGTGTAGCTCTAAGTATAACTGTTATTGATTCAGAGGAAATTGTTGCCAATAAGTTTAATTCTTTCAGGCATCATAAATGAAGTGATTATCACCTTTTATTTGTATACCAGAGGGAGAAACATTATATTGAAGCACATTAAGCTTATTATCAATGAAGATTTTAAAAGCCATAATTAAAATGGCAAGTTTTGAACATATTTTTTTATACATCACACAGTATGTGTCATTATATACTGTTCTTTTACCATATACATGAATAAGTGAATGAAATATAACATTTGTCACTAAATGCTATTGATGTATACACTGCAAACAGTACTTGGCCAATGTCCAACATCAAGGACACCACTACTTGCTCACCAATGATCTGTTTTGGGTACTACGTCCAGCGGGCCGGACCAATAGCGGTTAGGATATTTGTCCGGCGACCCCACCAGATCAATAGCGGTTAGGATATTTGTCTGGCGAGCCGGAGGAGTTCATATGTCCGCTTTTATTTGTGCTTTAATATGTATATTCCAGTGACGAAATCAATTCAACTTATAATCATGTTAATTGCATAATTGAGAATGATATACACACATGTTGCATGTAAAACAGAATCCTATGTAAAGACAAACAGATCCGTATTTGTTACATTACCTGCAACAATGTAACGATACAACTTAAAAACAGCTCGTTACATGTCCTTTTCTAAGAACTATACAGAGCAACTTGTATCGGCGGACATAATTATTGTGCATACAAGAAATTAGAATTGTGTTTTTAAATCAGTGTTGATTTGATATAAATAATAAATATTAATATAAATTACCCCCCACCCCACCCACCCCTGAGGTGTCTTGAGCTGTAAACAAACATCGTGACTTGTGACTGTGCCTACTGGGATACTGTCTTTAGCCTGTAGATCTATGTGTGTATCTGCAATGATTTTTTACATTGAAGGCTTATTGACAGGGTTGTACATTATTCAAAGTTTTATAAATATGGTAAGTAATTTTTGCTCCACTTTATATTGGACATACTTACATAATGCATATTTCTAATCTCTATATCAATAGTTGTTGATACATTGATATGAGAATTTGTGTTCCTAACACTATTCATAATGTCTTTATAATATAAAACTCAATGTGGGGTGATTAGATAGGTAATGCAATGCCTCTGTCTAGACGTAACGTGATAAAATGATGCATGTCCACAAGCCGGTCTCACAGCACAAAAAATGTCAATTCTCCAGACTCAAGCTCATTATGGACAAAACTGGTTTAAAATATGGACATATACTGCTGCATGCGAGTGGATTGTATATGGGTAGATGTGACACTGAATCTGTACACTCTAAGCCCATACCATAAGCAGAGTTTTTTTTCCCATTGTGCCAAGGGTGCATGGTGCTCAAACATGGTGTAAATGTTTGTGCTTTGCAGGTGTTTGGACACACGAATTTCTGGAGTCCACATTGGGCATAGTATATAATGACAGTCACCTACTTTTAATTTACTAAGGCTTGGCTGCTCACTCCGCATGTCAGTCATTACATTACAGTAAAATCGTCTGAGGAGGTGGTAGCTGTTCATGTCCCTTTAATATGCTGCTTAAATGAATGAAACTTTCATAATACACAGAACATTATCATATTGCTTCTATACAAGCATATTTGTTTGGCCACTGTTCATAACCTTTAAGTGATCTAAATAATGACAAACTGTCCAAGTTTAAGTTTCATAAATTCAATATTTGTTAAGACATTTCAACTGGAAACCAGCCAAATATTTTACCCAATAAAGAGGTCATTGTTGGGAAGTCCTTTATCAGTGCATCAAACCTCCAAATTTATGCTTATCTAAAACTAATGCACCTATTTTAGCAAAACCTCTTAAGTAAAAACAAAACTCGTCCAGCAGCAGCACAATCTTTCTTTGGGTCTAGTCAACTTTCTTATAATAAAACTGTTATTTGTAGTAAAAAAACTATCATTAATTAAACTTTTATCAATGTTATAAAACTTCTACATATTTATAATTCTGATATCATTAAATACTGTGCAGTTGATTGCTTTTCAGTTATGAAATTGACAAGATCTGCCACATATACAATGTTGGGCCTCTATTTTTTGATGTTATGGTTTACAGACACACAGGATGCTCAACTGCAGGGATGCATTTAGGAAATTAAGAAAGGGGGCCAATTGGCCCCCTCATTCAGGAAAAGGGGGCCATCCGGTCAGATTGAGGCCCCCCGGAAAAATTTTTGGGAAAAGTAAGCAACATTAGGCTATTTCGGGGCATATTTGGAATGAGATTGCGCAATCAAGAAATCAATTCACTGGTACAGATTATTCTTTTTCTAAACAACAAAACAAAAATAGTTAACAGTTGGGCTTGGCATCTGTCTCATGGATGAGCTTGACAACATCAACAAGCAATAAATCAAGTCACCTGTCTCACGAGTTTGTTCACTTATATGTCCTGCAGAGATATTCCTTGGTTTGGAAAAAAAAAACTTAATATATACTTTTCTGAGACATTGCTTTTTATTACCTAGATTATCTACACGTGCTACATTTACCTGGATCCTGTACTGGCCAGATCTTCATCACTTCCGGTTATCTCTAGCTCAGCTTTTTATTCATTTGATTATATATTATATCATCTAATTTTTCGCGCTATCAAATATATGCATGGTTACCAGTACAACAATAACACAGTTGCCAACAATACATATGTGAATATTAGTGACGTTGCATACGCAAATACAGCAATGCTACTACGAAGCTCCTAAAGCCGATTATTTAAATCACGCATGTGTACTCTACAGATCTATATGCGACTCGATTTCAAAATCCCGGCTGGTGCATGTTGTGTCAAAACCGGCGTGATATGTTACGGTGTGCCATTCAATCGAGCGGGACAGTAATGGCCCTGCCCATGAGACAGTATATTTTGTTTGAAGAAGACATAAAAATCACGATATTTTATTAATATGGCGCAGTAGGTTACGAAAAATGCGCAGAGCATTCTTGTTTTGCGCAGATCACGGCGCAATGAAGTTTGTAAGTTGCGCCATTAGCTGTCAAAACGCGTGAATGGTGCAAAGGCGCTGCCCAAATGCATCACTGCAACTGTCGTTGTCGGAGGAAATTTAAAAAAAAATAATAAAAATAAAACATTTTCACAACGCACCCGAATAATACTGGCGGCGCTGCAGCTGCAGCCACGTATTTGCCTAACTCAACGGCGAGTAATTTGAAATATGTTCCTACTTCTTTAAATATCTACCACATGGACATATACATGGAATATAATGGATAACAGTTCATTTATTACATACTAGGACACCTTATTGTTATAGTATGATGTATATCAGAAACGATTCCAATGAGTATTTTAAGTCGGAACAGGCCATTTGATTCAACGTCTCGTATTATTGCCCCTTTTTTTCAGCGGCGGAATTAAAAAAATACAATTTTTTCAATTTTATTTTTATTCCTAAATCCTGTTTTTTTGAGCGGCGGGTCTGTAAACCGAAAAATCAAAAAAAAGGCCTTGCCTAATGAATGTACTTTAAAACATTCACGCTTCCATCGCATGTTACATGTATATTCTATATACCATAAAAATGTGAGTATAAGTAGTTTTTTTACTAAAAATAATAATCCTAAATCATAGAGGTAGACTTATAATCAGGTCTAAACATTACCACGGTTGTGGTCATGATGGACGATAATGTAGCAACCATGTTTTATCAACACTGTTAAAGTACATCTTTATTCAAGTGGCATTCTATTAGGAATAATTCCACTCTATTAAATACATTCTGTAAAAACTACCATTTTTCATCACGTCAAACAATTAAATGCAATATTATTATCATTTTTTTAAATGTCTTCAATCCAGACCACCATTTTAATATTCAGTAAACGTTGTGTAACTCTCTGGTAGGTCATACAAATAAAAAATAATAACGCACTGGCAGTACTACCATAAACAAATGGTTGAAACCTAACCCGGATTCGAGTACAAAAGTGTCAAAGCAATGTTTTTATAAATTACATGCACAGATGTTAATGTTTTGGAAGATTTTCAAGCATTTAAAAAAAATTTTAACTAAAAATTCTTCATTTTGATGGCCAAAGATGGGGTGTCAACTTTTTTAGTTGAGTTAGATGTTAATATATATAATGGCTTGAATACATTTTAGCCGACTGTTCACAAACGAAAATTTAGTTTAATCTAGTATAAAATGTATCTTAATTTTATCAAAAGTAGACCACAATACACTAAAATCTTATCACGTCTTGAGCACTGTACAGTGTAGGTCCGAATGTCCAGATGCGGATTATCCGTAAATCCGCTTTATCCAGACATGGAATCTTGGTCCCATTTTTAGAGTTCAGACTCGAACATCGTATTAAAATAATTTCTCCGAAAAAAATCTCAAATAGGGGAAAATATTGCAAGTAGGCAATCAAATAGGCGCTAGCCTCGTCACTCGGATTCTATTGATAATCTAAGTTACGTTACCGGTCCTTTATGGGGTGATAGAGACTAGATTGTCACACTAGATCTAGATTTTTAACAAGAAACAGGTTTGAATTGGGCCTATATGTTACAGGTTGTTTTCTGGATAATGGATTGTTTTGTTGTAAAATAAATATCATATTCGCAATCAAGACTTTTTTCTCGTTAAATACATGCATTAAACTTCAAAATCCGATGAAAAATAAGCAAGATATTATATAATTAATTTAAAAACGTTAAAACTTCAAAAAGTTCACAGTCGTGCATGTTAGAAGCACGTGGTCACTATTGTCGCCAATAAAAATAATAAACCAATAGTGACACTTAAAAAACATTGTTTCTAGAGGTCAATACGTGTTGAATATTCCAATAATCATGATAGATGTACAATGGATATTGATTAGAAACTGACGGTAATGTTACTTGTCAGAAATATGCCAAAACGTTTGATACTTGTTCGATGCTCGTATTATCGCCCATGTCATCGTCTATCAGAATAGTCGTGGGTTACTACCATGATATCCGGACGCCCGAATATATATAAATAAAACTTAACATAAAAAATCATCTTGGACCTAACCTTTTCATATCATAAGTAAGTGGAATACTTATAAAGTTACAAAGTTTCCAAAATGAAAACTTAACCAAAGTGATCTAGATTATTTTTTTGACTACACTACACTACTACTTACTATTTACAACATACACTGACGTTGCGGCGACCATCGCGGTGCCTTCCACCGAGTGACTGTTTTGGTCCGATGACGTCACAATGGCGCGAACTGGGTTTCCGTCAGGTGGAGTTCCTGGTGGAAAGCAGATAGAGGAGGTTCGGGGGGATGCTCCTGCCTTGGTTGAGGTTGAGCTTCGGGCGGTGCGTGTAGATCTTGATGGCTTCCAAGATCTTACGTCGGAAGGTGTGATCTTCTCTGCCTATGACTCTGGCTGACTCACTACTGAATAGATGTCCAGTATTCTCTGTGTGGATCTGTATGGCAGACTGGATACTGTGCGGGTCCAGATGTTCCTTCAGTCTCGTTTGCAGATTCCTGCCAGTTTCCCCAATGTACGTTTCATGTCATACAACACTCCACACATTTTCTTTGGGTCGTCTTTGTCCTTGGTTGAAGGCACCGCAATGGTCGCCGCAACGTCAGTGTATGTTGTAAATAGTAAGTAGTAGTGTAGTGTAGTCAAAAAAATAATCTAGATGAATAGTCCTACTACTAGTAATAGTCTACATAAAGTTAACCAAAGTGCTTGAGGTTTCCCTGAACTTCCATTGTGTGTATGTCAGATAGATGATGGAGCCTTCGCATCTGCCTGCATGGATGTGCCGCGCATGTGAGACGCGAGTGGCGCCAGCGCTGTGTGTGCTACCCATATGCGGACATCACTTCTGTGAGCGCTGCCTCCAGCTATGGGTTGGCAACTACGTGGCCCAGTACCAGGGCTGTTGGGATGAATTCCCTTGCCAGATGTGCTGGACGTTGTGCAAGGTATGGGGCACTGCTTTTGACATACACATTTAGTCTGTGTTAACAGGTACGATTATCACATTCCAACTTCTTAATCTTCACACTGCTTTAGGAATATCCCAGAGTAATATATCTATACGTAGCCCTCCTTCATAAAAAAACTGCAGCCCCTGATTTAAAAGGCATCAAACAGAACAAGTAGTTGTCGGGAACGCCGTAAATCTCCCCTTCCCCGATCAGGCTATTTCCCCGATACGGCCATTTTGGGTCAATCAATTTTAAAATTAGTAATTCAAATTCATTGTCATACAAAATATCAAGTTAGGTGATGATAGGTCATAAAGTCTTCCCAGGAGACAGATAAACACAAATTCGTAATAATTTATTTTTAAAACACATCGTAATTTCATCAAAAGTAGGCCAAGGTACACCAAAATCTAATTTTCACCTTAACTTTAAAGTTTAATGACCATAGGTGAAATACTTATCCCAGTGCAGTGGTAACAATAGTTTTATTCGAATATTTCATAAATCTTTTAAAAGTAGGCCAAATTACACCAATAGCAAATCACGTGAGGAGAAACAAATTTAAGTTTGGTGATGATAAGTCATAAACTGTTCCCAGGAGACAGATAAACACAAATTCGTAATTATTTGTTTTTAAAAAGATATCGTAACTTCATCAAAAGTAGGCTAAAGTACACCAAAATTTAATCAGCTCTGGAGAGTAGTCCAACGAAGTTAGATATGAAGTTTAGTGACCATAGGTTAACCCATTCATATCTGCATACGGAAAACGTAAACACATAATGTAAACACTAGCGAACAGTGCCATTTGACAGATTTAAGTCCAAGACAATAACTTTTCTGGGGCCTCCATATATGCTTATTTTTTTACGTAAATTGTGTACGTACTCAGAATCGCATAGAGTTTCTTATTTTTATGACACAGTAATAGGAATATGGCTATATTTGTCTAGAATATTTTGCCGGCCTCGATTAAAAATGACAGGTTCGAGATACACTTTAGAAAGACGAATTATTAAACAATGCGTCTGGTTTGAGAAATATCCTTTCGTCCATGACTTCATAATCGGTTTATAATGGTTCCGACACGTGAATTTGTGATGGGTATGTTAATGTGACGAAAATCCATTCGTTTCAAAAATTATTTTACATCCAAGCAATTTAACTGGTTTGCCATTTTCAATAGGAAAATTAGCCTTCATAATCGGTTTATAATACCTCAACACCGACCATAGCGTGATGCGGGTATGTTAAGCTGCTCCAAAGCCGTTAATGCTTTAGAAAAATTAGGGGTTTGGTGACATCCGCGATGTTTCGAATTTAATTAAGGCCTTATTTGGAAGCAGGAAAATTAAGTAGGTTTTTCACACGCCGCGTCATTGAAAACAAGACAAACCAAAGTCTAAACTGAAGAGAGCGGCGTTTTTTAGCTGCTATACAAGCGTTGGGGTAAAGCAGAGGTCTAAATTAGAGTATTTTGAGCTTGACATTTCGCAGTGTAAATCACGTGTTTATTAATAGCCTTATTCTTACAAATGATGCAGGAATATTATTCCACAAAATTTACATAGTCAAATAAGTCCCCCTAAAACACTGGAGCATGACATCACTGTTTATATGTAAAAAAATGGCGATATTCAGACTTTTCTGAAAAGGACGTAAAATTATCAAGGGGATCCCGATTATCCGTAAAAATCCGCTTTATCCGGATTATCCATAAATCCGCTTTATCCGGACGTGAAATCTTGGCCCCATTTTTAGAGTTAGGAACTCGAACATCATATTAAAATAATTTCACCGAAAAAATTGCGAATAGGGGAAAAAATCGCGAATAGGCATTAGGCAAGCAATAGCGTTAGCCTCGTCACCCGGTTTCTATTGATAATCTAAGATATGTTACCGGTCCCTTATGGGGCGATAAAGACTAAATCGTGTCCAAGATCTAGACCGAGATTTGAATTGGGCCGATATGTTACCGGTTGTTTTCCGGATAATGGATTGTTTTGATTGTAAAATAAATATCATATTCGTAATCTAGACCTTTTTCTCGTTAAATACATGTATTAAACTTCAAAATCCGATGAAAAATAAGCAAGATAATTAACATTATGGCAATCAGAATAAAAAAGTTTGCGGTCATGCATGTTTAGAAGCACGTCGTCGTTATGCTATTGTCGCCATTGAAAATAATAAACCGATAGTGCAACTTAAAAAAATATTGTTTCTAGAGGTCAAAACATGTTGATTATTGTAATAATCTTGATAAGTGTACAATGGATATTGATTATAAACGGAAGGTAAGGTTAATGTCACTTATAAGTCCAGAAATATGCCAAAAACGTTCGATACTTGTTCGATACTCGTACTATCGCCCATGTCATGGTCAATCAGAATAGTTATGGGTCACCACCGTGATATCCGGACGCCCGCTAATTCGGACATCTCATCAAGGTTCCGAGGGGTACGGATAAGCGGACCTGTACTGTAACAAGTTTTATTACGTAATGCTCCTAAGTTCGTAAAAAGTAGGCCAAAGTACACCAAAGTCAATTCAACTGGAGACTAGTATAGCGAACTTAACTGTAAAGTTTAATGACCATAGGTGAAATACTTTTCCCAGTGCAGTCGTAACCGTAGTTTTACTCGAATATTCAAAAAAAAATCAAAAGTACGCCAAAGTACACCAGTATCAAATCACCTGAGGAGAGTGATATAGACATACCAAATGTCAAGTTTGGTGATGATAAGTCGTAAACTGTTCCCAGGAGACAGATAAACACAATTACGTAATATTTTTTAATTTTAAAACACATTATAACTTCATCAAAAGTACGCCAAAGTACACCAAAATCTAATCAGCTCTGAAGAGTAGTACAAGGAAGCTAAATATGAAGTTTGATGACCATACGTCAAATACTTCTCCCTGTAGCGTGGTAACAAACTTTATTGCGTAACGCTCGTAAGTTCGTCAAAAGTAGGCCAAAGTACAAAGAAAATTTTTTGAGGCATACTTTTTTCCTCAAACAAGACATATTCAATGTGCAAATCAATAGCTCAAGTAGTCTTCGAGTTATCAGACTGTTTATTTCGGACGGACTCACGGAAGCAAAGCAAGAAATACCCATGTGCCCATACTCGTCCCATTTGGCGCATTTTGTGTGTATCTGTATTCTTCCTATGAAATGTGATACAGTAAAAGTTCCCAACAACGGAGCAGTGTTCAACGGAAAATACTAGCAACGGAAGGAATTGCTGTGCATTAACATTTTCCACTATATAAATAAGTAATATTTGGAGTGATCAACGGAATGTCATTAGCAATGGACAACGGAAGGCATTTTAGACTAAAAACAACGGAATTTCTTTGTTCTGTGAGCCATTTTTCTCGCTTTCGCATGCGGTTTCGTTATGTCGTAACAAAGACGTAAACACTCTAACCGGCCAATCACAGCGCATTCCGATATGTGACTCGGACTCAGTTGTAGCAGGTGCGCGGTGATATTTAAATGACACCCTGTATTTTGCGCATGCGCCTTGTATACAGGAAAATCCATATCAGAAAAAAACAAAGGCAAAATTAAATAGTAATCTAAGATTATGGAGGATGTACTCACGAAAATCTTTGTTAAAAGATGCTAACATAATAAATATTCGTGTATCAGAGAACTGCTATCAACAAACGGAGAATGCATTCGTTGTATCAAGCAGGATTCAGTAAGTAACCTCGTGACTGAGCGATAATGGATGCAGATGTTACATGTGAATATTATGTTCAGATGACTAATCAATGGAAACCCCCTACAACGGAAGAAAATTGGACTGCAAAGTGGGTTCCATTGTTGAGGAGATTTACTGTATGTTCTTTGATTTCTTATTTCCATTATCTTAACATGCATTTTTTACCATGTAGAAATTAAAAGTGTGTTTGGACCCAGGTAGAGCCATCAACGCATCATTTTTAACAATCTACATATGATATTCTACATTGTCTTGTAAACAAATGCCTTTTGTGCTTTGCAATTGTAGAAACACGTACTTATCTTTATTATTCAGAATGTGTCTCACAAAATTTGTTTGAAATAAAGTTGATTTTTTTAATTGGGAATATATGAAGTCATTGGATCATTATATTACTCCGAGTCACGTTAGATGTAAGGGTGTATATGCCATAGTCTCTGGTGGGAGTTGGCACCAAATCGTCGAACAGTTAAGACCAACTCACAAGTCCACAAGTTTTGCTGACTGGTGAGACAGTCTTAATTGCTGGAAATTTGTTGCCACACAGTCATAGGTTCGAAAACACAATCAAGTTAAATAATTCTATTAACCCATTCGTATCGGGATGTCCCTTGAGGGACAATTTTACGTCCGATTTTGCACTTAAAAGTACCTTGGATTATCGCCGTATTTCACATATAAACACAGGGGTCATGCTCCCGGCTTTTAGACTAGTGACAACAAAATCGCCTTACCTTTACATTTCGATGTAAATTTTGTGGAAGTGAAGCAGGGTTTTGATAATATTAATGCATCATTTGTAAGAATATATATCTGCGCAAGAAACACGTGATTTACACTGCGAAATTCAAGCTCAAAATACTCTAATTTAGACGAAAATTACCCCAACGTGTCGTATACCATCTTAAACGGGAAACTCCGTTCTCTTCAGTTCAGACTGAGGCGATTGTTGTTTTCGATTATGTCACTAGGAAATACCTACTTAATATTCCTGCTTCCAAATAAGGATATTAATACTCAGCCTCGAGCACATCGTGCGTTGTCACCATAAACCCGCATTTTCTCTGCTTTGATAATGGCTAATGGAGCAGCTACTCTTAATCGCATCACGCTATGATCGGTGTAGAGATATGACGGTGTGTGATAAAGGCTAATTTCCTATTGAAAATGGCGCAGTAGTTAACCCTCTTGACGCCAGCCGTAAATTCACTATACTCCCCCTCAGTGCCAGACACGCATTTTTTGTGACGTGTTATTCACAGTGGGGGGCTTCAGTTGTCATAGTTGAAATATGATCCTTTGTAGCTCTTACATTTTTCATCAGAACATTTTCACATTTACAGTACACATTCAGGAGACGGTCTAGTTTCTTATTTTTACCATTATAAATAAAGATACATACAGCATAAAGTTAAATTTTGACAATTTCGAGTAATCGTCCATTCATTTGAAAGCTTGCGTGGTTGATTTTAAATGTCGTAGTAGCAGTAGAAATTTTAAGTGCAGCGAGTTTTTATCCAGGATAGACACAAAAAACACCATAAACCATCCCTATTTCATAATAATATATTTTTACTTACAATATTACGGACCAAAGACGTGTTCAACTTTTTATTTCTTCATTGCCTTGAAGTTTTGACAGGCACCAGTGCCACCACTCGATCACCCGACAAAAACATCATCCGTTTTGATAGAAATAGTAGATTTCCAACGTCCACACTTATTGGGTAGTTTGCCAAACAGTTTATTTGTGATTCGGTATCCAAGATACAATAAGATGGGGCATGGATGACGAATAATATGATAATTCTTCTTCAAATTCTTCAACTTTGTCACGCTTACCAAAAAACCGGTATTTCCTGAAAATCAGCCTTGCGCAGCGCGCGTCGCTGATATAGAATCGTTAAGAGCGCTCTTGATAAAGACTTATTGGGGTTTCCTTAGCAGTGTCAACGTGTTTTGTGGCGATTGAGCCTAAGAATACCACGCTTTCAAGGCTCAAAATAGATATCAGTATATGACGTTGATGAGTCTAGTTTCACATTTGTTTAAGGTCTCGATGAATAGAAGGGTGCACGAGGATTCCAGCCATGTATGACAAGCCATGGTTTTGCGAACACAAATAAGAGTATTTCGCGGCTCAAAATTGCAGAAGATAATGCGTGTTTGGTGGGTAAATATTCGTTCACACTAATATAATTAAAATATTAACACTATGCTGCTTATTTACTTCTAGAAATGCATCGAAATGTCAAGGTAAAGTTGTTGTTGTTGACATACCGGAATTTGAGACTAGAACCACGAGTGTTTATATACGAATATGGCAGACAAACTCCAACTGTTTTTTCTGAAAACTGAGGCGCATATATGCGCCCCGGCACTAAAGGGACGTAAAATCTGAGGTGCATATATGCGCCCCGGCACTAAGCGGGTTAAATTGCTTGAAGGTAAGATAATTTTTGAACCGAATGGATTATCATCGTCACAGTAACATACCTATCACAAATTCATGTGTCAGATCAATTATAACCCGATTATGAAGTCATGGACGAAAGGATATTTTTAAAAGCACTCGCATTGTTTAATAATTCGTCTTTCTAAAGTGTATCTCGAACCTGTCATTTTTAATCGAGGCCGGCAACAGCCTCACGTTTGGAAAATATTCCAGACAAATATAGCCATATTCCTTTTACTGGGTCGTAAAAATAAGAAACTCTATGCGATTTTGAATACACGTGTACAATTTATGTAAAAAAATAAGCATATATGGGGCCACAGAAAAGTTATTGTCTTGGACGTAAAGCTGTCAAATGGTACTGTTCGCTAGTGTTTACATTATGTGTTGACGTTTTGCGTATGCCGATAAGAATGGGTTAATGTGGTGAGAAATGTTATTGTGTTGAGATCACACTATATATGCACTTGTGGTTCACTGACGCTCACTTGTCATGAAGTGCATGGTATTCGCAAAGTATAAAATAGGTTTATGTGTATATAGTATAGAAGTATGTAGTATATGATATGCTAAGATGGTACTGTTTTGGAGGGTTTTTGGTGTTGATTATTGTATATTTGGAGAGGCAAGAGAGAGTACGAAAAGAATAAAATGAGAAAGAATATGTAAAGAAACGAGTTGACTTATTTTGTTATATGGTAGCAGAGCATTAAAGATCTCTTAAATTGATTGAAGATGTCGTCAGAAATGCAAGAGCTGATAGAACTTGGAATGAAGCTTGGGTATGAAGGTGACAAATTACAAATGTTTGTAAAAGAACAACAAGACTTACAGAGAGAAGAAAGAGTTGCTAAGCGGGAAGAGGCCAAGAGGAAGAGGGAAGCCGATGAGATTAAGGCGCAAAGAGATTTTGAACCAGCTGTTTTGAACTGAAGAAACTGGAACTCGAAAGTCAAGAGAGGGAAAAAGATAGAATAATAAAAGAAAATGAGCGACAAAGGAAACATGAGGAGATGAAGGAGATGGAACTGCAAAATGGCATGAGAGGAGGTGAAGATAGCAAGAAAGCTGGTAAGCAGAATGACTCGTGTGTGCAATACAAACAGATGAATGAACAGCTGCACGGAGTTGTTAAGAATGAGAAGATTACAGTTGATGAAGAGGCTGCGATTGTAGAAGAAATTCTATATGAGGCAGAAGAAGCTTTAGAAGCGAGCACAGTCGCAATGGTAACACTTGAGGAGCAGGTTCTTGAAGAATTGCAAAAGTACCACAACAAGATGAAAATAGAAAAATTAATGTGCGAACACAACAATTTCACAGTGGAACATCAAAAAGAGAGGTGTGTGCATCTATCAAATATGGACCTTCAGAAGTTGGCAGATGAAGATGCAATGAAAGATGTTTCCGATGAAGGTGTGGTGATAGATGTTTCTGATGAAAGTGCCATGATAGATGATTCATATGAACATATAGTGGGGGATGATTATGATGATACAGTGAGGGATGTTTACAATGAAGATGACGTGAGAAATGATCCAGACAAAGATGCAGAGAGAGATGATTCAGGTGAAGATGCAGTGAGGAATAATTCAGTTGAAGATGCAGTAAAAGATGCTTTAGATGAGAGTGCAGTGAAAGATGTTTCAGATGAAGTCATGGTGAGATACAATTCAGCTGAAGATGCAGTGAAATATGTTTTGGATGAATATGCAGTGAGCGGCAAAGTAGTTGGAAGGGTTGAGATCAGCTCTGGACTGTATTGTGTTAATTCGTTGTTTGGTTGGATGATCACTGGTCGAGTAAGTATGTTTAGTAGGAATGAGCTTGAAAGTGTCCATCTTCTGTTAACTACAAATGATTATCCTGGTTATTATAAATCTAGACTTACCTAGAGGTATCCACTTGATCATGAATATTTTTTAACTTAGAAACCGTTTGTATAAAGAAAATGTTGTAATGCAAAACATAGTCATTTTTTTCCATTTGAGATTGATCATGAAGATGAATTGTATATATATACATATATTTACATGTATTCTGTGCCTGCTGATTCAACCATTGTATAAAACAGTTTTATTTTGATTATATTCAATTGTAGTGTTGTATATCTATTTCTTGTCGGGAGTGTCATGATTTGCATGATTGCATGAATATTGCTTTTGTTTGTTTTGGTCGGGAGTGTCATGAAGTCCATGATATTCGCAAAGTATAAAATAGGTTTATGTGTATATAGTATAGAAGTATGTAGTATATGATATGCTAAGATGGTACTGTTTTGGAGGGTTTTTGGTGTTGATTATTGTATATTTGGAGAGGAAAGAGAGAGTACGAAAAGAATATATAAAGAAACGAGTTGACTTATTTTGTTATACTTGTCACTACAACCATACACCCAAATAAACCCTTGAGGTTTCTTGTGTAACCACCGGGTCTCTTGCTGTCAACACTTTAAACATAATTTTGACAGTACATACTTGAGAAAACTAGACGGGTTACTGGTATGTGTAGCCAATATGGAGCCAACCAATATGGAGATAATATTTACCAGTTGAGGTAGTACCTCTATATGCAGATTTGTCCAACAGGGACCGTATGCAGTTTGACTTTTAGCAGTACTCAAACCAATAATGATGGTCATCTTTCAGTCATATCATCATCGTTTGCAAATGATCTGATTGTAGCTTGCTTTGCCTGCAGGTGCCTGAGCGTGGTCTGTGTGAGTTGCGGCAAGATCGTGCGGTGCGTGCCCTGCAGCACCAGCTGAGTGCCATGTGCATGGAGGCTAGCCCCTGTCGTCCGTGCCTCGCAGGACAACCTGCGCACGCCAACCACGGCGAACCACAACAACTGCTTCAGAACACTTCTAACATGATTGTGTCTAATGACAAAGGGGATGCTGTGACATCTGTAATACAATGCTCTCAGGAAAGGGTTTATGCCCCAACAGAGAGTGAAATGGATGATGCCACTAGTGTCTCAGTGAATTCTACTTTACAAGAATCCCAATATTCTGGCAACTTTGAAGCACACTGTGCTTATGAGCTAGCGTTACCACATTCAACGCATGTACAGAAGAGACTATGTTTCCCTTCTTGCCATACATATGAGCATCACATGTTTTAGATTGAATCTAATAAGGTGCTTTCCATTTATTACATTTTGGAGCGTTGACATTTCATGGACTATCAGTGCAATTTAAAATGCCAAAAATGTATATCAAATGATGACAACAATGATCACTCAGTTTTTAATTATATAGATCGCTCAAACTTGCATCAACTATAGGTTATTTTCAGCTTTTACTAAAATTCGATTTTCTCCTTAATAAAAATAATCTTTGTTATACCTTGTTGTGTAGGTAATAATTTCATCTTATTATATATGGTTTGAAATATACAAGTTAATGTAAAATCTTGTTATGAAGCAACTAGTGAAAAGAAAAATTTTAATAATGCCTTGCCTTTTTTTAAGGTTTACGGATCAGTGAACGGCTCACACCGGCAAAACTCGTGAATTTCCGTAAAATCAATCAATTTCCACTCAACAGACTTCCTGCAGTGCATTGAATAGACTTGCGCTGTGTGAGAAATCCCTTTATGACTTCATCGTCATGGTGGTTATCCCACATCATGGCATGAAATAATAAAGGTACATTTAGTAAGAATTTTGTGAAAACAAAGCATAAAAGACGGATAACAGTTGACCACAATAATGCCAGTGATAATGTGCGTTCTATTGAGTGTGGTGAAGAAGTGTATATGATCAGACACCAGGCTGGGTTAATAACAAGGCAGTTTTCATGCAAGGTAGAAGATAGATTAGATCTAGTGCCTAGATGCTATAGCAGTGGTCAATGTTGCAACATGGGCAATTTGTGGTCTGATGTGAACACTAAAGTTGGTGCAGGTAGGTTTAAATTAGTTTATGAAATAGAATAGTACTGTTTGTTACAATTGACCAGGGTTGGCAATTTCTTCTGCTGGCGGAAACTTCTGCATTTCTTCCGTCCGGAAGAAATACCATTCTTCCGCAATTTCTTCCGAAGTGGAAGAAATACCAAATTCCATATTTTTTTCGCAAGTAATTTGTACCTTTTTTTACCTAATAATAAGCATCTATGATAACAAAATAATAGTTTTGGCTCAAGCTAAAGGTGCTAGCATACTTACCAAATTCTCTGCAATAGTTGTATGCATATTTATGTATTATATATTTGCTGTATTTAGCTTAACTATATACATGTACCAAATTCTATGAATCCCAAGTAAAATGTAATTGGATTTCAAAGAAATCTTCCTACAACACAGTAAGAACTTGAATTGTTTAGTGGCTTTACTTTAAAGGGAGCAAACTGTTAGAACTTCCTCAGACTGTCCTTTGATCTAGTTAGTCACTTCTTTATATAAAATAAAGGAAGCCACACAAGTGTTGATAAAATGTTTGTCACAACATAGTCAGCATTTCAATATCCCCATATAAAAGAACTTGTTTCTTTTTATAACATTTTAACTGTAATATGTAATGAAAAAATCCATGTAACAATGCATGTAACAATTGAACCGTCCACGAATGAAGTTGATAAATATTGAATAAAATTGATAAATTATGAATAAATTTTGTGTTTATTTCTTCCAATAGGCATTTAGTTATCATAATATTTGTCCAATAAAAGGCTCTGATTAGTAAAAACAGTCATACTAATTCAGATGTACATAAAACATCTTTTACTGATGAAAGCATTTGGACCGGAAACCAAACTTCCATTTCTTCCACATTTCTGGTCTAGACTAGCCAATTATTATGAAAAATAGATCTCTTGTATTGAAATAGAATGCAGCCTTTCTGCCATGGTTATCAGGTTATATATAAATTTTTGTTTGATAAAAATCACAAGCTAATAGCATTATCTGATAAAGAAAGTATATCCATTCTTTAATTATTCACATATATATTTTTTAATTACAGATGATATTAGCACAAACATAAACACATTTTTTTTTCATTTGATTTTTTTTAACATTTTGTATTGATTATACTTGTAGTCATTTGAATCATTGTCATGAATGCTGAAGTACTATGTTGAAAATAAGAGAGTTATATGAAGAAAGAGGAAGTTTGGCGGCAGTGAGGAGATGCCATTATCAGATGAAAATCAAAAGACCAATAACATAAAGATCACAAGAGTTTATCTAGAGACTTAGACAGGAAAAATCATCAATGTACTTGGACTTGGACTCAAGTCCAGCTGAAAAGTACTTGGACTGGACTTGAGTCCGTAACTTGTACTTAGGCACAACTCTGTTGCATACATAGCAGGATATATTTCAAAAAAATTAAAAGAAAAGGCTAAAATCTGTCCATCCTGCATGATAAAAATCACCGGATAACTCGATAAAGATGACCAAAGGCACAATTTCATATGCCAAAAAAATGATGAGGGTACAAAAACTGGTCTTCTTGCACCAAGCAACGCATTGCTGGGTTTGGTGGAAAAGTTTGAATTGGAGTACAATAAGATTATTGACAAGGTTATCCATGAATCTGGAGTCAAATCAAACTTGATTAGTAAATTACTTCAAGTGAAATAAGGCAATTTACATTGCAATGAATGTCATGTAGAACACGCTGTAACAAGACTATATGTACAAATAAGATTTCACCATTCACTGAAGCTTTATAATAAATACCTCGCTGATAACAAAGACAGTAAATTTTAAAAAGCCACTAAATTTCCTCATATGTAGGATATCAATGCTTAAAGTCTTGTTAAAGCGTGTTCTACCAGACATTCATGGAAATAAATATATATGTGTACATAAAGACCATTGTACTATTATTGACTCATTATTAATCTTTAAGTACATTAATTTCATTTATCTATTATTATGTACTTCTATTTTATGTTCAACAATACCATTTTTAATTGTAGTGCATTCAAACTTTAATTTCACTGACTAAAGTGCTTTATGAATGTTAAGTGATTATTAATGATAATAATGAAATTGTTTCAATCTTGTAAAATCAAAGACAGATGGCCCTTAAGAATCAAATGTACAGTATCTGTAAAATGATGATGTTAAGAAGTTCCTTGAATAAATGTTTTTAGGCTTCTATGTTTTCTCTCTTTCTTTGTTTTTATATCATCCATGATATCGTTAATCAAAATGACTAACATTAATTTCTGTTAGATTTATATCATAACCCAATATTAATGATAATATAGCAGCTAGTACTCCTTTCAATATATACTAGCAGAGAGCATTAGCATGCGTTTTACATCATCACCACAGGGCGGCGCTGCTGTGCTTGTAGCACAAAAAATCTATATATAAATCAATAGGCCGTTAGCTGGAGTGAACAATCTGTTTAACTAATCTGTGGTGATACTTTTTAATTTGAACCATTTTATTTTAACTATGTTACATAGTACACTGTTTTGAAAGTGATGAAATGAATCCGAGTGCCGCCGTAAATCTCCCCTTCCCCGATCAGGCCATTTCCCCGATCAGGCCATTTTTGAAAAGTAGGCCAAAGTACTCAAATATCAAATCACGTGAGGAGAGTGACATAGTCATACAAAATGTCAAGTTTTGGTGATGATAGGTAATAAAGTCTTCCCAGGAGACAGATAAACACAAATTCGTAATAATTTGTTTTAAAAAAAAAACACATGGTAATTTGATCAAAAGTAGGCCAAAGTACACCAAAATCTAATCAGCTCTGGAGAGAGGTACAACGAAGCTAGATATGAAGTTTGGTGACCATAGGTCAAATACTTCTCCCTGTAGAGTGGTAACAAGGTTTATTATGTAACGCTCGTAAGTTCAAAAAGTAGGCCAAATTACACCAATATCAAATCACGTGAGGAGAGTGATATGGACATACCAAATGTCAAGTTTGGTGATGATAAGTCATAAACTGTTCCCACAAGACAGATAAACACAATTACGTAATAATTTGTTTTTAAAAACACATCGTAACTTCATCAAAAGTAGGCCAAAGTACACCAAAATCTGATCAGCTCTAGAGAGTGGTACAACGAAGCTAAATATGAAGTTTGGTGACCATAGGTCAAATACTTCTCCCTGTAGAGTGTTAACAAGGTTTATTACGTAACGCTCGTAAGTTCAAAAAAGTAGGCCAAAGTACACCAATATCAAATCACGTGAGGAGAGTGATATAGACATACCAAATGTCAAGTTTGGTGATGATAAGTCATAAACTGTTCCCAGGAGACAAATAAACACAATTACGTAATAATTAAATCATCGTAACTTCATCAAAAGTAGGCCAAAGTACACCAAAATCTAATCAGCTCTGGAGAGTAGTACAACGAAGCTAAATATGAAGTTTGGTGACCATAGCTCAAATACTTTTCCCTGTAGAGTGTTAACAAGGTTTATTACGTAACGCCGTAAGTTCAAAAAAGTAGGCCAAAGTACACCAATATCAAATCACGTGAGGAGAGTGATATAGACATACCAAATGTCAAGTTTGGTGATGATAAGTCATAAACTGTTCCCAGGAGACAGATAAACACAATTACGTAATAATTAAATCATCGTAACTTCATCAAAAGTAGGCCAAAGTACACCAAAATCTAATCAGCTCTGGAGAGTAGTACAACGAAGCTAAATATGAAGTTTGGTGACCATAGCTCAAATACCTTTCCCTGTAGAGTGTTAACAAGGTTTATTACGTAACGCCGTAAGTTCAAAAAAGTAGGCCAAAGTACACCAATATCAAATCAAGTGAGGAGAGTGATATAGACATACCAAATGTCAAGTTTGGTGATGATAAGTCATAAACTGTTCCCAGGAGACAGATAAACACAATTACGTAATAATTAAATCATCGTAACTTCATCAAAAGTAGGCCAAAGTACACCAAAATCTAATCAGCTCTGGAGAGTAGTACAACGAAGCTAAATATGAAGTTTGGTGACCATAGCTCAAATACCTTTTCCCTGTAGAGTGTTAACAAGGTTTATTACGTAACGCCGTAAGTTCAAAAAAAAGTAGGCCAAAGTACACCAATATCAAATCAAGTGAGGAGAGTGATATAGACATACCAAATGTCAAGTTTGGTGATGATAAGTCATAAACTGTTCCCAGGAGACAGATAAACACAATTACGTAATAATATTTTTTTTAAAACACATCGTAACTTCATCAAAAGTAGGCCAAAGTACACCAAAATCTAATCAGGTCTGGAGAGTAGTACATCGAAGCTACATATGAAGTTTGGCGACAATCGGCCAAATACTTCTCCCTAAAGTGTGGTAACAAGATATTTGTACCGAAGGTCATAAGTTCGTCAAAAGTAGGCCAAAGTACAAAAAAAATTTCAAAGCAATAGCTCTTATGGTGTTCAAGTTATAAGCTTTTAAGCATGTGGACGCGGACAGACAGACATACGGACAGCACTAAAGGCCAAAGATATCGACTTCATACTTCAGAATGAAAATTTTTTGAAGACATGGCAACTTGTCCTCAAAAAAAACATAAGGAATTTTCAATCCTCAATTTTTCTTATGGTGTTCTGACTGTTATACTGTAGGTCATAAACTGTTCCCAAACAAAAACACAAATTCGTAATAATTTGTTTTTAAAACACATCAAACCTTCATCAAAAGTGGGTCAAAGTTGACAAAAATCTAATCAGCTGGAGAGTAGTGCAATGAACCTAAATATGAAATTTGGTGATAATAAGTCAAATACTTCTTCTTGTAGTGTCAATATATTAACACGTATCGCTCATACGTTGGACAAAAGTAGGCCAAAGTACACCAACATCACTTGAACTGTGGAGACTAGTATGGAGAACGAAATTGTAAAGTTTAATGACCGTAGTTGAAATACTTTTTCCAATACATTGGTAACAATAACTTTATTCGAATATTCCATAAATTTTTCAAAAGCAGGTCAAAGTACTCAAACATCAAACTCAGGTGAGGAGAGTGATATAGTCATACCAAATGTCAAGTTTGCAGATGATACGTCATAAACTGTTCCCAGGAGACAGATTAACACAAACACATTGTTACTTCAACAAAAGTAGGCCAAAGTACACCAAAATCTAATCAGCTCTGGAGAGTAGTACAATGAAGCTAAATATGAAGTTTGGTGACCATAGGTCAAATACTTCTCCCAGTAGAGTGCTCGCAAGGTATTTACACCTAGCACTCATAAGTTCATCAAAAGTAGGCCAAAGTACAGACAAAAAAATTTTGAGAGGTACTTTTTTCCTCAAACAAGACACATTCAATATGCAAATCAATAGCACAAGTAGTCTTTGAGTTATCAGCCTGTTTACTTTGGACAGTCAGACTGACTGACAGACGCTGACAGAAGCAAAGCTAGAAATCTCCCTCCGGAACGGGGGAGATTTGAATATGTGCAAGTTTGGTGAAACAGCTTCATTTAATTCAATTTTTTATATGGACGCCTGGGGAGAGGTCAATTTCACACCCAGATAAATGATTCAAATATGATATGATGAGACAGCCAAAGCAAATGAAAATTGAAGAAATTATTTAGAGAATATGTGCAAGTTTTCATTTAATCAAATTTTTTAATACAGACCCATGCCGATGGGACAATTTTACACCCAGGTGAATGATTCAAATATATCATGATGAGACCGCCAAATAAGTTTTTTTTTTATCTAATAGAATTTATTTAACGTCAATTACACACATTAAAATACGAGGTGTTCTTGACATGCACAGATCCTCACGAAACGACATGCATTGTTGTGACAGAGTTGCCAACCTCAAATTTTGAAATTTCTGAATCCCGAGGCCAAAATTTCTGAATCTTACTTTCAATAAGTATTTTTAACTTATATTTAAATGAGACTATTTTATAATACTGTTCTGTGTTTAGAAGGATGAATGGACAGAAAAATGCACATAAAATGTAATTAACTTGGTTTCAACATATTTGAATGAAATAAATACAAAAGTTTGTACGATGTTCATCCTACTTTTCGCGTAAAACATTCAAAGTAAGGAAAAATCAATGACGAATATACATGATGTTTTTATATTGAACCATTTTATTTTAACTATGTTACATAGGATACCCCCCAAACCCCCTGCCGTTGTTGGCGCTATGGGGGGGGGGGTTAGTGTCTATTGACACCCATAATGATAGTCATGCATGTAGAGATGCATGTCACGCATGTTAGGGCTGCACATATGACCTCTCAAAATTTTGGAACCTTGCACCAGATTTTAACAAGCACTGCGATATACCAAAAGTTGCAAAATTTTGTCCAGTGTAAGGCGCTGCATGATGCCAGCGCGGGAAGTGCCGGGAAAATTGAGAAAATTGTAGTTTCCATGGTAACGTCAGCATAAATTAGACCAAAACTACACAATATAAAAACCATTACAAAATCTTTAGTATGTTAGATAGAGATAAGTGTGATATCTCATATAAAAGGTATTTGAATCTACTTTTAGGGTATTACAATGAATATGCAAATTATCTCATTTGCATATGCCTAATTTGCATAAACATAGCATTTTTTAGGTTTTTGTCACAAATGCAATTTTAAAAGTTTTTCAGTGAAGTTATTATTCATGCAATCATATTGAAATTATTCACAATCATTAACGATACAATTATGCACTCTCACTAAAAATGTAGGTAGGATCGGATTAAAACTTAAGATTTGCCAGACTAATATTTCTGACCACTCCAATGATTTGACCTTATCTTGACCTTCAAATCCAAGATGGCTGTCACTTACCATGTGGAGTTTACTAATTTTACTTTTAAACCTACATCAATGTGTAATACCTGGGCTTTAGGGTTTAAAGGTGTCACTGATTCCATTTTCAGCATCATTTTAATTATTTGACCTTATCTTGACCTTCAAATCCAAAATTGCAATCACTTTTTTGTGAACATTTTATGTATCTTATTTCTACCCAATGTTGCTGTGTAATACATGTATTTTTAGGGTTACGGATTGCAACTGCACTGTGTTATTTTACTGTTTTAACCTGATCTTAACTAATAAATCCACAGTGATTCCATTTAGCATTGAAATATGGCAACATATATACTGGTAAACATAATTTGAATGGTAATGGAATCTCAGCTCGTTTATACCTTTAGTCATGAGAGAGTTATGCACAAAAATTATTACAGTAACAACATTTATTCTAAACCAATGAACATACAACAGATACATACAGATACATGTACATTTATGAATACATAACAGATAATATTCAGATATGATTTCCCTGTGGGAAAGCCATAAGCCTCCTACGTTGAGTGGCTAAAGAATCTAGGCTCCCATTGCTTGGGAACCTCTAGTGTCTGTGGTTTTTCCTTTACATCTTCCAAATCATTGTTGCATTGATTGTGACAGTTTGTTAATTGGCAAGAGCCACATGCTGATGTACATGCCAGATGGTACAACTGACAGCTACATTTCTTCCAATGACAATGGGTTGTAGAATTGCAGGGTATGACAGTAATCACACACTGTGGTGCAACCTTTATATCATTCATTTTAAGGCAGTAATGTCATTTGCTTCCCACTCCCATTTAGAAGGATCATCATGGTCTATTTTCCATCCAAACTAATACTCGGTAGTAGACTCTCAAAGAATGATATTTACTGGATGATACTGTAGGTGGTAAACGCTCTCGGGTGACAAATTGTTTAGAAGATGTCACTTTCTGAAAAGGCCCATGAGCTAAACCAGTTCTTTTAAAACATCGTCACGAGAGAGGATGATGGCCCCTTCCCCCGCCCACCAGAGCATAGCTTCATGGATGAATTTACAGAGTTCGTTATCATTATTGAACTGGTCAAGAAGAAACTAAACAGCCTCCATCACTGGCCAATATGTGTCTTGTCACAGGCAGCAGAGGAACTTGAGGAGCCCTTCACCCACCTGTTCCGGCTATCCCTTGATACAGGACAACAGAGTGCACTGGTTACGCCAATTCAAAATAAAGGCAGTAAAACGACAGCAAGCAACTATAGGCCAGTGAGTCTTACATGCATCCTATGTAAAGTCATGGATAAGCTGGTGCGAGATCAGATGATGAAACACCTGCGAAGCAACAACAAAGCAACTTTTATCAGAAAGGACACCATGGGTTCTTGCCAGGCTGGTTGTGTATCACATAACTGGCTGAGGTCATGGATAACTGGATAAGTATCCTGGATTATGGCGACAGTGTGGAGATCTAAAATGCATGTACTATCAAATGAGTTTGACTCTGTCCCACACCGTCATCTCCTGGCAAAAATACACGCTTCCAGCATCAGAGGCAAAATCCTAAAGTGGCTGAAAAATCTCTTCAGAGTCAGACAACAGATCGTTGTCATCAATGGCACCCAATCACACAAGGTGCATGTGAGTAGCGGTGTGTACAAGGGTCCATTGTTGGGCTGATAATGTTTGTCCTGTTCATTAATGACCTGCCAAGACACGAAGCTGTACACGAGAAGTGACACTGATGAAGGCCATTAGGACCTGCAAGTCTCAATGAAGCAGACAAGGATCTTGGACAACAGGCTAGCGTTCAAAGAGCACATAGCGCAGGCAACATCAAAGGCAGATTGCATCATTGGAGTCATCCGCAAGTCCTTTAACTATCTGATGAAGAAAACCTTTGTCCAGCTGTACAAGAGCCTGGTGAGACCCATCCTGGAATATGGACCCTGCATCTGGCAACCACATCTCAGGATACTGTGCAGTGATATCGAGGATGTACAGTGCAGAGCCGCAAACCTTCTATCACATCTGTACAACAAACCCAACCCTGAAAGACCAAAGATTCTAAAGTAGAACATCAAGACTAGAGGTGACATGATCCAGGTATTAAAATGCCTACACGGCTTCTATGATGTCCAACAGCCAACACTCATACTCTTAGAAAACGTCTTGCAGGGTAACTCTCTGAAGCTCCACAAAGACAGATTCTGGCTAAACATAACAGGAAACTTCTCGCATTCCATCATCTCAATCTGGAACTTTACCTGAATCAGATGTCAAGCCCCATCAGTAAATGCCTTTAAGAGCAGACTTAATGACAACTGGAAAAACTTATCCTCCCTCCATGGACCACAATGTCAGAATATGTAAATACATAGCTTAGCTACGCATGTCACAAAGTAAAGATCTTTTTTTACTTCTGGAAGGATGAAATGGCCTACACACTGTCCCTACCATTGAGACTAGTCAAGTCAAGTCATATAACACATGACCATTAACATTCCCAGTTGGAATGACAGAGCTTTATGTTCTCTGAATGGTCAAATGGTCTAACGTACCTGACTTATGTATCATAGTCTTGGTGAAAAAATCCCGTCAAACACATACTAATTAAAAGAAACATGGCATCAATGGCAGCCATCTTGGATTTGAAGTTTTAATGGTATAGGTAAAAACACTGTATTCAATGCGTTTCTCAAAATCCCTTCAGACATAGTCGACATGAAAACACTTGGCACTGAAAACTCTTTCTTCAAGATTGATTCAATTTTGCACATATTTTGTAGGTGCATTATATGGTCATACAGCATGCACATGACTGAATGTATTAAGGGCTGCTCTTTGTTCTAAGAAGGCAGCTAATAAACTGCCACCAACAGATGATGCATTTTTACTGCATATTAAAATTGCACACATCAACTTTCAGTATGGAAGCAAGCTACAGTTGGCGTGCAAAAGACCTCTACGATCCTCTAGAGTGGGGTTGGGTGAAATGTTCTGATCGCCCTTTGATGATGATGAGTCAACCATGTGCTGTTCCAGTGTTATTGAATGATATAGTTTGTGACTGCAAAAATGGAGAATGTATCAATACATGTAGTTGTCATGCAAATGATCAGGCATGCACATATGAATGTGTATGTAGAGCCACATTAGCCATTCAAGATGATGATGATGAGGGTAAATGTGTGTCTTAACCCCCAGACATTGGAATCGTTTTGCCCTGATTTTGTAGATGAAATTTGATAAGAAGATTGTGATGAATAATGAATATTTAATATTTTGCTGTCCTTTAATTGGAATCTTACTTATGTAAGTGTTGGTTTGTACGGCATTCTCAATAATGCCTTTACTCTTGTATGAGAATTCTACTCACTTAATAAACATTCCTTTAAATTTACTTACCCATAATATAAAAAAGTGGACATTCTAATGGTTATCTTTAATCTTTCTTTTAAGTTTCATTTTGCTCATTTTGTTTTGTCTTCCAATCTGTTCCAGCCATTTCGTAAATGTTCAATTTTTGATCGAACTATAAATTCTACAGTGTTTTGATATTTGTTTGCCAAATCTTTAGCTTTGTTCTGATCCACTTGATTTTTTGTGTGGATGTGGCTACTATGCTATTGTATAACATAAAAGCCAATGTGGTTGCATGAATACTTATTTCACAAAAAAACTTTAAAAATTGCATTTGTGACAAAAATGTAAAATATACTATGTTTATGCAAATTAGGCATATGCAAATGATATAATTTGCATATTCATTGTAATAACCTGAAAGTAGACTCAAATGCCGTTTATATGAGATATCACACTTATCTCTATCTATAATAACAAAAATTTTGTAATGGTTTTTATATATTGTGTAATTTTGGTCTAATTTATGCTGACGTTACCATGGAAACCACAATTTTTCTCAATTTTCCCGGCACTTCCCGCGCTGGCATCAGGCAGCGCCTTAAACTAGACAAAATTCCGCAACTTTTGGTATATCGCAGTCCTTGTTAAAATCTGGTGCAAGGTATCTCGCTTAACCCATTCATATCGGCATACGGAAAACGTAAACACATAATGTAAACACTAGCGAACAGTGCCATTTGACAGCTTTACGTCCAAGACAATAACTTTTCTGGGGCCTCCATATATGCTTATTTTTTTACGTAAATTGTGCACGTATACTCAGAATCGCATAGAGTTTCTTATTTTTATGACCCAGTAATAGGAATATGGCTATATTTGTCTAGAATATTTTCCAAACATTAGGCTGTTGCCGGCCTCAATTAAAAATGACAGGTTCGAGATATCCTTTCGTCCATGACTTCATAATCGGTTTATAATTGATCCCACACGTGAATTTGTGATGGGTATGCTAATGTGACAATGAAAATCCATTCTTTTCAAAAATTATTTTACCTCCAAGCAATTTAACTAAGGGGCCATTTTCAATAGGAAATTTAGCCTTTATCACACGCTGTCATATCTCAACAACGACCATAGCGTGATGCGATTAAGAGTAGCGGCTCCATTAGCCGTTATCAAAACAGAGAAAATGCTGGGTTATGGTGACAATGCACGATGTGCTCGAGGCTGAGCATTAATATCCTTATTTGGAAGCTGGAATATTAAGTAGGTATTTCCTAGTGACGTCATTGAAAACAAGAATCGCTTCAGTCTAAACTGAAGAGAACGGCGTTTCCCTTTACGATGATATACAACACGTTGGGGTAATTTTCGTCTAAATTAGAGTATTTTGAGCTTGAATTTCGCAGTGTAAATCACGTGTTTCTTGCGCAGATATATATTCTTACAAATGATGCATTAATATTATCAAAACCCTGTTTAACTTCCACAAAATTTACATCGAAATGTCAAAGTAAGTCAATTTTGTTGTCACTAGTCTAAAACACTGGAGCATGACATCACTGTTTATATGTAAAAAATGGCGATATTCCGAGGGACTTTTCTGTGCAAAATCGGACGTAAAATTGTCCCTCAAGGGACATCCCGATACGAATTGGGTTAATATGCACGTACAGGCCTCACTGTGCAGCCCTATGTAGAGTTGGAAGAGTACTCGGTATGTGCAAATGAACATTACCTTAGGTCAGGCATATACAACAATAATAATGCATCTTATGACATGTTATGTCTTGTATGCACCACGAATTTTCACCATATCTATGCGTTCTTTTGACTTTGGATGTTCCACGATGACAATGTCGTATCTACCATTATATTTGATACTAAAATCATCCAATATCGGACGTGACGCATACTCTTTTTCTATGCAGTGATATCATTGTATTTTTTTTAATACTAGTCCCTGTACTTTTTGCAACATTACGTTACTGGAGAGCACAAAAATTCATTTATTTTCAATAATTCTCATTAGTTTTACTTTCATATATCGTTGATAGGTCTTGTGGAGCATGTGCATTTTACGACAATCAGAATCTGTCAGTCTCAATCATCGTGGCTGACTACCACATAAATGATTACACGCAGAAACTGGGCTTCGCTGACAGAGACTATCCACTGTTACAACACGTCATTTAAATCGAGTGCATTTTTGTGCGCCGCTAAAAGCGTGTTTACACGATGTGTGGTTCAATCAAGTACATTCGATAATGGCAGCGTCCATATGTGAGCAAAAACATCGGTATTTTAAGAAAAAAATACAATTTTTTAAAAATATTTGGTCATTTCCCCTGAATTTCTGAATTTCTCAATTCCAATCGGAATGATCGGAATCGGTTACATATTTCAGAATGATTCTGAAATTTCGGAATACTTGGCAACTCTGTTGTGATGGTTAATGAGATGAATGTTAATTATTTAAAACAAGTAGTCGTCGGGAACGCCGTAAATCTCCCCTTCCCCGATCAGGCCATTTACCCGGTCAGGCCATTTTTGAAAAGTAGGCCAAAGTACTCAAATATCAAATCACATGAGGAGAGTGACATAGTCATACAAAATGTCAAGTTTGGTGATGATAGGTAACAAAAGTCTTCCCAGGAGACAGATAAACACAAATTAAAATAATTTGTTTTAAAACACAGAAATAATTTCATCAAAAAGTAGGCCAAAGTACACATAAATCTAATCAGCTCTGGAGGTGGTACAACGAAGCTAGATATGAAGTTCGGTGACCATAGGTCAAATACTTCTCCCTGTAGAGTGTTAACAAGGTTTTAGTTTATGTGAAGTTCAAAAGTAGGCCAAATTACACCAATATCAAATCACGTGAGGAAGTGATATAGACATACCAAATGTCAAGTTTGGTGATGATACGTCATAAACTGTTCCCAGGAGACAGATAAACACAATTACGTAATAATTTGTTTTAAAAACCCATCAGGGAATCTTCATAAAAAAAATTTAGGCCAAAGTACACCAAAATCTAATCAGCTCTGGAGAGTAGTACAAAACATGTAAATATGAAGTTTGGTGACCATAGGTCAAATACTTCTCCCTTAGAGTGTTAACAAGGTTTAATTATGTAACGCTCGTCAGTTCAAAAAGTAGGCCAAAGTACACCAATAAAAATCACGTGAGGAGAGTGATATAGACATACCAAATGTCAAGTTTGGTGATGATAAGTCATAAACTGTTCCCAGGAGACAGATAAACACAATTACGTAATAATTTGTTTTTAAAAACACATCGTAATTTCATCAAAAGTAGGCCAAAGTACACCAAAATCTAATCAGCTCTGGAGAGTAGTACAACGAAGCTAAATATGAAGTTTGGTGACCATAAGTCAAATACTTTTCCCTGTAGAGTGTTAAAAAGGTTTATTACGTAACGCTCGTAAGTTCAAAAGTAGGCCAAAGTACACCAAATGTCAAGTTTGGTGATGATAAGTCATAAACTGTTCCCAGAAGACAGATAAACACAATTACGTAATAATATTTTTCCTAAAACACATCGTAACTTCATCAAAAGTAGGCCAAAGTACACCAAAATGTAATCAGGTCTGGAGAGTAGTACATCAAAGCTACATATGAAGTTTGGCGACAATCGGCCAAATACTTCTCCCTAAAGTGTGGTAACAAGATATTTGTACCGAAGGTCATAAGTTCGTCAAAAGTAGGCCAAAGTACAAACAAAAATTTTTGAGACATACGATTGTCCTCAAACTAAACATATTTAATTTTCAAAGCAATAGCTCTTATGGTGTTCAAGTTATAAGCTTTTAAGCATGTGGACGCGGACGGACGGGCGGAAGGACAGACGGACAGCACTAAAGCTAGAAATCTCCCCTCGGACTTCGTCCGGGGAGATTTAATTAGATTCATTGAAACCTTTGGGTATCATTAATGAAGTTAAATATATGTTTGAACATAATTTTGTCAACTTCCTTATTTTTTGTTCCATTATTAACCCTTTCGGTGCCAAATAACGATCTAATCGTATCTTAAAAGCAGCCAATAAACTGCCAAACAACGATCTTAACGTCGTACAGAATACAGTGGTATATTGCCAACTACGATGACATCGTTCCTTTGAAATCCAAGACATCTGCCATTTGACAGCTAAAACATGCCACTGATTATAACTTCGTTTGCAGGAATAAATGGCTGTAATTGACTTGAAATTTAGATAACTATTTCAGAGATGTGAACCCGTCAGCGTTGAAAATCTTAATCACAGCCATGAAAAATCTTAATTTTCAAGCAAAAATCTTAATAAAAAATATAAAAAATCTTAATAAAATCTTATTGTTTTCAGGGTGTTGATTAGGCACTCGCCACTCGCCCCTGGCTAGTGTAAATTTCTGTTGGCTAGTGTAAATTTAAAGTCACTCGCCAGTGTCGCCACAGTCGACAAGTATGATTACTTGATTCCAACACTTTAATAACTAAGGTTAGCTAGTTTGGATTGAACATGGCGAGTGTAAATTGAGAGTCACTCGCCACAGAAGGCGAGTGTTCTACTGAACGAGTCACATTCCCTGGTCTTTCTACTTATAATAAACAATAATAAGGGAAATACTAGTATATTTACTAGTATTGTAAACTACTCTGGGGTGAAATGAAAAAAAAATGATAATTGGAAAAAAATCTAGATATCAAAGAAATCAATTATAAAAAATATCACCAAAATCCAAAAAGAATTGATAAAGTAGTTAATATTTAAATTAACAAGCATTTGCCATTTACCCCTCTGTCACAGGCTTCATCTTATAAGTCCATCAAATGGCATTTTGAAGCAGTGTCATTGTGATTAAAAATAGATAACTTTATGTGAAACCCTATTAGGAATGATAGTAGATTATATATTTTACTGTTAATATAATATTCTAAGCATATTAAAAGGAGTTTCAACAGATTGACACCAAAGTAGCCATATTGGAAAAGTGCGCACCTGCTGGCCATACTTGTTCCCTAGGCAACATGCATTTATCACAACGCAAATACAGCAGTGTGGAAACACGTTTTCTCTCACTAGATAAATTACCTTCGTGAACCAGTTGAAGTTATTTTGTTTCTTACAAATAAAGATTGCATTATGAACGCATATTTCTCTGACACTAGTAAAATCCCATAATAAACCAATGTCCCAGACGTAATAAATTTTTAGGGGTCACAAATCGTAAAAATACGGGAAAAAAACGCAAGTTCACATCTTTGCTATTTGTACAAGTAATTGAGGAACACTCGGCTGTAATTATTTTCAGTTTATAACCTCACATAATTGATTTATTAGGCAAACCATGATTAAAATGCAACAAAGTCTGCCATTACCTGTTTTGAGCTGTCACGTGGAGAAATGCTTAGGCTCATTTTTTTCATAAGGGGACATTGTAATATTTACAAAAAATATATCACCATGAAGAGATTCGCCTAAGGATTATCATAGTATAAATTATATAAACATTAATTGATTTTCCACATTACACCGATTTATTACTTCCAAGGAAATTTTCTTCTTGTGAAACACACAGCAAAAAACGTGTACATAACGACCTCCCGAAACTATTGGTTATTTTAGAAACTAAAATGTTGTCTTGAATATTTTTATGCAACACAGGATGCAAAACTAAATTTGTTTGCATTAAGTTTTTAATTTGTTAAAATAGAGTAATCCTAAGGGATTTTACGATAGTTTGAAGTGACAGCTGTGAAGTTCATGAATGAAAACTTTGAACACGCAAAATGTTTTATGCTGCAGCTAATTTTTGTTGGCAATTGAGCAGGGAAATTGGTTTGGCAAATTATAGTTGATAGGAGTCTGGCAACCAAAGGGCTAATGAAGGATTTAATATTTTTATTGTGAATTTTCTATATGGGTTTGAGTAGCCATGGTTATCTCTGATGAGACCATCAAGCAATACCTGTCTGAGCTGCATAGGTGGGACAATATAGAAAGAAGTTGTGTGCAAATTTGGTAAAAATCAAATGAAAAATGAAGAAGTTGAATTCTTGATTTTATATGGACCCCTGAGAAGGGGTCAAATATAATATCATAATGACACAGCCCAATAAATTGCGTGCAAATTTGGTGAAAATCAAATGAAAAATAAAGAGGGTGAAAAGGCTTTAACCCGCTTAGTGCCGGGGCGCATATATGCACCTCAGATTTTACGTCCCTTTAGTGCCGGGGCGCATATATGCGCCTCAGTTTTCAGAAAAAACAGTTTGAGTTTGTCTGCCATATTCGTATATAAACACTCGTGGTTCTAGTCTCAAATTCTGGTATGTCAACAACAACAACTTTACCTTGACATTTTGATGCATTTCTAGAAGTAAATAAGCAGCATAGTGTTAATATTTTAATTCTATTAGTGTGAACGAATATTTACCCACCAAACACGCATTATCTGCTGCAATTTTGAGCCGCGAAATACTCTTATTTGTGTTCGCAAAACCATGGCTTGTCATACATGGCTGGAATCCTCGTGAACCCTGCTATTCATCGAGACCTTAAACAAATGTTAAACTAGACTCATCAACGTCATATACTGATATCTATTTTGAGCCTTGAAAGCGTGGTATTCTTAGGCTCAATCGCCACAAAACACGTTGACACTGCTAAGGAAACCCCAATTAGCCTTTATCAAGAGCGCTCTTAACGATTCTATATCAGCGACGCGCGCTGCGCAAGGCTGATTTTCAGGAAATACCGGTTTTTTGGTAAGCGTGAAAAGTTGAAGAATTTGAACAAGAATTATCATAATATTCGTCATCCATGCCCCATCTTATTGTATCTTGGATACCGAATCACAAATAAACCGTTTGGCAAACTACCCAATAAGTGTGGACGTTGGAAATCTACTATTTCTATCAAAACGGATGATGTTTTTGTCGGGTGATCGAGTGGTGGCACTGGTGCCTGTCAAAACTTCAAGGCAATGAAGAAATAAAAAGTTGAACACGTCTTTGGTCCGTAATATTGTAAGTAAAAATATATTATTATGAAATAGGGATGGTTTATGGTGTTTTTTGTGTCTATCCTGGATAAAAACTCGCTGCACTTAAAATTTCTACTGCTACTACGACATTTAAAATCAACCACGCAAGCTGTCAAATGAATGGACGATTACTCGAAATTGTCAAAATTTAACTTTATGCTGTATGTATCTTTATTTATAATGGTAAAAATAGGAAACTAGACCGTCTCCTGAATGTGTACTGTAAATGTGAAAATGTTCTGATGAAAAACGTAAGAGCTACAAAGGATCATATTTCAACTATGACAACTGAAGCCCCCCACTGTGAATAACACGTCACGAAAAATGCGTGTCTAGCACTGAGGGGGAGTATAGTGAATTTACGGCTGGCGTCAAGAGGGTTAAACATCTAATTTAGGCTTCCGCTCATTGAATAGACACAAATCAATGATCATGGACAGTTGTGTAAAGTGGTGGCCATTCACTTGGGATTTGTACAGGAGTTACTCCAATATGGAGGCGTAGTCTGTCGATTCAAATGTTTTCCTGTTAATTATAATAATTTCACCTTTTAAATTTTCCAAGAAATCGCAATGATAACCACCCCAGTTCTGTGTCAATATAATGCTTAAGTACTATAGTGATGTGCCCCTGGTTTTGCTGGGTGAATGATAACCAGAAGATATATTGAATAACATTTTGAATAACTTACCAAGTCTCTGGTCTGTTAATTTCTGTGCTTGTGCTAATGAAGACTGTAATTCTGTTTTCTCTGCTACAAGAATGCCTATCGTCTGAATATGGACCTAAAAAGAAACTTTACATGGACTATGTTTTTCTTATCTTATATGTTATAAAAGTTATTCTATGTACTATGTACGTGGCAGTAGGTCTCAATTAATTTCATGTATAGTCTTTTCCTATTACATTAGATTTCTAACACATATGTAAAATTTAAAATCTATTACAAAAAGCTTTTCGTCTCTTTAGAGACCTTTTCAATTTCTTTTTTTTACAAATTTCCTATATTTACATATTCCTTCAAAAATAAAAATCCAAATGATATTGATTCATAATAAAAAAACAAACAATACTTCTAAGCGTACGTTCACACATACGCGATATCGCTTGAGCGACTGAGTGTCGTAGCGACGAGGCGATGGGCAATTTGGTGTTCACACACACGAGATTTTGCAAACGATTTTCACTGGCGATTTTCCTTGATTGTATAAAAATCTTTATCTCCAATTGATTAATTTTTTCATATAGTTTATATATTGGTTGATACTGAATCATTGAAGGTACTGTCGACGCTAAACATGGCTGAGCAAGACATACATGCTTTGCAAGCAGAACGAGACATAAATGATGCCATTGCACTAGGTTTAATATTACGGCAGCGGAAGAAAAGAAGAATTAAGTCACGCAATGTATGGGTGGATGCTATTCTTCTGGATAGGAGGATGTTTCGATCGTATTTTCATCTATTCCCACAGTTGTCTCTGAATGATAAAAAGTCTTTTACTAACATTATTAGCTTTTCAACTTTATTCTGGGGGACTTTATCCATGTTAATTATTTCTTAGTTTTCTCAAACAAATTTTCAAAAAATGACGATTCCAATATTGTGTGGTGTACTGTGTGGTGTACTGAGTGTCAAATAAAATCAATTAAACAGTGCTGGTCAATAATTATATAAAAGATCAATTAAAACCTGCTAGACTACATAAGATAACGATCGTGTTCCAGGGAAATCGCCTAGCGATGAGGCGATTTTATCGCTCATGAAGCGAAAATATCGCCTGGTCTCTTCGTCACATATGTGTGAACAGCTCAATGCAAACATGATATACCGAAAATATCGCCTGTCGCTTCATCGCCTCGTCGCTCCGTCGCTGAAGCGATATAGCGTATGTGTGAACGCACGCTAACTGTCTAAATTATACTCAGCAGAGTCAGCATTCACAATGCATAATAGGAATCACAAAATTTCCTGTTATGATGTAAGAGGCCATGGTTGAGAAATATGTTGCCAATATATCTGTTATTTAAGAGTGGTGTCCCACTGCTCCGTTCCCTAAATAACCAATAAAATCTTTACAAACTGCTGAATTCCACATATTTGATTGTTTTGCTAGAAGACAACTAACACATAACATCTATGCGTTTACTTGCCACGCAATGGCAGTTCACTATGCGTTGATTGTTCTTTGAATGAGCGTTGGGTAGTTGTTGAATTTATTGTTTAGCAGTTCTGTTATCGCTATATTAACGTTGAACAGTTGTTCCAAAGCAGTTTACTTGATGCAATGTCCATATATAAGAAAGTTAAATGAACGCCTTGTTCACATTCAGTGGCAGTTTCTTAAATCAATGTGACAATGTAGCAATCGACCGGCAACTTCTAAAACGAATGGTAAACTATCATAGGACACACATAAAACAACCAGGTGACAGCTACGTGGCGAAAAACTGTTAGTTAAGAAAGTCAGCAAATTTTGAACACGATCCAAATGTTGACGACTATTGAAACGATAAAAATTTAATATCGACCCATTGATCAACAGCGTGCACTGAATTGGTACCCAACGTCATTGACGATAGATCAACGCACTTGCATGATTTCAAATGTTACTCGGTAGTTTCTCCTTGCTTGGAGCGGTCGGACAGCAATTCAAAATAATCTATACATTAATACGCAAACGCCATGAAGTGAGAGTGGCCCCCATTGTTTTATTCTTATTCCGAGTCAAATCCGTGCCTATGGGCTTCTTGGCGTCGATTCCACTGTTATTGGCCTGTCAAGGTGAAAGGGTTACATTAGAATGCAAGGGAATGAAGGAGGGGGGTCAAATTTCAGTGCGTTATGTTTCACGCAAAAATTCAAACAAGACAGATTTCTTTTTTTTTTTCACATTTTCATTTCCATCCACATAGGAGACGGGCCGGAAAATGAAAGTAGGCTTAGTGATTATAAACAAGCTCGTGGGCTCATAAGAGAGAATTATTTTCACTTTTGAACGGACCAAAAAGTGCTGTTTTTCGGTTTTAAGCCTACAGACAATGATGTGCAGGAATATGGTAGGTCATGAAGAAAGCAGTTCCTGTTCGATCAGCAAAGTAACAAAGCTTGAAATACAAAAGATAGAGAGCAGAGATGATAGGATTCACAGTACACTTCCATTTAACATTGAGAAACATGTACCTGTAGTTGCTCTTTAAGGGCACCAATTTCTTTCTTGATTTTTTCATGGTTTGACTTCTTCTCCAAGTCCATTCCTTGTGAGATCTGGTTATTTTCATTCGCTAAAACAATAAAGAATACAAATACTTGTAAATAACTAAAATTAGATAATCTGACTTAAAATTATTGTGACTAAGGCCATCCAAACTTGATCTTATGGATGACCACTTTTTGGGGCTAAAAAATATGCATAGGAGGGGTACATATATTTTAAAAAAAGTTCAACACTAAACCCAGCAGGGGGGAAATAAAATAAAAAATAAATATTTCACAAATATGCCATGGCAGGAGAAATAAAAAAAAAAGTAAAAAAAAAATCAGTTATCATATTTGCAGTAGCATTGTTATGAGCTATTTTACCTCCAATATTTTTGTTTGTCAGAAAGTCCGGCATGTGCAACAGTACTAATGCCCCATTCCCGCGCAAAGAGGATTTATCATGATTATAAAACACTGACACCAACAAATAACTACGTAATTAATGAAAAATATCAAGAAAACTTATCAAATTGTATTATATATGCCATATTGTCTCACCTATCAATCACGGAATCAGCCGGCAACAGCCGAGTGGCGCATTCGAATTACTAAACCGCTGTGGCTTCTGCAGTTCTGTTACCAAAATAATGCGCCACGCATTTCTTTTTTTTTTGGCATATTCGATTTTTGTACTCGTTTGCTGACTGCGTTATAGCGGGCAAAGGGGTGATTTTTTACAGATAAGATGGCGGAACAAGATTTCGTGGCAAGATAAGATGATTTTATTATTTTTTATTCAGTCCGCTCTTTTTCAAAGACTTTCCCGGGACTTTGTCAAATTATGAATGGAGTCCGGGTTCACACCACATAGACTGTTTTTCAGTCAATGTGCTGACCCCCTGCTTCCAGTGGACTTGAGGTATGCCTGTGTGAATGAAGTGAAACCACAATCACAGCTAAAGGCAAACTATTGCTGGTGCCATATGCATAGTTTTGTACATTTGTGTAAACCAGCAGATCTATGTTAATCCAATCTCAACAGATCTATGTTAATCCAATCTCATTTGCCAACCAGGGGTCCACCCAGTGATTTAAATATAGTTCTGGGGTCACATGCTGTTTCACGGCTAAATCTAGAAAATATGTTCAAGTTTGTTGAAGTTTTATTTAATCAGATTCATCATTTATTGCAATTTATTTTTGGGGGGATGGGGTACCCAGGGAAATAATTCAAATATAATATCATAATGCTGGGTACCCAGGGGAATGATTCAAATATGATATCATAATGTGACAGCTAAATAAGTTGTGTTAGATGATATATGAAGAAACATTTATTCCTTTTTTTTTTTTTTTGGGGGGGGGGGCACAATGGTTCAAATATAGTTCTGGGATAACATGCTGTTTCATAGCTAAGCAAATGAAAAATAATGAAATTATTTAGAAAATATGTGCAAGTTTCTTGAAACAAACTGTTTCATTTTTGTTTTTTATGGACCTCCTGGGGAACCAATTTTACACCCAGAGGAATGATTCAAATATGATATCATGATGAGACAGGCAAATAAGTTGTGTGCAAGTTTGGTAAAAATCAAATGAAAAATTAAGAGGTTATTTAGAAAAATAATATGAATAGGCAATGCCTAAGACAGGCGCAGCATGTTTATACTCTAGAGATTAGGAAAAATAAACTAAATTTGTATACATTTGACAATGACATGGTAAAACAAATTAACTAATCAAAAAATATTTGGGGTATATTTATTACAAAATGTATGATTTCTTTTACTTGTTGGTAAAATATGATAAGTCCATAAAAATCATAATATTATACGAAATATTCAACATCAACTTACTTGTTGCTGTGTACATTTAGATAAGATATGATTGTGACATATTTGATGGACTAGTTCATGATAAGTGTGAAACAAAATTTTAAGTATTACAGCACATTGGCAAATCAGTGAACGCTTACTGTAAAATTAGAATATTTTGTGGCTATTAAATTATTTTGTGACCATTTAATTTTGTGATTTTTCCATCCTAGACATACTTTACACAGGCTATTAATGTTTGCTGACTATTTAAGTTTGCGTTTTTGCACCTACCCACAAAATTCGCAAATTACAACATGCACCAACATTTACAGTGTACAGTGTATCAATTTTGCCACTTTATGACCTAATCTTTCAAATTACTGTTCTCTATTGAAAATCATTTACATTACACACTGGATAGTTATACATAAGATAACATATTAATAATTGTTTTAAAAAACTTGAAAGCATGTGTGATGTTATAATTTTGCGGACACCAACTTTATTCCACAAATTGGGGCTTCTTACAATATTTTTCCCTCAGACACTTATTCTGTAAATTATTGGAACTGATTCACACCTTGTGCTTCTTCATAACTTGAAAGGATGCACACACGTACAGAAAATTTGAACATTTCAGGCTTTTAACCATGCAAAATAGCCATATTGTTAAGAGGCAAATAGGTAATGACTGGAACAGCTGTGTTTATATGCTTTTAGAAACATATAAATGATCCCTATATTAGGTCAAGATTTCACATCTAATGTTTGCTTAATCGTTAAAGACGTTGTATAATCTTCTGTGCATTTGGATATTATTGACCAACAGAAGTTATGCTATCCTTCACTGGTTTAAGTCAGTGGCAGTCCCAACTATGCAAATTGCTCTTACATTTTAATTGGGCTTTACCTCTTCAAAATGTGTAAATTTGCAAATTTACAGTTTGAAAATGATGGAATGATGAGATTTCTGTAAGCGTGCATATCTAGGTTAAATCATGTCTAATAATTTTTAGAATAAGCGTCTTCGGAATCTGGCAAAAAACAGTGGAACAGAATTGGTGTCAGTACAATTGGCTGATTTTGATAGAGATTCCACTCAGATTGTGCGAAGTTGTGGGCAGGATCCGATATACCTTCCTCTCTCTGATCATGTCAGATACCAAGTCTAATGTTAGAATGCCCACCCTCAATGAGCATTTGAACTGCTAATGTTCCACATCAAGCATCTTAACTTAGGGGTGTACAATAGCTAACGTAAACGATTGTCTGCGACACGCCTGCTACATGTGAGGTGGAGATTTGGTATCCGTGGGAGGCTGGGTCAAGTAATGCACTGTTGCAGTCACGTTCTGGTTCATCAATCCACAAATAAGCCAGCTACATTTTTGGGGACTGGCCTCCTCTGTCGTAAGCACATTTTGAACACCGTGAATTATCCATTTATATCGATTTGTATTGCACACATATGTCCTTGGTATATATAAGCCGTCTCTTGCCTTAATACTATCAACTGATATGACAACTGCCGACTGTAGACTATGATAAGTTTATAACTAAGCATGTACACACAAATCACAAACTCTGGCATCTTGTACTACTTTAGCCTAGATACTGTCATTACTGACACTTGACTGTTCACAATATCGTCTTACTATTATATTGACACAAACGGCCAACATAGATCCATCAATGACAATGTCTATACCATTCATCCATCACCACGCAGTGATTAGATCTATGCACAGTTCAGATGCACAGTTCAAACTATCCTTATGAGTCATGAAAGAATTATCCATCTAGATCTATATAGTTCTACACCATTGCACCATTATATTTGAATTTTCATTCATCAAACTTTAATGAACTCAACTGTAGTACTGCTACCACTGCTTATGTAAATACTAGTAGCATGGGCCATGGATACTGATATTTGACAGTAGATCTAGACTACTTCCCCGACGACGATGTCAACACCAGAAAATCTATGCCGTTTTTTTTATTGATTTGTAACAGATTGTTGATAAAATGTTGCACCATTAATCTACTACAATATTTTAAGCCTACTAGTATTGATTTTCACGTTGTGTTGGACAACGTGGGCAACTGCTTAGCATGGGGCATGGATACTGAAATTTGACAGTAGATCTAGACTACTTCACCGACGATGTCAACACCAGAAAATCTATTCCGTTTTTTTTAATGATTTGTAACAGATTTTTGATACATTGTTGCACCTTTAACCTTGATATAGGAATGTTGCAATATTTAATTATACTGGTACAAGTAACAAAGTAACAGGGCAATTTAGTAACATTGTTTACAAGCAAAAACACGGCGACCCCTATTATTTTTAGGACTAGACTCTTTATGTCGAGTGAAAACACGGGCTGCTTATGTAAATTGGTAGATAAAATAAACTTGGTTAGTTAGCTTAATTGGCAACTCGTCAGGTATATTATTTCAAAATGAAAGACGAAAATAAGAAATGTATTTGATGATGGTAACTAATTGGAGAGAAACTCCCTCTTTTGGAGACCTCAAAAATAAATTAATCAATGTTAATGTGATAAAAATTAAATGTTTGGGAGAAAAAAGATGGCCCATATGTGAGTCAAGTCCCCTAATAAGGAACTGTCTGGCAGGCTCTGCCGCGCCTGTATGAATTGTTGACTGACGGCCGAACAGCCGGCCGGCTGGATGAAAGGTGATCACAAAAGCTCACATGCTGTGGAACAGCATATGAGCTAAAAAAAGGGGGGGATCAGTATAAAATTAATACGAAAATATAAGTAGGGATGATGTATATTTTGTCACCCTTAGCAAAAATGGAGCGATATTCCATTTCGAGGCGAGGGGGTTTCAGTCAAGTTTTTGGATACACCACTTTTTTTGTGGGTCTAATATTTCATCGAGCAGCTAAAACATTTCATACCAAATTCTAATATTTTCTATTTAATTGTGGCATTAAAAGGATACAGAGCAGATATCACACATTCATTAATATTATGAATCCATTACATGATGTACATTCAGATATATAATAAGTATTATCTTACATGGCATATATAAATATTTGAATGAATATCGCTTGAAACACTAAGTAGATATCTGTCTATGCCAAATTATAGTAGCTCTGAAATTCAGATTGCAGAAAAACCCGCATCAAATTTTCAAAAATTTTTGGGGGGAGATCCCTTTAAGCTCAGAGGGGTGTCCCCCGTCCCGCACCCACCCCCTGCGGCCTCGCGGCACCATACAGCGTCGCCTCTGGCGCCTTCATCGGCCGACTTTATTACATTTAACCATTTCATTAGATTTTATTCTCACACTTTTCTGTCAAGCAAGCTCCTGTCACTGTATTGATATAGCTTGAAGAGACATCTTCCATTTTACTATATCAAAAGTGGCCCTGAGCGGAACTGAACTCCGACCCCAAGATTTGTAGAGACCACGTCAGGGCCACTTGATATAGTAAAGGAGAAGATCTCTTCCAGCTGCTGTTGAAAAAAACAATCAGAAACAGATACAAGCAAGACTTGGGAAAAATATATACAGTTATTCAATTTCATTGAGATTGACTTGGCACAACATGAAATGTGCAAAAACCGATGCTCCAAACGGCTTGTAAAAAGAATGCTATTGGCACCTAATCGAGCGAATAAACTTTATCCGACACGTTTAAACACTAACACGTTTAAATAACGTGTAATTAAGAAAAATGTAATAAATACCTAATAAAATTTGTAACATCCGCCATATCGATGTGCATTTCGTCATCATACATCACGCTCACGAGAAATAATGGCGTATTTCTGACATCGAACACACTAAGTAATGCGCCATCTCATTGGCGAACAGATGGCGCAACTACCAATAATATTTAACGTTACATTCGACTGACTCGCTAATCAATGATTAGCCTTTATTACACGAAACAGGTCAACACTGACCATGCAATGAGATAAGGAGTAAGCGCTTCAAAAGCTCATTATCATAATTTATGCATATGTATGCTGGTTTCAGAGAATCAGCCTTAATCTTAGCCGCATCGTTGTTGCATATGGTTAACATAGCGCTTTCGATAAGCGATATGTTAGCAGACAGGTAGAGGCGATAATAAAGAGCAATTTTTGTCATCTTGATCTGGGGAGTATTCGATAGATTTCTTAAAATATGTAGAATATTATGGTCTCAAAGTGTGATAATAAGAATCACCATCAATACTTTAAATAATAGAACCTTTTAAGTGCAACCCGGCTGGTGCAGGTAACAATATATTTTGATTTTTTTATGTCGATGAACTTTTATCCTGCTGGTGTACTGTGATTTTCGGGTAAAACGCGGTATGTTGCTTTATTACAGTGAGAATTATAGCGTTTAAAAAGTATGCAAACATGAATCAAATTCTCCCATGAAGTTAGATTTGGCCACGAACAAATGCAGAATAAAATACATATATCACAACAACGACATCACTATATTTATTTCTTAGTGATGATAAAGATTAAATGTTGTAAAATTAAGAACTGCCAAATTTTCGGACACTGGCGTGTAATTCAACACGATTTCCACCAAAAAACAAAAATCTGAAATCCCTTCTAATAGAAACATATATATAAATTTACTTTGAAGCCTCTCTCTACCCTCCGCCCCCCAACCTCAC
>CM032660.1:31321835-31366059 GCA_019095985.1 Streblospio benedicti
TGCATTTGGTGCATAGATCTAAATCCATATTAAAATCAATTGCTAATTACAATAAAAATTTTCATCAAAATTATTAATTTCTGTTAACAATATACATAAAAGTAAGATAAAATAATTAACCAATTTACATGTCAATAATTTATTCAACTTTATGTACACTAGATGACATAACTACCAGTGAAAATTACTGTAATGTTTTATTTGGTTGCACTTGTAAGTTTTTGTATTTATTTCAATTCAGTTGAGTGTTTCGGTTTTTAAAATTTAATATATACACAGAGAACGATTCTTTGTTGTTTTTATAATTTGTGACATATTTGTCCTTGATATGAATAATTAAATAAGAAAAAAATGTAAATCTTAATTAATTTCTTCATGTCGTAGTTTAGTATTTGAATGAATTTTTACTCTTTGAGAATTTGTATCTTAAAATTATTAATTTCTGTTAACAATATACATAAAAGTAAGATAAACTAATGAACCAATTTACATGTCAATAATTTATTTAACTTTATGTACACTAGATGACATAACTTTAAAATTATCTAATTAAAATAATAGTCAAAATTGTTATTCGGACCTATACTGTACAAAGTAGAACAGAATCCAATAGCCCAGAATCCAGACGACCACAAGAAATAAAAAATAATGCCAAGTGAGGAGTATGTATGTTTATCCTTCAAGATATAAACTATGAAATACTAGAAACAAAAAGCAAAAGATATGAAGTGTATTGGCATTAAAATCCCAAATAACAAAAGCAAAAGATATGAAGTGCATTGGCATTAAAATCCCAAATGTGAATATGACAATAATCAATGTTTACAAGCCGCCTAAACTATCAATTGTTCACTTTATTACACATGATATCACTTTTTAGAAAGCGTGCAGACAGACAGAACAATTGTCCTAGCCCCCCCCCCGAACTAAGATCCTAATTAGTAGTCCGATCATGAAAATTAGTAGTTTGAACATCTGTAGTTTGTCAGAATCGCCACCTCTACCCACTCAACTTCCCGTGAAATATTAGTTAAACTAACATATATTTAAAAGCAAGACAAAATAAAGCATACTAGATTTTTTTTAAACTTTATTAAACATCTAACCAACAAAATTAATCAAAAACATATTAAGGTAATTAATATTAGTTTCCAATTGCCAAATGCAGTCAAATATGGTCAATCTTTAATACACCAGTTACACTAACCTGACTGAGATTTTATAATCATAATGGAAACAAAACTATGCAACACTGGAAAGTGAGTGGTTTTTGAATTTTAGCAAGGATTATTTTTGGTGATTTCTGCTTTTAATGGAATCAGAAAGCTGCTATGAGGCCTAATAGAATCAAAATGCTGTTTGGGGTAACATGAGATTTTGACTTAGGTAGGAAGGTTGTGACAAAGTTTTTATTTATTTTAAAAAGATGTTGGTTCTATCATTTATAATAATACTTATTTTTATCACATTTTTTTAGGTAGGCTGTTTTTTTCGAAAGGTTTTATTATATTATTTTTATAGAAAACACGAAACAACTTATTATGGTACTTGTCATTGGCAATATAATGATATAGCTAGTACAGTTTATACACACATGATTTGGATGCATTATATATCTAATTTGAAACAAATTATTTTTCTTATTTTTGTAATCCAAAAGAATATAAAAAATATAAATAATAATCTAAACACTTATGTGGCTAATAAAGTGTTATGAGGTTTACTTTCATTTTACCGCTATCAACTTGTTCATGTCAATATAAACACTGCAGCATCCCGATCATATTGGTGCTAGTCTAGTCTATAAATAGCAAGCGCAGCTTATAAGATTTGCTGCCAGTAGGGTGCTGCGCTGTTTTGTTTAATAATATTAATATGGCTGCTGTGCGATCAATACTGTAGACTATTTAAATGGCCAAATATTATTACTGATGAGGAGTGAAAAAACTATGCGTGGGAATGGATTAAGTGCCATAAATTTGGTGATTTGTATAGAATTTCGTAGTATACTGTTAACTGGTCGTAGTTGTAAAATGTTCATCAAAATTCGTAGTAACTATTACAATATTATGGTCTCAAAGTGTGATAATAAGAATCACCATCAATACTTTGAATAATGGAACCTTTTAAGTGCAACCGGCTGATGCAGGTAACAATATATTTTGATTTTTTGATGTAGTTGAACTTTATTCTGCTGGTGTACCCTGATTTCCGGGTAAAACGCAGTATGTTGCTTTATTACTAGTGAAAATACAGCGTTTAAAGTATGCAATCACGGTCTCATTTTCTCCTATGAAGTTAGAATTGGCCACGAACAAATGGAGAATAAAATACATATATCACAACAACGACATTACTATATTTATTTCTTAGTGATGATAAAGATTAAATGTTGTAAAATTAAAGATCTGCCAAATTTTCGGTCCTGACGTGTAATTCAATACTATTTCCACCAAAAAACAAAAATCTCGAAAATCCCTGTCTAATAGAAACATATATAAATCTACTATTTAAATGATCGAGAATAAGCCCTTGAAAACATTTCGCGTATTTTTATATTCGCGAATTGTCTCCTGAAAGAATTTTTGTTCCTACTCGATAAACTTAGGGAAATCCCGGGAAACCCCTCATGACGTAACGGCAATAATTATCGCGGCGCAATATTGGCACATACTTCAAAGCAAACTAACAACAATAGATCGATCCCTTTGATTTGCCGCATTATAACGTGTGTTTTAATTGAGAGGTTGGTTAGAACTTCAAATCAGGTGAGTAGTTGTTTTGAAATCTATTGCGTGTTGTAGGAACAAGTTAGATGTTGAAGGAACAGCTAGTTGTAATCGGGTACAAACATACTTGAAAGAAAGTTGTTATGATAAGCAATGTTGTTGAAGCTCCTACATTTATAGCATGCACCAAATAATAAACATCTGCATGTGTTCTCTTACTTACTAACTCGTTTACAAACAAAACATGAAACTTGAAACATTTAATTTTTAATATAATATTTCATTGATGAGAAGGCTCAATACATCTAAATAATGCAATGATAAGTTTGAAATGGACTTTATATTGACACCAAAGGTAATATTATTTTCCACTTACAAAAGCCGAATGACACCAAACAACGTACGATACCTCCATTATCGCCCATGTCGACGTAGTCATAGAAAAGTACTGTAACTCTATCAATTTTCACGGCTTTTTATTTTCGCGTATCCTCCCCAATACGCGAATTTACCGAAATTAAATCGCACGCGAATTTTTTTAGGGTTACAGTACTTGTCTTTGCGTTTAATGTATAAAATACATATCAAAAAGGCTCCTGCATATTTATGTGATGTTAAACTTGTGAGTCATTCATACAATACTAGGAAGAAAGAGTTGTCGTACATTGTACCAAAAGTTAAGTCCCATGGACAGAAAACGTTTAAATATTGTAGCATTAAATATTGGAATAGTCTGCCTCTACCAATACGAAAGTCAAACTGTTTGGTGTCTTTTAATTCAAAATGTAAGAAATATTATATGGGCCACTTTATAAAAGAGTAATAAGAATATATTTGTTAAAAGGTTAATCATTAGTAATGTAATTATTATGTTCTATGGCACCAATTCTAGTCAGTTGTTTTTCCATGTTTTCACCGAGGTCCACTATGGAAATAAGACTCCATTTTAAATGGATATCTTTTTAGTGCTCCTTGTTTATCACATGGTTCATTTTTTTTATTATATTTGTACATCTCTATTCAATTTTACTTCTATTTATATTTTTTACTTATTCGTAATCTTTTATTTACTTTGTAATTAATATGCCCGTGATAAACGAAATAGATAAAATCAAAATCAAAAAAATCCCTCTCACCAGCTCTTCCAGCTGCTGGTTGAGCTGCTCGTTCATGCTGCTGTGCTGGTTCAGCAGTTTCGCCAGCTCTCTGTTGCGCTTCTGAAAGGTAAAAGTCAAATTTATTTCTTAATAGTTTGTCAATACAGTGGTGTGAACCCGTCAGTGTTGAAAATCTTAATCACAGCCATGAAAAATCTTAATTTTCACGCAAAAATCTTAATAAAAAATATAAAAAATCTTAATAAAATCTTAATGTTTTTCTACTTATAATAAACAATAATAAGGGAAATACTAGTATATTTACTAGTATTGAGTCCATCAAATGGCATTTTGAAGCAGTGTCATCGTGATTAAAAATAGATAACTTTATGTGAAACCCTATAAGGAATGATAGTATATTATATATTTTACTGTTACTTTAATATTTTAAGCATATAAAAAGAAATTTCAACAGATTGACATCTATTCCTACCTCAAAGTAGCCATATTGGCAAGAGCGCACCTACTGCACACACTACTTCCCGACGCAACATGCATTTATCACAACGCAAATACAGCAGTGTGCAAAAACGTTTTCCCGCACTAGATAAATTACCTTTGTGATCCAGTTTGCGTTATGAACACTTAAATGGCGCCGATCAAGCTGTATTTTAAGAAACTGTCCATATTTCTCTGGCACGAGTAAAACCCCGTAATAAACACATGTCCCGGACGTAATGAATTTTCAGGGGTCAAAAATCGTAAAAATACGGGAAAAAACGTAAGTTCACATCTCTGTCAATATAAGAATTTTCTCAGAAAAGTTTATGGCCCTGAAGTATTCTAACATGCTGTTATGGTTCACCATTTTGGTCTGCAACCATGCATAAATAATAGTAATATGTTGAATGCAAGTTCATCAAAAATATGTTTCGTTCATCCTGGGTTCCATTATTCAATAAGAGAATTTAAAGAAAATTATGGGAACCACTCATAAAAGTCGGTGAGACTTTCAATATCATATACTTAAAAGGCCAGTGCAGAATCCACAAGAATGATAACTAGGCAGTACATTCGAGAACGCAAAAATCTCCCCCTCGTAGATCAGCCCCTTTTAGGTCAGCAATTTCAAAATTAGTAATTCAAATACATGTATAAGGAATATTGTAGACTGACCTAGTCACTTTTGTGGAAGAGCAACGACTGAGGGAAATTCCTGTGAGCAGATTGGCCATCAGATTGAAGGCCAAAGAAATGGCAAAGTCAGGGGATCATCCCACCAGCCCCACCCTTGCTGCATCAGCTGGCTGGTGTACCCACTTCACGAACAGGCATGGTTTGACACTGAGATCAAGGACAAAAATCTTGCAGAAGCTCCCAGAAGATTTGGATGAGAAAGTGGGAAAATTTCAAAAGTTTGTTATCGACCAAAGGAGAAAGCATGCTATTGATCTATCCTGCATCATAAACATGGATGAAACACCTATGACATTTGATATGCCGCCGAATGGGACAGTCAATGAAAAGGCGAAGAAAGAAGTGTTTGTGAGAACAACTGGGCATGAGAAAACCCACTTCACTGTGGTCCTTGCCTGTGGTTCTGAGGGCAAACGTCTACCCCCCATGGTTATTTTTAAAAGAAAAACTCTGGTTTAAAAGCGCCAGCAGGGATGTTAATACATCCACACCCAAAAGGATCGATGGACGAAGACGGAGTTCTCCTATGGCTGAGAAAAATTTATTCAAGAAGAAGTGGTTTGCTCCTCCGTAAAAAGGCTTTGCTGGTGTGGGACTCATTTAGAGCCCACTTGACTGACAAGGTCCAGGACAGATTGAAGACCGCCCATGCCACGATACCTGCAGTCATTCCAGGTGGCTGTACAAGCATATTACAGCCCCTGGATGTGAGTTTGAATAAACCATTCAAAACCAGAGTGAGCGACTTGTGGGTGAAATGGATGTCCGATGGAGCTGGCGAGGTGACAAAACAAGGAAATTTGAAGATAGAGGCCTGATATCCAAACAGTTGTGGATTGGATCCATACAGCGTGGAGTGACATTCCCGAAGATATGACAAGTAATCGTCGGGAACGCCGTAAATCTCCCTTCCTCGATCAGGCCATTTCCCCGATCAGGCCATTTTTGAAAAGTAGGCCAAAGTACTCAAATATCAAATCACGTAAGGAGAGTGATATAGTCATACAAAATGTCAAGCTTGGTGATGATAGGTCCTAAAATCTTCCCTGGAGACAGATAAACACAAATTCGTAATTTCTTTTTAAAACACATCATAATTTCATCAAAAGTAGGTCAAAGTACACCAAACATCTAATCAGCTCTGGAGAGTGGTACAACCAAGCTAGATATGAAGATTGGTGACCGTAGGTCAAATACTTCTCCCTGTAGAGTGGTAACAAGGTTTATTACGTAACGCTCATAAGTTCGTAAAAAGTAGGCCAAAGTACACCAACGTCAAATCAACTGTGGAGACTAGTATGGTGAACTTAACTGTAAAGTTTAATGACCATAGGTGAAATACTTATCCCAGTGCAGTGGTAACAATAGTTTTATTTGAATATTTCATAAATCTTTTAAAGGGCCAACAAACGAAACTCGTAATCGATCGTGTAGCATTAAAATTTGCTGTTGATGCATATAAAGGATACCCCTGTTAGTGACGTCATGACCAGACAAGCTCTGTGTTTGTATACAGAGGAAAGGACGTATGTGAAGAAATTTGTTGGGGAAATGTCATATTTTATGGATTATGTTGAAATGAAAGCATTTATAAAAATACATCAGTGGTAGGCGGATGTGATCAGATGTGATATAGTGTACACGAGGAAAGTCTATTAAAGGTGCGATTTGCCTACACGATACAACAATGAGGAATTTGACAGCATGTTCGGAGTAGCAGTTGACAAAAAAATCACAAAACACTTAAACAGATATTGGACCACGTCTCTATGATAAGCTGTCGTATTATTATATAACTTTGATGGAAATAATCTATAGTTCCCAAGTTTCAATTAGATTGTGAGAAGTTGAAAGATGTTACAGTTCATAAATATTTAGGGTGTTTTATTCACAATCAGCTATGCGATAATGATGATATTAAAAGACAAATGAAAAGTACTTATGCAAGAGGTAATTTAATTATAAAAAGGTTTTGTCACTGTACAGATGATGTTAAAGTTAAACTGTTTAAGTCATATTGTTGTAATTTTTATGGTATATGTCTATGGTCTAAGGATACTCAAGAATGTAGGAAAAAACTTATTACTGCTTTTAAATGAATCTTCAGGGGACTATTTAATTGTGATAAATATAATACTACGGTAACAATGATAAATATGCATGTTGATCCTTTTATTGTTATTGTATCAGCAATTACCGATTGTAATACATTTCACAGATCCAGTCTTAATTTAGCATGGAACCTACGATTGTTCTAATTTTTTAAACTTCTTAATGTCTATAATTGTATATAATTTTAGCTTTTTGTTTTATCTATGGATATTTATATGTTTTATGCATGTTAATATCTGAAAAAAAAAAAATAAAAAAAAAAAAATAATAAAATATAGTAATATGTGATTCCATTCATATGTATAAATCTATGTAATTGTTTGACTACTAAGGATCATAGTTCTATGTCAACAATGGAAAACTGGTGTGACCTAGTCTACACTCTATATGGTTTTGTCGAACTCAACATCCATAGAATGCCCACTTTTGACCCTCAAAGTCTAGTAAAGAAATATGCGACTAAATGTTCATAATTGATATGGTTGGAAACGCATATTACTGCAGATTATTTCCATCAAAATTATATATAGACAAAACCGGGTGAGTTGTTAACATTGATTATTTTATTGGGCAAGTTCTTGGGGTCTATCACGGCGAGCCCGAAGGGCGAGCCGTGATATGCCCCAAGAACGAACCCAATAAAATAATCAATGTTAAACAACTAACCCGGTTTTGTATTTATCAGTCTTTTCTAAACAATTACAATACTGTTTCAAAATAAACTTGCATAATTTTCAACACTTTTAGCAGGATAATTTATTAATAAATTACAAAATGCAATAATGTAGGAATACACTGCATAATCATAACAAAAAACGGCGCAGTCTCTCTCTCAGACATATAGACGCCTATGGTTGGACTTCTGCAATACAATTACGTCAGCCGTATGACTGCTACCACGCTACCTTTAATAAGAGCGAAAGGCTAAATTAGAATACCTCAAGATCAGCCAGGTTATTATTCTCCACATTTTCGTCAGTACGCAAATATGCAGCAGACTGAAATTAAAAAAATCATACCAGTATATCTATTTATATAAAAAGCAATGCCTGTATGATCTTTATGGACTCCTAAACCATACATCCAATCACAATAAAATGTGGGCAAATCATTGTACATATTCCAAGGGTGCTATGACAACATTGATTTTTGAAAAACCCAAACATTTTATACCTTAGCAAATATTTTCGACCTTGTCTGTCAGACAGTCTTTTTCAAGCTGACGTCACACAGGATGGCAGGATGTGACGTCAGGAAGTAGGTCAGTGTCGGGGGGGGGGGGGCTGTCCCTGCGATCCGCCCATGGCTTCAGTAGTGTCATATGCATGCGATAAGGTGTATGCCCCTTCATCTCGCTTCATTGTCTTGTAAGTTTTCCTTATAGCGATCGCTTCCCGGATCTGTCTGTCTCTAGTGTTGGACTCACCACTGATGGGCTTCGTGTTGGCCCAGTCAGGGATGGTTCATATTGGCCATGTGATCTGTGATGGCGGATTTGTGCAAGTCACTTGCAGATGACAAACGGGTGGCTCTGGTGCGTACTGCACTGTTGGTATGTTCTTCAACATCCTTTTGATGTTCTGCCACACGAGTACCTAGTTTCCTCCCTGTTTCACCAATGTACACACTGTCACAGTTTCTGCACCCAATCTTATACACACAGCCACATATCTCTTTCGGCTTGATTTTGTCCTTTGGGTGGACCAAAATGTTTCTCAGGCTCTTGTATGGTTTAAAGGCAGTACTGATGTTATGGTCTCTGAGTGTTCTAGCCATCCTTTCTGATAGTCTATACATTATTTATTTAGTTCATCTATACACAACACAAAACAAAATTTACTGTTGACAGTTTTGGCAACTCCTGTCACCATTTTCAAAACGTCTCTGCGCATGTCAAGGTCACTCAGCACGACTTCCGATGCCGAAAATCGGGTCGTACACGTGAGTTGAAAGGCCCCCTCGTCTCGGTTCATGACCTGCTTCTGTCCTCGTATCTTTATCGCCTCCCTGATGGTTCTTGTTCTCCAATCTCCCTCCCTATCCAGTACACTCACTTCCTCCCAGTCTATCTCATGATTGTTTTGTTTCACATGGTCTGTGATCGCACTCTTGTTGATCTGGGTGAGAGATTCTTTCCTCGCTGCTCTGGTGAAAGATCCTCCACTGTTCTGCTCCACATCCTTCATGTGTTCTTTTACACAGGTGCCCAGTTTTCTGCCAGTTTCCCCAACATACACACTCTTGCAAGACTTACAGGGAATTTTGTACACCACTTCACATTTCTCTAGCTTATCCTGTTTGTCCTTAGGATGAACGAGAATGTTCCTGATGGTCTGTAGGGGCTTCACCGCTGTAGACACTTGGTGCTTATTGAGGATACGTGAAATACCCTCTGTTACCCCTTTCACGTAAGGTAAGATGACTAAACCTTTGGAGCCTGCTGAGTCCTTATTCTTTTTCTTTCTCTTGTCCTTTCCTCCTTCCTTCTTCTTTTCTATCTGTGCTTTCACTTTTTCAAATGACCATCTTGGGTAACCACATTTAGCCAGAGCCCCTACTATGTGTTCTTCTTTCTGTCTATCCTCTGTCTCTGTCACTATGTCATTGCACCTGTCGAGTAGGGTCCGGATCACACCTAACTTGTGTTGCAATGGGTGGTGAGACGAGAAATGTAGGTACTGGTCTGTGTGGGTCTTTTTTCTATACACCAGTAGTTTCACAGTACTATCTGCTCTCCTAACTATCAGAGTGTCTAGAAACGGAATGGTGCCATCTTTCTCCTCTTCATGGGTGAATTTGATGCTTCCTTTGGTATCTACTATATTGAGATGGTCAGTCAAGTTAAAGTCGTGCTGAGTGACCTTGACATGCGCAGAGACGTTTTGAAAATGGTGACAGGAGTTGCCGAAACTGTCAACAGTAAATTTTGTTTTGTGTTGTGTATAGATGAACTAAATAAATAATGTATATATGTGTATTCCAACACGATGAACTCAAGGATACTTTCTGATAGTCCTTTGATATACCGGATGACTACCATACCTCTGGATTTGGCTCGATTAGCATCACTAGTTTTCTTCCTTTTGCCCTTCTGACTTGACGCCTTCATGCGTTTTACCTCCTGAAACGTCCACTTGGGGTAGTTACAGATACTGAGAGCCTCTGTGATGGTATTCACCTCAGTTTCCCTATCCTTTTCCTCGGATACTATGACCTCTGCTCTATCCAGTAATGTCCTCACAACTCCTAACTTGTGTATGGTAGGGTGATGTGAATTAAAGTTAAGGTATTGGTTCGTATGGGTGCTCTTCCTGTACACTCTTGTCTTCAAGTGGCCATCTTCTTTTACAGAGATGAGCGTGTCCAGGAAAGGTATGCTGTTGTTGTCCATACATTCATGTGTGAAAACAATGCTGCGTGTGGAGTCTACTTGGTTGAGGTGAGTATTAAGTCTCTCAACTGTTCCTATGGGAATCTTAGCCAATACATCATCCACATATCGTTTCCACCATATGGGTTTAATGTCTAATTCTCCTGTGGCTATGGCTGTCTGTTCTAGCTGTTCCATGAAAAAAATTGGCCACTATTGGGGAGACGGGACTGCCCATTGCAGTACCAAACTTTTGTTGATATAAAGTGTCATTGAAACTGAAATAGGTTGTGGTCAGCACTAGACTCAATAATTCCATTATGTCCGACACTGTGAGTAAAGTTCTTTGCCTGAGTTTGCTGTCATTCATTAGTCTATTTTTGATGATGTCTAATGCTTCCTCTATTGGGGTGTTGGTAAACAGGGTTACAACATCGAAAGATCCTAAGGTTTCTTCTTTTTCAACTACTATGTGTTGTAAGCTTTCCACCTATTCCTTGGAATTTTGTACATGGTGTTTTGTTTTGCCAACTAAGGGGGAAAGAATGTCTGCCATATTCCTTGAAAGATTGTACATTATTGACCCAGTGTAGTCCACTATTGGTCTAAGTAGTACATTGTTCTTGTGAATTTTGGGGGTACAATAAAGGCTTGGGATATTCTCACAGGTCGGGTATAGGAATCTTTTCTGTGCTTCAGTAATCTTACCTTCCTTTAGCAGTCTAGTAAGAATGCCTGCAAATTTCCTCTTGTAACTTGGGGTTGGGTCTTTAGTCAATTTGGCATAGGTTTTATCATCTGACAACATGTTGTTTACTTTCTGCTGATAATCCTCTTTGTCTAAAACCACAGTAGCTCTACCTTTATTCGCTGGTAGGATCATAATCGGCTTCTCTTTAGCTAATTTTTGAAGAGCTTTGTTTTGATTACTGGTTAGGTTTGGTTTGGGTGGTATCGCAGAAGTGAGCATGCTAAATAACTTGGGTCAGAATACATTTTGTTCATCATATAACAACAAGCTGCATGCTTTTTCTGTGGCTAACACCAGATCCTCTATGGGATTCTTATCCTCAGTGACAGCATAGTTCAGACAGGGACGGATCCAGCGGAGGGGCTCGGGGGGCTCTAGCCCCCCCGCCTGCCATATTAGCCTTAAAGCCCCCCGCCCCTACAATTTAGCCCCCCCGCCCCCCCCCCCTTTTCCCACCAAAGTACTTCATTTTCATAGGGTTTTTCATGAAATCCCGTAAGTGAGCCCCCCTTTCCTTATGTTTTCCTTACGTCCCTTTTCCAAAAACCTGGATCTGCCCCCACGCACGGATAAATCCGCCCGTCCCCCGCTCTCAAAATTTGAAAATTAGCCCCCGCCCCGCTCTCAAAATTTGAAAATTAGCCCCCCCGGTCTCAAATTTCTGAATCCGTCCCTGAGTTCAAACCTTTGGCCAAAACAGAATTTTCTTCATCATATAAGGTTCTTTTTGACAGATTCACCACCCATCTTTTCAACTGCTCCCCAGATAGATCTATATCACCTGTGGCTCCCGGGAGGTGAACACCTTTGTTTTTCCACTTGTCCATTTTCTGTTTGTGCAATTCGCTGGTGACGTCATACTGCCTCGTTCTGGATTGTAGTAAGTGCGATTTGAGGATTGCCGCTTCCTTTTCCCCTAATTTTTCCAGGGCCTTGGATTGAATGTTTTCATACTTATCACTTAAAGTCTTTACTTTGTGTGAAGTGACACGTATTCTTTCTGATAGCAATGCTTTCCTCGCTAAATTTACTATGTCCCTTCCTTTTTGCATGTCAATCGAGCATTTCAGACGTAGGCTAGGCGGAATTAAGTGTTCATGTTTACATCTTAGTGAAAAACGTAAATGGCACCGATATTTTGACAGTTTTTTTCCAAACTGCTCCACTTTCCGTACTTCCTTGACAAATTCTTGTCCATGATTCAATCGTAATGAATGGACACCCCCCGACACTGACCTACTTCCTGACGTCACATCCTGCCATCCTGTGTGACGTCAGCTTGAAAAAGACTGTCTGACAGACAAGGTCGAAAATATTTGCTAAGGTATATAATGTTTGGGTTTTTCAAAAATCAATGTTGTCATAGCACAAAAGAAACCCAATGAATCTATTCCATTTATTCCAAGGGTGGTTTGCATCAAGTCTAAAAATTCACGAATGGGCCCAACTTTACATAAATAACAATTAATTCATGAAAATAATAAGACATTTTAGTTCTGCCTTTTTATCTACCACCTGTTATGATCACGACAATACATTATTGAGTTACGATAGGAACGTCAAATCTATTTACCACACGTCATTTAAATTGAGTCCATTTTAGCGCGTCGGTAAAAGCGTATACAGGATGCGTGGTTCAATCGAGTACATTCGATAATGGCGGCGCCCATGTGCGAGCAAAAATATCAGAATTAAAAAGGAAAAAGTACAAGTTTTTAAAATATTTGGTCATTTCCCCTGAATTCCGATCGGGATGATCGAAATCGACTTCATATTTCAGAATGATTCCGAAATTTCGGAATACTTGGCAACTCTGACATTATGAAACTGTCAATTACAATTACATATGTATGTAATGGTATATATTGAAGACAACAAATTGAACTGTATCCACTATTTTGTTTATGAGGGCAGGTGGTAAACTTACTAACTGCACAAGCTTTAGCAGTGAGTTTGCGTATTGACGTACAGTTTAAAGTACGTTTTATGCAAATACTATTTGGTTTTAAACACAAAGGAATGTACATAGCTTTTTAGTAAATAAATGATACAAAAATGAAAATACAGTTTGCAATCAAAATTGAATTTGTTTGATGCCATTTGAATGGTGATATAAGGTTATGGTATGCATTAAGTATGTCATTTGATATGGCAACAATGTCCATGAAGTCAGAATTTTTGTAAGTACTATATGTATATATTTTTGGGGGCTGTTGACATTTAAATTTCAACATTTTGTGATTCTGAGAAGCTGTCCACCATCTTGTTTGCAACTTGAAACAAGAAACTGGACCAGGCTATCTATGCAATAGAGGCTGGTTGAACGAGGCTAGCATATGAAAGAAAGTATTAGAACAGCATGGTGAGATGCATGTATATCGCCAGTGCAGCCATGACTAGCATGCGAATGTATTGGGTGCACTAACATTGTACATACATGTTCAACCATAATATAGTCCAATTCATTAATTGAAAAAATACAAAGGTAACTTATTGCATAGTCCATGCTAACATCATGACTGATATAGTATTCCAGTGTTTTATACACTGGCTTGTACCCAATTAATTGCGTCCGTCCATCCATCCGTCCATCCGTCCGTCCATCCGTCCGGTTCGTTACCCCTCTACAGGTCGCATCGTTTGAGCTAGGATGCTCAAATTCGGCATGTCGGTTGGAAATGGTGACCACAAGAACCCTATTTCATATGGGCCCAAACGGTCCATATTTGGGCCCATTTGGGCCCATTATTAGGTCCATTTTACTAGTGAATCACATTCTTATTACTATTTGAATGCACCATTAAAATCAATATTCTATAACCACAAACTCCAGACACAGCGGCTCCAAAAAATGTATCCACTTCTTGGTAATAGATGATACTGCTATAAATCAATAATCAGCCAATATATAGACAGTGACATTCCAGTGTATTAAACACTGGTTTGCCCTCACCGGGGGCGCTTTTCATGTGATAGTGTATGACATTAAATTACACTCTTTGATAAAAGTACAAATTTCTTTGAAATTGCGATGTAATGGGAGGAAAGTACAAAATACTATTCAACAGCCACGTTCTGCCACTGCAACGCGTGGCCGGGGAAAGCTAGTCATCCATAAAATTAATCTTTGAAATGATCCTAATTCAAATATAAAACGAATAAAACAATCTGTAGCTATGATGACTTACATTGCAAAAGATTTTCCCTAAAAACTGATAAAAATGTCAATACTTTAAAGAGATGAGGAATTTATATAGATAATATCAAAACTAATCTTGTTGATTATTCATAGACTCTTTCATAAATTATGGACAAGAAGATCTACATGCAATAAGTATATATACATATGATTTACATTCACCTGCTCAATAAGTCCATTCAACTGTCTAGAAAACTGATGCAGCCGTTCAGTAGACTCTGTTAACCTACAATGTATATAATAAAAAGGTGATCAATAATCAAAGTTCTTGGAGTTCTCTTTGATGACTGACATATTACAAAGCGTTCAACTATAAACACTTGGTTTAAACATATTTAACTGATATTTGAAGTACACACATACACATGGAATATTAGGGTCCCTACTGGTAGAAATTCTGCTACTCATATACTCAAAATAACTTCTTTATGAAATGGCTTGAAACTGCTGACCCCGAAAAGTAGCGGCTGTTAGGGGAAAAATCTTTCACTTTTGTAAAAAAGTGCCAAAATTTCACCGTTTGTCAATTTTTATATGCTTTTTCATTTGAAAGCAAGACACACGCCCGTGGACCATTACTGCAGCTTGAATTTCAAATGGCCACCATATTTTTTATTCATCTAAACTTAAAGATCAGATATTGGGGTTCAAACTTTCTAAATAGTTTACATATGCATAATCTACATGTATCAAGTAATCTATTACGATATGTCACAACCCACAGGTGGGTGTGGGTGCTAGTTGTACTTCTCTAGGTTCTTTATTCGTTATGGTACTTGTATTTCCCTCCCAGAGAGCACACAATATCGACTCTGCACGCCTCGACACCTCATTCGTGACTCAGTGCAGATACTTTCCCCTCCCCTGTACAATGCCACGATCACGGATTATGCACAGAGCCCAGGCTATTACCCTCGCGAGTCACCACCAGGACGGTCACGCCTGGTGTGCTCCCCTGAGAAACGAACGTGTACTTCATAACTTCATCACACATTTCACACTTGCCGTCAATAATAAGCACACAGCCAAAGTGAGCACACAATAATTCACAACATTAACGGAGCTGACTAGTAAATAATGGAGCAGCGAGTTGAGTGCCATTGTAATATTTTACATGGACTTTCAATACATAATAATTCCCAGCATTGACGGAGCTGATCCAGGCAGAAGACAATAATTAATGTAGCAGCAAACTGAGTGCCATTGTAATAAATTACATGGACTTTAAACTGCATAGTAGTTCACAGCATTGACGGAGCTGATCCGGGCAGAAGACAATAAGTAATGTAGCAGCAAACTGAGTGCCATTGTAATAATTTACATGGACTTTTAACTGCATAGCATTGACGGAGCTGATCCGGGCAGAAGACAAATAAATAATGGAGCAGCAGACTGAGTGCCATTGTAATAATTTACATGGACTTAAATAATATATTATATGTAACTAAAGAGCATCTCTGAGAAGTTGTAAATATTAAAATGCACATTCACTCTCAAGTCTCTCTTTGGAGATGTCTGTTTCAATTACTGTAGCACCAGGAAGCCCAGGTCTACTTGGCAGCTTTATATAGCTGGCATTAGAGCTAATGCAATCACAGTAATTATTTTGATACAACCATCTTACGACTCAGCCGTCTTTCAGGCAAATGATTGTATATACACCGTTGGTGTCCAGACATCTTGCTCCCGAGAGGAGTGAAAGAGAAGGCAAAAATATGTGGTAGATCGCCGGTAGGCGTCTAAATAATTGTTATATACTGGTAAAGGACACGGGACATCCTTGGCAAAAGGAGGCAAGCTCCGTACCTTCATAGTTCTCCATAGATCTTCCGTCCACCAGTTTTCACTAAACGTCTTCAACAATGGTCGGAGGTCTTCTGCCAAGATTGTTTACTTTTCGCTCCTTATATACCCTGTTCACACTGTTACTAGGCGACCAGCCGGTAGTAAATACGGAATGAGCTATCCCACAATGCACTGCGCACAATATGGCGCCATACTCGCCGGGTGAGATAGAAACAATGGATAATTATTCAAAATACAACGTTACACGGAGGCATCGAGCTCCCAAAACATAGGATAACAACAATAAGGTATATTTTACACTAAATAACAACAATTTCACTACTGGTCAGTATAAAACCGGCAAATAACGCACCAATAACGTGGGCGATAATGTAAGCGTCGGAATGACAACTGCGCACTTGCCGTGGGTCATTCCAGATATATCATTCCAAATTAATTTGAGTATTTCTTCGTGATTTGCGATGTCAACAGAGAAAATGTGTGGTGAATTTGTGATTAACAAATAAATTATGATAATATATTCGCACATGTGCATAAGGCCCTTTACTACAGCTGCTTGAAACCAGTGAAGTTCGATGACGTTTTGTATAATGATGTTGGCTACATTCTCATATCCTTTACTCATATCTGAAACGCATTTGAACGATGATTCCAGTGGTGTGGTTTATTTTGTTCTAGCTCTAATATCAAAGAAATTCTTACCAGAAAACTAACTACTCTACAAAATGTGCGCCAAAAAAGTCGGCAGGTGTCATTCGCATGCGCATGGTGATGGGTAAATAACCAGCCTGCATTGTCGCCATGTTTGTACTCGTTTTTATACTAATGACTTTTTCCTAATAACACACCGCTGAATCCTTGTTAAAATCTGCTACTAATCTATATAATGGATATGGCAGTTCGACAGGACAATAGCATTTATTTTATCAATCTTCTCTGCAGTGAGTCTGCACATGATACGTTCGTCTTCTTTCTTCATATCTTTATGTAGACTATTACTCCACCTGGCGGAAACCCAGTTCGCGCCATTGTGACGTCATCGTACCAAAAAAGTCACTCTGTTGAAGGCACCGCGATGGTCGCCGCAACGTTAGTGTATTGTATATAGTAAGTAGTAGTGTAGTGTAGTTAAATATAATCTAGATTCTTTCTTCATATCGGGCTGGTGTTCACATTTCAGTTTCCCAACAAGGTCTTTCACACTTGTAACCACGAGCTGGGTGAGAGATAAGTATAATGGCTAATATGGCAAATCATACAATTAATAGAATTTGCTTGGTGATCAATCTTAGTCTGTATTTGGGGGGTTCTGTCTATCTTACAGCACGTGCTTCTACCTAGAAACATGGGCGCATGCGCTCAGCGAATGAAAACAAATTGCGATCTGTCAGTTCATAAATATTTGTTGAACGAATGGATTATCCCCATCACAATAACATACCCATCAGGAATTCACGTGTCGGCTGAATTATATTCAGAAATTATTCGCTGAAGGATATTTCTCATATGGAACGCATTGTGTTATTATCAATTTGGTTTGATGTCTTGTAACCTGGTTTTCAACAACACCTAAAACACGTGGCCCCACCGTTCAGATGGAGGGATGTTTTTCAGCGACAAATAACTAGGTTGTTGGACAATATCATTAAAGTTACGAAGAGGCAGCGTGAGGTGGATAGAACAAAGGTTATTGGGAAATAAATTAAAACCTCATACTCCATCTATTTATCGTACATCGATACCATACTTTTGGTATATTTTACAAAGATTTGTAAGGGAGATACAGTACTGATAATGAATTAGAGACATGAAATTTAGCCAAATATTTCGAATTTTAAAGGAACTAGACAGGACATTCAGAAACGCCAAAGTCTCCCCCGCGCAATTAAAAAATAAATTCGTAATATTTCTTTTAAAAAACATGCCATAACTTCGTCAAAAGTATGCCAAAGTACACCAAAATCTAATCAGGTCTGGAGAGTAGTACATTGAAGCTAAATATGAAGTTTAGCGACAATCGGCCAAATACTTCTCCCTAAAGTGCGGTAACAAAATAAAAATTAATATTTTTATTAAAACACGCCATAACTTTGTCAAAAGTAGGTCAAGGTACACCAAAATCTAATCAGGTCTGGAGAGTAGTACATTGAAGCTAAATATGAAGTTTGGCGACAATCGGCCAAATACTTCTCCCTAAAGTGCGGTAACAAAATAAAAATTCATAATATTTTTATTAAAACACGCCATAACTTCGTCAAAAGTAGGTCAAAGTACACCAAAATCTAATCAGGTCTGGAGAGTAGTACATTGAAGCTAAATATGAAGTTTGGCGACAATCGGCCAAATACTTCTCCCTAAAGTGGGGTAACAAAATAAAAACTCATAATATTTTTATTAAAACACGCCATAACTTCGTCAAAAGTAGGTCAAAGTACACCAAAATCTATTCAGGTCTGGAGAGTACTACATTGAAGCTAAATATGAAGTTTGGCGACAATCGGCCAAATACTTCTCCCTAAAGTGCGGTAACAAAATAAAAATTCATAATATTTTTATTAAAACACGCCATAACTTCGTCAAAAGTAGGTCAAAGTACACCAAAATCTAATCAGGTCTGGAGAGTAGTACATTGAAGCTAAATATGAAGTTTGGCGACAATCAGCCAAATAGTTCTCCCTAAAGTGCGGTAACAAGATATTTGTACCTAAGGTCATAAGTTCGTCAAAAGTAGGCCAAAGTACAAAAAAAATTGAGACATACGATTGTCCTCAAACTAAACATATTTAATTTTTAAAGCAATAGCTCTCATTGTGTTCAAGTTATAAGCTTTTAAGCATGTGGACGCGGACGGTCGGACGTACAGCACTAAATCTAGAAGTCTCCCTCCGGAACGGGGGAGACTTAATGACCGAATCAAGGCAAACGAATCTATAAAAGCCGAATGTTTAATTCTGCTTTTACTGACCTTACTAGAAATTCGCGATAATACGGGAAATTCGCGAATTACACGTATGAAACAAATTGTTGGCATCTAAAAATTCGCATAATTCGAGTAAATTGTTATGAAAATAGGAATCAATATGTTTTCCTGGCCTTACATTGAACAAATTCTGAGAAAAAGAAAGAATTATGCGAATTTTGAGAATGACGTTCATAATCGATTCTGTAAATTCACGATTTTTTTCGGGTTTTTTTTCGCAAAATTTGGATGACTTCCCATATACTAGAGGCTCTAGAGAGCCTGAATCGCTCACCTGCATCTATGTTCTATTTTTAACAAACAAGTTAACTGCTATGTGCCACCATCTCAGGATCTGCCAGTGTAACAAGTTAAATGCTGTGCCCCGTTCTATTATTAAAAATCCTGAATCTGCCAGTGTAGCAAGTTAACTGCTGTGCCCCCTCTATATTACAAAAAAAAATAGATCTGCCAGTGTAAAAAACCTGGATCTGCCTCTGTAACAAGTTAAATGCTGTGCACCCTTCTATTATTAAAAAACCTGGATCTGCCAGTGTAACAAGTTAACTGCTGTGCCCCCCTCTATATTATATAAAAACAGGATCTGCCAGCGTAAAAAAACTGGATCTGCCTCTGTAACAAGTTAAATGCTGTGCCCCAATCTATTATTAAAAAACCTGAATCTGCCAGTGTAACAAGTTAACTGCTGTGCGCCCTTTATATTACAAAAAACTGGATCTGCCAGTGAAAAAAACCTGGATCTGCCTCTGTAACAAGTTAAATGCTGTGCCCCATTCTATTATTAAAAAACCTGGATCTGCCAGTGTAACAAGTTAACTGCTGTACCCCCTCTATATCATATAAAAAAAAAAGGATCTGCCAGTGTAAAAAACCTGGATCTGCCTCTGTAACAAGTTGAATGCTTTGCCCCCTTCTATTATTAAAAAACCTGGATCTGCCAGTGTAACAAGTTAACTGCTGTGCCCCCTCTATATTACAAAAAAAACTGGATCTGCCAGTGTAAAAAACCTGGATCTGCCTCTGTAACAAGTTAAATGCTCTGCCCCCTTCTATTATTAAAAAACCTGGATCTGCCAATGTAACAAGTTAACTGCTGTGCCCCCCCCTATATTATAAAAAAACTGGATCTGCCAGTGTAACAGGTAATTGTTGTGCCCCCCTCTTTCTTAAAAAATCTGGATCTGCCAATGTAACAAGTTTAGTTGTGCCTTTCTTAACTCTGGTCTAGCATAATGCAAACTGGTGATGAATAGATTACTGAAAGAAATGTCCCATATCATACTGTTTACAATATGACAGGCGAACTTTGTGTCTAGAAACAGTTTTTTAAATATTGCAGTAGCAACCATAGTTTTCGATAAATCTTAATATGAAGCAGTCACTTTTTGCAGAATACCATAATGAACCATTATACATAGTTTCCTACAAATCCATAAAGTAGTTTTTGAGAAGATTTCTAAAGAATTGTTTACACAGACGGATGACACACGACGGACGACGGACAGACGCCAAGTGATGACAAAAGCTCACAGGTGAGCTAAAAAGGGATATGCAAGTGAATATAAGTCGCATCACACACCAAGATATGTGCTGAGTAAGGATTATCACATTTCATTATTCAATGTGTTTTCATACCAGATATTGCAATGGTTAGAACTAGAATAAAACCCATTATCAAATACAAGATTGTTCAACTCCACAAAAGAGGATATGGAAGGATAAGAATTTTTAAATATGATGGTTTTGAGGGCAATATGCATGAATCAATGCCCGAATTTGGTGAATATTGCCCGAGCTTGCGAGGGCAATATTCACCAAATGAGGGCATTGATTCATGCATATTGGCCGAAAAAACATGACATATATTCATTATACCACGATTAACCTTCACAACTGTTTTTATTAGATAGGAAAAACTCTCCATTGGCCACACCGAATGACAAGTCATATTACCTTCTACTGGTTTTGCACACATTATTAGATTTATCCGGCATTTAACATTTCTTTTTTAAAAAATAATCACTGAAACTAATAACTATAGGTTTATCACATTTCAAAGCACCGTTTTTACTTAAAAATTATTTCTGAACAATCAAAATATTCGTTCAACTATGTCAATACAGCGATACTAGTCTAAACACTTCACACTTGGCTGCATCAAATGCTGAGCTCAATATGCTGCCTAATCCGGTTATAAATTTAGCTATAAGTACTAGTAGTATTGGGGATTATATTGTCATGACTATTTCTCTAAATGTGTGTATCTAAATCTGTGTGCCAACGTAAATATAGTTGATAACTTTTTTTTAATTTTTAATCGACGGCTTCAAAATGGCGGACGCTTCTACTATCAGAGGGCAAAATTGACCCATGGTTAATCGAGTAATTATCCCAGCTGATTTTGGATCTCAGCCAATCAGAGATCAGTATTCAAGGGTGTGTCCTCGATAGAGTGGTATAATGGATAATTACATTAAAATAAACACTAAAAAATTGCACATGTTCAGTCACTTCCCGCTTGGCGGGGCTACTGTAATTTTAAACCCTGTATAGTAATCCCCTGTGAACAGATTTTACAGTGCAACAATCTTGGATGCAAATGAAACACAATGAAAGGTGTGAATTATGGCAAATAACACGTCAAGTGATTGCACATAATTGTAGAAGGTGCATATCTATAAGGTAGACCTTCCAAATTAACATCACTTATAAAGAGACCACCTCTCTTATAAATGATTTTTCTACTGTGAACTGAACTTAATTAATTGGTGTCAATAGAGAGGTGTCTCTGTGGAGTTTTGACAGAAACCTTTGGACTGTGAAAGGTGGTCTTATTATAGAGATGGTATTTATCTTAAGTGGAGGTCCTGCTGGGGTTCCCTTGTGGTGTATCTCTACCTCAGAAGGTTGCTCTGGATACATGTAGTTCTGCTAAACAGTAGCCTCTTTGAAGTTTGGGCTTGGAAGTGTGGAAATGAGTTACATTGTTGCGGCTTTGTGGACAATTAGAGGTCTGATTTATAATAATATTACAGGTGTATGTACAGTGTTCATTCAAGTTACAGGGCAGAACTCGGGTCATTTTGTTAGCACACCTGGATAACTGAGTACGGAAACTATACTTACCGTTCTCAAAATGGCGGATGGCAAAATGTGCTCCCCACAAACAAGTGGGAAATTTGATTTAAGCACTGAACAGATATTAACAGTTTTTAGTCACGTGTAAAGATTATGTCACAGAGATCACTTGGAATGTACTACCATGCACGTAACCCTTACAATAGTGTACACATTTAACAAAATAATTTTTGCCTTGGGTACGGTAACTACATTTCTTAGATACGGTAACTAATGTGTAAATGTGTCAAATCTCGGAGTACGGTTGTTACATTTTGCTGAAATTGAGAACGGTAACTACCATTTAGTTAAATTTTAAAAATCACTTTTAAATCACAAATATTATTATAAATCTTTGGTTCTCAACCCTGCATTGTGCAGCATTTACAATATAACCCACCACATACTGTTCATAAAATTTTGAGACCCACCAATTATTGTCTAAATGTGCATAATAACTGCAACTATCTACCCAAGATAAACAAGTGTCACATTTTTCCGGACAATGGCCTCGCCTTCTCTGCTATTACTGCAATAAGTCTTGTAGCAAGGATGAGGAGATGAACCATCTAACTAAATATCATGCCAACAGAAGACTGAGTGTAAGGCACAGGTGGTTAGATGAAGCAAGTGGAATGTTGTCGTATAAATCACTGCATTTCGATACTATCTGTGATCTTGTGAGCAAAGTAGATCAAAAGTAGATAAAAAAAACTCAAGACAGACAAGCTCACTGACATTAGCCTTAAATGTGGACCTGTTCAAGCAGCCTCCATAAACCAGAAATATTAAAGCCACGTTGTTAATTATTGATTTATCTTAAACCCTTGTGACACACTTTTTTTAGAGGCAGCACCAAAGACCTCTGCCGTTCTCACACTGGCTGGTAGAATATTCCGACAAATATCACTGATAATTATGATTATTTTCATGTTTGTCCGTGTGTAGAACATTTGCGTGGATAGCAACTCAATGCCAGTAGTAACCGTACTCCAACAAACCAAAGTAATAGTTACCGTATTCATATTGAAGTGCAAGTTACCGTTCTCTAATCTTTAAGTAACCGTACTCATTGCATAGTAGTTACCGTATCCTCGATTCAACTTTAGAATGACGAATTACTTAAATATCTGCCATGTAACTGTTGATATTTGGTGTTAACCATGCTCTTCATACGTTACACTTGCTTTGACAATGATATTGTTCCCAAAGTCTTACTAGAATGTCTTATATTTGAGCTAAAAATATCACTTACCTGACCTGCTTCTGTCAACATCCGCCATTTTGAGAACGGTAAGTATAGTTTCCGTACTCAGTTATCCAGGTGTGGTTAGGATAAGAACAGATTTATATTCCCAGAAATTTTATTGCTGAATATGTGAGTCTATTAATTGTTCTCAATAATCCTATCTGATATGCCTCACCACTAGATTTATTATATTGACTCTTCCCACGGGCATCACATTATTTGTTGCAATGTTAATTCACAACTTGTACTGAATAATCACAAAAACATAAAGGAAAGAAAATGGAATTGATCTGAACTGAATAATCACCGGGGAAAACAAACTTCCCTTTCATATTGCCACGGGTGGTTTTTCTAAAGTTCCGAGAAAAAACGAATAAAATGAATTTTTGTTAAGTTTGATATCGATTTTAGCGAATTTTGAGAATTTTCCGATGTAGGGTCTTCTGAAAATTCGCAAAATTCGGATAATTCGTGTAACTCAATGGTAAATCAATAGTATGAAGGGAATTTTGAGAAGTGGAACCGAAAAAAGATAATTTCTAAGGTACGCTTCGTAATTACCGAATTTGTCATGGAATCAATGGTGGGGTAGCAAAATTTACCGTAGGAAAATGAAAACGCCGAATACAGGCAAATAGAATTTTGCAAATGCGAATTTACGGGAAATTCACTGTCCATAATTCGTTATCAGTACTGTACCATTGTTATTATAAAACTGACATCACATATCTGACCTGTTTCCAAATCTTTTGAAAAAGTAAGATGGTTCTTTTAAAATGTTTTTGTTCTCGTTTAATATCAGAATAATTTTAACAAGTAGTCGTCGGGAACGCCGTAAATCTCCCCTTCACCGATCAGGCCATTTCCCCGATCAGGCCATTTTTGAAAAGTAGGACAAAGTACTCAAATATCAAACCAGAATCTAATCAGCTCTGGACAGTAGTACAACCAAGCTAGATATGAAGTTTGGTGGCCATAGGTCAAATACTTCACCCTGTAGAGTGGTAACAAGGTTTATTACGTAACGCTCATAAGTTCTAAAAAGTAGGCCAAAGTACACCAATGTCAATTCAACTGTGGAGACTAGTATAGTGAACTTAACTGTAAAGTTTAATGACCATAGGTGAAATACTTATCCCAGTGCAGTGGTAACAATAGCTTTACTTGAATATTAAAAAAAAAATCAAAAGTAGGCCAAAGTACACCAAAATCAAATCAAGTTGTATCAATGTCAAGTTTGGTGATGATAAGTCATAAACTGTTCCTATAGGAGACAGATACACACAATTACATAATAATTTGTTTTTAAAAACACATCGTAACTTCATCGAAAGTAGTCCAAAGTACACCAAAATCTAATAAACTCTGGAGAGCATTACAACAAAGCTCAATATGAAGTTTGGTGACCATAGGTCAAATACTTCTCCCTGTAGAGTGTTAACAAGGTTTATTACGTAACGCTCGTAAGTTCAAAAGTAGGCCAAAGTAGACCAATATCAAATCACATGAGGAGAGTGATATAGACATACCAAATGTCAAGTTTGGTGATGATAAGTCATAAACTGTTCCCAGGAGACAGATAAACACAATTACGTAATAATTTGTTTTTAAAAACACATCGTAACTTCATCGAAAGTAGGCCAAAGTACGCCAAAATCTAATCAGCTGTGGAGAGTAGTACAACAAAGCTGAATATGAAGTTTGGTGACCATAGGTCAAATACTTCTCCCTGTAGAGTGTTAACAAGGTTTATTACGTAATGCTCGAAAGTTCAAAAGTACGCCAGATACCAATATCAAATCATGTGAGGAGAGTGATATAGACATACCAAATGTCAAGTTTGGTGATGATAAGTCATAAACTGTTCCCAGGACACAGATGAACAGAATTACGTAATAATTTGTTTTTAAAAACACATCGTACCTTCATCAAAAGTAGGCCAAAGTACACCAAAATCTAATCAGCTCTGGAGAGTAGTACAACGAAGCTAAATATGAACTTTGGTGACCATAGGTCAAATACTTCTCCCTGTAGAGTGTTAACAAGGTTTATTATGTAATGCTCGTAAGTTCGTCAAAAGTAGGCCAAAGTACAAACAAAATTTTTTGAGAGGTGCTTTTTTCCTCAAACAAGACATATTCAATTTGCAAATCAATAGCTCAAGTAGTCTTCGAGTTATCAGCCTGTTTATTTCGGACTGACGCACAGACGCATGGACAGAAGCAAAGCAAGAAATCCCCCTTCGGACTTCGTCCAGGGAGATTTAATAACAGTTATTGCATAATGTTCACGAAATCAATGTTATTGAACTGCCAAAAGTGACCCCTGACCTTCAGACTTGGACTTAAATGATGTAAAATGAATTATATTACATATACAGTTACAGATAGTACATCATTTTATTGCTAATCGCTAGTACTTCAAGTTTGAAAAATAATTATGCAAATTAATCACATTGGAATAAAGTTAATTGGCATAAATTACCCTAAAACTACATAGATTCCATGATATTCTTCTAGAGATTAGAATATCACTGTAATACATGACAATTAATGAGTTAAATAAAGCTTTTTTAATATAAAACCAAAGATATTATAGAAGAAGCTTGTTCTATAATATCTTTGATAAAACCCAAATTATAGCTTAGATATCTGTAGATGACATGTTGGAAGTGATAAAGAGTGAACATGCTGAGGATTGGACAGAACATCTAAATAGCATAAAACAAATAACATCAAATTTACATACGAAACAGAAAAAGACCACGAATAAGCATTCCTAGATCCATTGATACACAGAAGAATGGATGGAAAACTGAAACTCATTGTCTAGAGAAAGAAGTCTCATACAGACAAGTATTTAGCCTTCCACTCACACCACACGATTAACCACAACCTTTCTTTGGTCCAAACATTGATGGACAGGAACAACAAGACGGTGACGGATGCAGGTGACAAGTACTAGGAGGAAGTGCATGTTAAGAATGCGTTGGGTAATTAAGGATACCAACAATGGTCTTTCAAGAGGTACAGCATATTATGGAGAACCCCAAAACTGGAACAGAATTTCCGAAAGAAAAAATGACGGTACAAAAGAGTCCTAAGAAAATGATCGTCTTACCATATATGTCAAGGGTACTACAGAGGCACTTCAAAGAGCACTCAAACAAGCTGGTATATCCTTGGCAGTCAGACCTCATTTTATTCTTTGTCAGAAACTGGTGCATTCAAAGGACAAGATCCTACCCCTAAGTACCTCAGAATGTGTTTACCAAATCCCATGCAAGTCATGCAAACGGTGGTATATTATAGGAGATACAGGCAGGCAACTGGAGGTCAGGCTGAAAGAACACCGGAAAGAGTCTGAGATTATGGAAAAGAAAACTCAGACACGATCAGTCAGAAAAATTTCGAGCAGCGAAGCCAATAGATTGCCTATAACAGATCATTTAGCGGTGCACATTCTACACAACCATATCAGAGACTGGGCCTACACAAAAGTGGTCGATCAGAAAGAAGACAGAGTGATGAGATGGATCAAGGAAACCACCTGAATCAGGGAAACCAACAACTTCAACAGGGATGAGGGGACTTAGGCGTATGAAAAAATCTTGTGGCTCCGGTAACCTGAGCTAACCCATTTTAACCTCCCAAATTTAGTCTTTTTATTGTGTTTTTTTACAAAAACTTTTTGGTTCGGGTGACGATTTTGAACAAGAGCACTGGGGAGGAGGTGTCCCTGCATGAAATGTTCTGATGTGATAGTTTGTCTCGGTTCTGCTGTGATAGGTCCCGGTTCTGTTGTAATTTCCTGCATGGCATACTCACACAAGTTTGATTTAAAGGCGTTTTACATGGATATTCACCAATATACATGGTAAGATTTTGTTTTAATTTGTTCAAAAAAGATAGATAATCACTCTTTGTATTTTTCAAAATCATAAATGCCTTTACAGAGGAGTATAGTGTGTTTCATTGTGAAATTCAGTTATTTTTACCATCAAATGAAAAAAAATCAATGTTTTTTGCGTTTGTCTTACTTAGAATTACTTCACTATGTAATACTGATGCATTACCCATAATTTGTGAAAGGTGTTCTAATCAAGACCCATGAGTTTGAAAGATATGCATGATTTTTATAAATTTAAATAAGTCCCGGTTCTAATGTGATAGTGTCCCGGTTCTATTTGATAGTGTTCCGGTTCTGCTGTGATTTTTTAACCCTTTCCGTGCCAAATAACGATCTAATCGTATCTTAAAAGCAGCAGATAAACTGCCAAACAACGATCTTATCGTCGTACAAAACACCGTGGTATATTGCCAAATACGATGATATGGTTCGTGTGAAATCCACTTGACATCTGCCATTTGACAACTAGAACATACTCTGATGATCACTTCGTTTGCAGGAATACATGGCTGTAATTGACTTGAAATTTAGATAACTATTTGTACAAGTAATTGAGGAACACTCGGCTGTAATTATTTTCAGTTTATGATTGGTAATAACCTCACATAATTGATTTATTAGGCAAACCATAATTAAAATGCAGCAAAGTCGGCCATTACCTGATTTGAGCTGTCACGTGGAGAAATGTTTGGGCTCATTTTATAATAAGGGGACATTGTAATATTTACAAAAAATATATCACCATGAAGAGATTCGCCTAAGGATTATCATAGTATAAATTATATAAAGATTAATTGATTTTCCACATCACACCGATTTATTACTTCCAAGGAAATTTTCTTCTTGTGAAACACACTGCAAAAACGTGTACATAACGTCCTCTCGAAAACTAGTGGTTATTTTAGAAACTAAAATGTTGTCTTGAATATTTTTATTCAACACAGGATGCAAAACAAAATTTCTTTGCATTAAGTTCTTAATTTGTTAAAATAGAGTAATTTTAAGGGATTTTACGACAGTTTGAAGTGACAGCTGTGAAGTTCATGAATGAAAACTTTGAAGACGCAAAACATTTCATGCTGCAGCTAACTTTTGTTGGCAATTGAGCAGGGCAATTGGTTTGGCAAATTATAGTTGATAGGAGTCTGGCACCCAAAGGGTTAAGGGCTCATTCCGGTTCTGGTGTGATATTTAAAGACCAAATGTCCATGTTATGTTGTGATACATTCTAATTTTTGTTTCCATTCTCAATTACATTTCATTACTAATGAACCTCTTCTTTATATTTTACAGGAGGATTTAAATAGATTAGATGTTATTATTGCCATCAGAGGGTTGGGTCAGCATATTCAACTATCTGGCATTGTATTAATCAACACCATGATAAGGAGATCTGTATCTTACAACTAAGGTCACTTGCATGCGGAACCAAACGATACAGAGCAATTCATTTTAATATTGTTCCAGCAAATTTATCATGTGGCATTGAAGACATTGTGTTTGATGAGGTCGGTATGACAATTAAAATACCATATGACAAAGACAAGCAGCAGCTACATAGTCCACCCGAGAAAGTATCAAAATCCAGCACACGAATGAAGACTGCTCACTGTCAGAAACAATTACAACACTCCTCCCTACCATAATATGTGGTAGCTTCCTAAATGCAAGTATTTTCACTAATTTGTTTTATGAACATAGAATAGGACTTAACAAAGGCTACTATAGGCTACTATATCATATCATTGTCATGCAGAATCTGCTAAAAAATCAGCTAACTCAAAATGTATGAAGTGGTTTGCAGCAAAAACTATCAAAAAGAACCAGGACACTATCACAATAGCACCGGGACAGGATCAAACAGAACCGGGACAAAATAATTGTGATCACACCAGAACCGGGACTTTAGAAATTATGTTTCCCGCTTTCCATTGTTGTGTGAGTGTCTCACACATAGTCTAATATAAAATACAGATGTAGATGAGTTTAAACATATAAAGAGCTCCTCATAATGTGGTCTAGAATGGAATTTAGATTTTGACATTTACGTATACTATCAAACAGAACTGGGACCTATCACAGCAGAACCGAGACAAACTATCACATCAGAACATTTCATGCAGGGACACCTCCTCCCCAATGGGTCTCAGCCTAAATCGCTCACCTGTATCTATGCTCTATTTTTAGCAAAAAATAGACAAGTTGCACTGTAACACTTACCTATACCACAGAACTTTAATTTTATGAAATCAGTTTGCATTATGACTAACAGACTGACTGTATAAAAGAAACAAGGTTGCACTATGACTTCTATCCATCTCCAGAGAACTTTTAAAGGAATGCATTTTGCATTATGACTAACAGACTGACCCCTGGGGCGGGGTCAATTTTACCCCCAGGAACATGTATGTATCAAGTATGGAATGATGATCATATAGGCATGCAACTTCTGTGAAAAAAATGAAAGTTGAATGAAAAACAAAGAAACTATCAAACAAATATCAGTTCTAATTGGGCAAAACTTGTAGTGTGGCCAATTGGCCCCTTGGTAAGGCAAATCAATGGATTCTGTACTTGATGGGCCAATATCTTTGCAGTAAAATTTGGCTATGAACAGTTTCAATCAATGATATGTAAAAAATAACTCCAGCGTTTACTTTTATACTCATTAACGATGTCATGTACACAATATTTTCTTAATTTTGATGCATTTTTTTTCTGCGGATGGACAGGTGGGACTGGAGACCTATGCATGTCTCCTTTAGAACCTTTCGGTTCTGCGCCATCAATTCCGCCCACGTTGACAGGCGTCATGCTGGGAGGGGGGAGGGGTGGGGAAGGAGGGGACGTTAAACTACTCACATTTTTGCTCATATATCGTATTTGTGAGGTTCAAACGACTCATACATGACTCAACTTATTACTAAAAACTAACCTAGTCTACCAGTATTGATTCTTCATCATTAAAAAACAACGAGGCACTGTTAATCCAAAGAATTTGCAATGATATTGAGATATGAATGGAATAAATTCATTGGGTTTCTTTTGTGCTATGACAACATTGATCTTTGATAAACCCAAACATTTTTTTTACCTTTGCAAATATTTTCGACCTTGTCTGTCAGACAGTCTTTTCAAGCTGACGTCACACAGGATGACAGGATGTGACGTCAGGAAGTAGGTCAGTGTCAGGGGGGCGCCGGGGGGGCTGTCCCTAAGAGCAGCCACTGACCTACTTCCTGACGTCACATCCTGTCATCCTGTGTGACGTCAGCTTGAAAAAGACTGTCTGACAGACAAGGTCAAAAATATTGGCAATTTAAGGTAAAAAAATGTTTGGGTTTATCGGCCATACAACAATTCGGTATCACTCGGAAAACGTCGAGTATTATGTGGACCGAAGTACGCCACTACAGAATCTAACGGTCACATTTGTGCAAACAATCAAAGTTTTCTCAACAAATAAATATTTCATGTGTAATCATATGACAAAGAATCAAAGATATCCCAACCTGCTTTAGATACCCACAAACTTTTACAATGATTAGCCCCTAATTATCATGTAATTACATGTTACTTATGCGCACAGCTTTGCATTCGGAGCTGATCGTGCAGAAAATTGTAAAACGGGGACTACCTAGTGTTTAACTCTCACACCAGACCATGCATTTCATTAACGTGGGTGTGTTTGTGGTGTCACGGGCAGTGAGTGAAATGAGGCATCTCCCTTAGTCTTTCAAAAGACCTTATATCTAATAGTTGTTATTTCTATTATTACATAAACCCTTCGTGTCAACCATATATTAAATGCAAAGATAAAGAGCAAGTGCAATTGTGACAGCTTCTAGCTCTAATAGATATAAGGTCTTTTACAAAACCCTAGGAATTCCACTGATATTAAATATGCAGCCTCAAACATCCTGCCCTGTTAGCCTTTAAAACCAGAGTGTTCACTAGCAACAGCTGCAGAAGCAGCAGAACATGTATGCATGGGTGATCAGATAAGGGTCAGCCAAGACACTGCAGCACCATGCATGGGTGATCAGGTAAGGGTCAGCCAAGATATTAAATATGTAATCTTGATGTGTTTCTCAGTTACTTGTACATGTATGACTTTGTTTGTTTTTACCAAAATGGATACACCTCCAAATAATAGTCCCCCAAAAGTCAACTACAGTACATCAATAAAAACAAATAAGGATGTCAGACTTCAACCTCATATCCAATCTTTTGCAAGCTATGTCTAATTGCTTCATTATCCATAATCAGATAACAATAGAGTATCAAATAAACAAACTATTACAAAACAGAACGTCATCAAACATTCCCCAATTTAAATAAACAGTACCACATGCTAAAGCTTCTGTTACTAGCTGGGGCTGGCTTATGTGTGAATTAATGAACCAGAAACATATTACAAATAAACAGTACCGCGTGCTTAAACGGGGAAAATACCCCAACTACAGCTGGACTGCTGCTTCTAAAATAGAAGCCATGTGCTTTTAGTAAATGACGTCAAATTAGCAAAACATTTTGCAACTACAGAGGCTTTTAGAATAGGCCTTAATGTCAGACCATTTAAAGGCCTTGAGATAGGCTACTCAAAGCGTGAAATCACCACATTAAACAGTGCTTTTACTCGGTATTTATGAGTGGATAATTGACATGACAGACAACAAGTAAGAGTTTGTCATTGAGATTGACTCACCAGGCTCAAACTTTGTAGAGAACTCATCATTACCATCAAAATGCAGGCTACAGATTCGGGATGACTTTTTGACATGAGTCTATTGACGTACCGGTGCTTTTAATGAAGGCTGTGAATATATGGTGATTTGTAGTAGATGTTTTTGAATGGGGAGGGATTCTGTGAAATTTATTATGATCATTTTGGCTTTTATTTTTATCTGACAGCTGTTAATAATGCACCGACTCCCAGGCATTATTATCAAAAGGCAAAAGCTCGATGTTTGTTTACATTTATAACATCAGCTATGCAAGGTCAAGGTCGGAGCCAGTGGCCCCAGCGTTTGATTGGATCATTTAAAACCGGAAAATGGGACAAAAATCTATAAATAGAATCCAGGTGTACTTTGGTCCATTTCTTGATTTGAGGTGAACTATTCCACCTAGCCTACGTCTGAAATGCCCGATTGACACACAAAAAGGAAGGGACAAAGTAAATAAATCAAGGACGGCATTGCTATCAGAAAGAATACTTGTCACTTCACACAAAATAAAGACTTTAAGTGATAACTATGAAAAGATTCAGTCTAAGGCCCTGGGGAAAATTGGGGGAAGAGGAAGCAGCAATCCTCAAATCGCACTTACTACAATCCAGAACGAGGCAGTATGACTTCAACACAGAATTGCACAGACAGAAAATGGATAAGTGGAAAAGCAAAGGCGTTCACTTCCCGGGAAACCACCCAAACCAAACCTAACCAGTAATCAAAACAAAGCTCTTCAAAAATTAGCTAAAGACAAGACGATTATGATCATACCAGCGGATAAAGGTAGAGCTACTGTGGTGTTAGACAAAGAGGATTATCAGCAGAAAGTAAACAACATGTTGTCAGATGATAAAACCTATGCCAAATTGACTAAAGACCCAACCCCAAGTTACAAGAGGAAATTTGCAGGCATTCTTACTAGACTGCTAAAGGAAGGTAAGATTACTGAAGCACAGAAAAGATTCTTATACCCGACCTCTGAGAATATTCCATGCCTTTATAAACTATTATTGCACTCCAAAAATTGTAGCCCCGTACGGTTTACCAACAGCCCAATAGAGAAAGTATTAGACATCACCAAGAATAGACTAATGAACGACAGCAAACTCAGGCAAAGAACTTTACTCACAGAGTCAGACATAATGGAGTTATTGAGTCTAATGCCACAACCTATTTTAGTTTCAATGACACTTTATATCAACAAAAGTTTGGTACTGCAATGGGCAGTCCCGTTTCCCCAATAATGGCCAATTTGTTCATGGAACACCTAGAACAGACAGCCATAGCCACAGCAGAAATAGATATCAAACCCGTACGGTGGAAACAATATGTGGATGATGTATTGGCGAAGATTCCCAAAGGTACTGTTGAGAGACTTAATACTCACCTAAACCAAGTAGACTCAGTATTGTTTTCACACATGAATGTATGAACAACAGCATACCGTTCCTGGACACGCTCATCACTGTAAAAGATGGCCACTTGAAGACAATAGTATACAGGAAGAGCACTCATACGAACCAATACCTTAACTTTAATTCACATCACCATACCATACACAAGTTAAGAGTTGTGAGTACATTACTGGATAGAGAAGATGTCAGAGTATCCTAGTAAAAGGATAGGGAAATTGAGGTGAATACCATCACAGAGGCTCTCAGCATCTGTAACTACCCCAAGTGGACGTTTCAAGAGGTGAAATGCATGAAGGCATCAAGTCGGAAGAATAAAAGGAAGAAAACTTGTGATGTTAATCGTGCCAAATCCAGAGGTATGGTAGTCATCCCGTATATCAAAGGACTATCAGAGTCTGAGAGAGGATGGCTAGAACACTCAGAGACCACAACATCAGTACTGCCTTTAAAACATACAAGAAGCTGAGAAACATTTTGGTCCACCCAAAGGACAAAATCAAGCCGAAGAGATATGTGGTTGTGTGTACAAGATTGGGTGCAGAAACTGTACCAGTGTGTACATTGGCGAAACAGGGAGGAAATTAGGTACTCGTGTGGCAGAACACCAAAAGGATGTCAAAGAACATACCAACAGTGAAGTACGACAAAAGAGCCACCCGTTTGTCATCTGAAAGTGACTTGCACAAATCAGCCATCACAGATCACATGGCCAATTTGAACCATATCCCTGACTGGGACAACACGAAGCCCATCGGTCGTGAGTCTAACACTAGAGATAGACAGAGCCGGGAATCAATCGCTATAAGGAAAACTTACAAGACAATGAACCGAGAACTACTGAAGCCAAGGGCTGCTCGCAGGGACAGCCCCCCCACGCCCCCGACACTGACCTACTTCCTGACATCACATCCTGTCATCGTGTGTGACGTCAGCTTGAAAAACACTGTCTGACAGACAAGGTCGAAAATATTTGCAAAGGTAAAAAAATGTTTGGGTTTATCAAAGATCAATGTTGTCATAGATATTGAGATATTTCTAAGAAATATGATCGCCAGTCGCCATATTGTCAATGTGAACATGCTATTCCCACAACGCCGTGCAATTTTCCTGCAATTGCGTGGTAATTTGCACTGACCACGAGGTGTAGCTTACATTATTGTTACGGCACTTGATGAATAGTAACATTTTTGTGCAGACGGTGTTTTCAAAATGACAGCCCGCATGTGAGAGAAACATGATGGATTTGATATTCAAAATATATATATAATTTAATTTTTACTCAACTACATATATTTTGAATATTATACTCTCAGTCTCAACTAAATGAACCTATTTCATGTAAAATGAACTTGAGTTCTAGTCTAAGAGTCGTCTTCCTGTACTCATCGCGTACTCGAGTACTCAGTTAACAATAAAGAGCCATTAACATTGGTTCCAAAAAGGCAAATAATTGTGGACAGGACATGTTTATGTAGGGAAATCATTTAGTCTGTTGTAGTGTCAAGGGTCATTGGGGATCTTGACCATCTTAATATGTAATATCTGTATCTCCCAGCATTGATCACTTCCTGATATATGGCAGTGCTATCCTCCAAACAATGGCATTACTAGCTGTTGAGAGTTAACCAGAAACCAGTGATCGGTCATTGGGGGTTAAATGTCTTATATAATAACTGTATTTTCCAACAATGGTCACTTTGCTCTGGGCACAAAACAGACAAAGGCCCACATTTCATATTTCATATTAACCCTTTGGATGCTGTGGGCTCCTGTAGGAGCCTTATTTCAGAAAAAAAAACAGTTTGATTCTGTCTGCGATATTCGTATGTAAATACTCGTGGTTCTAGTCTCAAATTCAGGTGTGCCAACAACAACTTTACCTTGACATTTCGATGTATTTCTAGAAGGAAAGAAGCAGCATAATGTTATTATTTTAATTCTATTCATGAGAACGAACTATCTGCTTCAAATTTGAGCCCTGAAATACTCTTATTTGCGTAGGCAAAACCATGGCTTGTCATACATCGATGGAAACCTTGTGAAACCAGCTTTGCATCGAGACCGAAAATAAATCTGAAACTAAACTCTCTAAGTCATATCGCGACAACTAATTTTGATTACATGAATGCGGTATTCTTAGGTTCAATCGCCAGCAAAACATTTGTGACACTGCTAAAGGATGCCAATGAGCCTTTATCAAGAGCACTGTTATGAATGTACAATAACGCCGCGCGATGCGCACCGGGCTGCACAAGGCTGATTTCCCGGAAATTGGTCGAAATCGGTAAGAAGGCCATGATGTGACTAAGTTTAAATATGTTACGAAGAATTATCATATTATTCGTCATCTGTGCCCCATCTTATTGTATCTTGCATACCGGATCACATATAAGGCGTTTGTCAAACTACCCAATAAATGTGGGTGTAGGATATCTAGTATTTCTATCAAAACGGATGATGGTTTCGTCGGGTGATCGAGTGATGCTTGTCAAAGTCCACAACGATGAAGAAATCAAAGTTTGAACACGTTTTTGGTTCATAATATTGTAAGTAAAAATATATTATTATGAAATATGGGTGGTTTATGTTGTTTTTCGTGTGTACCCTGGATAAAACGTCACTGCTATGAAAATTTCTACTGATATTATGACATTTAAAATTGCCCGCGGAAGCTGACATTAGATGTCAAATGAATCGGCGATTACTCGGAATTGTCAAAATTGAACGTGATGCTGTATGTATCATTATTTATATTAGTGAAAATAAAAAACTAGATTATCTCGTGAATGTATACTGTGCAAGTTTGGGCATGAGTTTGGTAGATCCAAATGACCGAAAGGCTTGGAGGGGACGGTTGAGATCCAGACTGGGCAGCCAGGCCACACCCTCTGAATGAGGAATAATTAGGGCCTGTTTAAAATAAATTTAGGATTTGATTGAAATATGAACAAGTTCTGATAAGAATCCTAAGAGCTACTAAGGGATATATTTCACTCTCCATGAAGAAACCTCCGATGGTGAATAACTTGTCAAACGAAAAGCCGTACTCGACAGTCAGCAGCAAAACAGTGAACATAAAATCAGCTTCCATAGGGTTAACAGGCTGCTGGTAGTCAAAGGGGTAACAGGCAAGCAGAGATTGGTAGTGAGGCCTCCATCTTGCTTCGTTGAGGGCAGTTAGTAAATGACATGACTAATTGTACAACTTTCCTGCACAGTGATATTAAGTGGTCATTTTTATTTTGCTATAATTTATCTATTATATAAATTTACAAACACCAAAGCATCTCAGGGCTGTGAGCCCCATTTTGTGGATTTCTGTATCCCGAGTGTACCAAATCACCATTTTAGGTGTTCAAATCAGTATTCTAAGGCAAATAATTATCATTTACCCTTTTTTTCTCTACATATAGCATGAAGTGACGTTCAATGTAATCAAGAAAATAAGAGATTGTTTACTTTTACTTCCATGTATGTATGTTAATTCTTTTATTAAATTGCATTAAAAACACTGCCTGTGTCTTGTGCATTGTTATTTGCTAATTCTAACTTCAAGGTCCCCTTTTTAGGGGCGTGGTTCTAGTTGCGAAAGCTTTAATCCTGCTTACCTTTGAGATTGTGGAAGGTTAGAACTCGTTGGTGTTACGTAAACAGAGCTGTCTGCAGATTTGGCCAAAAGTTGTGGTGAGATAGTGCCATTGTTACTACAAACATTTAAAAAAACAACAACATTAATTCAATGTATTCAGAATGAATATTGACCTACCTGCAAAGCAAGCTTAATACCTAATTCAAAATACAAGGTTCCCAGTGATTTAGGAGAATGAAATTCCTGGTTTTTTCCAGGTCTTAAAACAAAAATCAAGGTTACTTTAATACGTTACTTATTACAATTCTTGGGTGCCCGCAGTTATAAATAAATGTAAATGAAAGGAAGATACAGTTAATCAAAATGAACTTATTAAAATTTCTTCCATCATTCTGGCTGTATGGGAGACACGTCAGCACCATCCAACCATTCAGAACTGTCCAGGTCAATGCACGTGTTCAGAATCTAACTAGAATCCAGAAAGATCACGCCATTTCCCATCCATTTAGCCTTGTCCACGCCAAAACACCTGTTAACCATTTTAAAAATGAGGGGGCCCCCAAGTAAAAAACACAACAAAAAGTATACAGCATGGTTACTGCATTAGGTCATGGGTCAGTGGGTGCAATACAAGTGGGTTGTAGGGGTGTGAATTGTGGGGGTGGGGGTTGTGTGGTGGTACTACTTGTAGAGATGTGAACCCATCGGCGTTGAAAATCTTAATCACCGCGATGACAAATCTTTATTTTCAAGCAAAAATCTTAATAGAATCTTACTAGAAAAACAAAAAATCTTCATATAATCTTGATGTTTTTCTACTTATAAAAAGCAATAATAAGGGCAATAATAGTATATATTTCCCCCTGTATAATTGTAAACTGCTCTGGGGTGAAATGAAAAAAAAATCATTGGAAAAAAATCTAGATATCACAGTAAATCAATTTTAAGAAAATAATCACCAATATCAGACAAGAATCGATAAAGTTAATTCTATATTTTTCTATGTCTGTTTCATATATTCGATTAGACAAGCATATGTGATTTATGGTGCATTCGTATGCTCTTTCCGACCTCGCGGTTGTACGTACGACTGGTGTCTGTTCTTCTGCACAGTAGTAAAAGTACTGTACTTACTTACTTCCTACACTACTAGTAGAATATGGATTTATGTAAAAAGTCATGTATGATACTCTTATTCATGATGTACACATGTGTAAATGTACTCCTGATATTCTTGTAAATATAAATTGTGTTTACATATGTTGTCATGCCTCGATCTATATAAAACATATCATTTTAAAACTTCTCTGATCGCAGCCATTTTGATTTTCCGATGTGAAGGTCGGTAGGTCGATCCTCAAAAATGGTCGGAGTTTCCGACTGGTACGTACGACTGGGAAGGTGCGTTCGGGTGAATTTCCCATATGGGAAGCTCGTATTTTCGAGGTCGGAAGGAGTATGCAAACGCACCATTAACCCATGTTAAATCCTGTCACAGGTTTCATCATATGAATCCATCAAATGGCAATTAGAAGCTGTGTCATCGGGATTAAAAGTAGTAACTTTATGTAAAACCTCATTAGGAATGATCGTACATACTTCATTTTAATGTTACTTAAATTTCTTAAGTGTATAACAAGAAATTTCAACACATTGACATCAGCTTCCTTATAGTAGCCAGTTTAGCAAGTGCACACATACTAGTGCCCAAAGCAACATGCATTTATCACAACGCAAATACAGCAGTGTGCAGACAAGTTTTCCCGCGCTACCGGTGTGAACCAGTCGAATGATTTCAGTGGATTGCAGGTGGTAGCGCTCTGAATGTAAACAAATATGGACGCGCCCATTTGAGCGATAATACGAGAAATTTCGTCCAACGAATATTTAAAAATTATAAAATCCACGCTTTTTTCCCGGAAGTCGCACAATTTTATGAAAGGCTAATGAAAGGCTAATTCCCGACCTCCCGGTTCAAACACTGAATTCCCGGTTCTTCCCAGTACCCCTGGGAACCCTGAAATAGCTGGTTATGAACAAAATAAAATAATTGTGAATACCTGTTTTTATCAGGAGTCTGCAGATGCTCTGTGACATATTCCTGTAAAAATATAGGCAGAAAATTACTTACATATATTTGTTTTAGAAATCCTTATGCTTTTCCCTGTAAAGGTTACATGAATTAAAAAAAAATATTTTTGTGAACATATGCCAACCTGCATTCCATTTTGTTGGTGAGAACCATGAGCGGGACTGTTTCGAGACGTCGGTGCTGGTGAGCTTGCTGGCGTGCGACCAGTCTTTTGAAACTTTTTCAGCTATAAAAATAAAAATGAAATAAGTTAGTATATTAGGTTTCAAAAAAAAAAAATTAATAGTGCGATAAAAACATGAAATATCAGTCTGTTGTACTGTTATTTAACCATTATATACACCCCTATAGAAGTATCATTTACGGCAGAATTATATACCGGTATACTCTACACAAAGCACTTAATGTGATACATAAAGTCCTTAAAGTGATATTGAGTCAATAATATTCAAATGTCTGTCAGAATGATGGTGCACACATCGATAATAGAAATTATGAAACACTTCGTGAAATAGGTTCATTTAGTTGAGAGTATGATATTACAATTATATATAATTTAATTTGTAGTCAACCAAGTTAAAACATACTTGCTGACGTTTCACAATCTGTCAGGTTATTTCTTCAGCGCAGAATGGAAGCTTCTACAGCTGACTACCAGCTGGTATTGTGGCCAGAACTTCGGTCCAACAGGGATGAGGGGGCTTATATTCTCAGTCACATTTGGACCAAAGTTCTGGCCACAACACCCGCATTAGCAAGTATGTTTCAACTTGGTTGAGTACAAATTAAATTATACATAATTGTAATATGAAACAGTAATTATCTTCGATCCTTTCACAGAATATGTGCAAGGAAGTTTCCACTAACAAAATGCCCTTTGAACACATTTCATATTTTTGGATATAATCTGCATTTAATACAAGAACTTAAGGAAGGTCACTTAGACTAGGACAAATATTCTAACTTTTGGTAATATTCTAAACATAGAAACTTCATAATATGGTAGTGTCAAAAATGTAAAATATACAGGGGTCACTATGCATTTAAGAAAGATATGACCTTACAGAATATGAGGCATAACAGCAAAAAACCTGTGATTTTAACATGGCCGCATATGGGAAAATTATTACCATGAAAGAAATAAAGCTAATTTAATAACTATTAAGTATTCAAACTTTTTTTCTTTTGTGTTCTAATTTGTAGTATAGATACACACAAGTATAACTAAAAGAAAAAAACAGGTTGTCACCATTTGTTTTTTTAATTTTTACACCCACAGTTCAAGCTTGATATTTCAAAAACCCTGCAATATGACCATACACTACATGGCAATCACATAATATACAAATACAAAAGTTCATACAATATTCTACCTATAATTATTATTATTATCATTATACATTATTTTAAAAGGAACACATAAATAGTTAAGTTTGCAATGCACCATTACAGTGGCAGATCTCGGTGGTGGGTGAGGGAAGCAGAGGCCCAGACCCTTCCCCAACCCCTCTGGTGATGGGTATTTTGTGGGGGTAGACTCCCCAGTACCACTCCATTATATCTACATTTAAATGCTAAAATAGTGAAAAATAGCTCTCAGAATGCACAATTAGAGTTCTAATTTTTTAAAAACTTTCTGGGGGAACAATGCCCCTAGACCATCCACCGACCCTCGTTAACCAGTCACCATAGGTCACCGGGCATGGTTTTGCCACTCATCTGGAAAGCGACTTCGTGTATAATACTATACAGTTTTAGATTTGCAGCCCCACCCCCACCCCCCAAGCTATATCCTTGGTCTGCCAATGCATTATCCATTGATCTTTATTTTCAATTGATGTCAATGCATTAGAAGAACTGGGAGGCTTGTGGCTAGCACAGACTATGCATGTCGAAGATGTCAGGGGCGAAACGCCCCAAAGATGGTATATCAGTTACCCAGATGTGGGATGGGTAACTGCGTTTTATAGCAAAATAGATGCTTGATGTAGATCACACCTTCTGCTGTATACATATGTTTGTATGTATGTTATGTTATGCTCAGGAGGAGTATAAAACGCACCATCACCACCAGATGCATACATGTTTGACTGTAGCTCGTGTTGGATAAGAATTATTTCTGGAGCCTAAAATATTGGGAATTTTTAACATCTCAATTTACATGTAGTTTTTTTTAATTTTTCACCATTCTATGGTTATATGGTTTCATCTTCATTACAAAAAATATTCAATGCCCTGAATGCACGTAGCACACGAATAACATGCAGACCCCCATTGCCAGGACCGGCAAGCCAATTGAGATGTGATTGCAATGAATTCAGCATTGATTATTACTATTTAGTAAATAGAAGAGGATTAGGGATACATTGATGGAATTTAAAGTTTCTTAAGCCCACTGGTATGATGTAACAATGGCAATATTAATGTGGTCTGTTGAAAACTGTCCAATGTCGGAAGCAATCGGCAGTTCGAATTTGACAGATAGGAATCAGATTTTAAATTGCGTAGTATCACAACTTATATTAATTGTAGACATGTTTTATTGAAGCTACTGATGAAACACAGCATATACCATCTTATTTATATAATCATACACGTTATTTACAATATTTTGCTCCATTAACGCTTTTAACATCTTTCATCTTTGACAAGTACGATAATTGGAAATGAGAAAAGTTTTGTAAGAAAACCTACTAGTCACCTTTGACATTTTCACACTCGGGTTCCAAACACTTTATTTGTGATTAGGCATGCAACATAATATTCCATGTTTCATGTGAGAGGAATAATATAAGATTTTCACACAAACAATTAAACATTCTACCACGTTTCTTTCATATAGTAAACACCCTGCGCAGGAAACCTGTGCAGTGGGCATGTTTGTAGCGCAAGTCACCCTCCTTAAAAACACAAAATATAGTAATCTATAAATATGTAATCTACACCTTCTACATACTTTGTTCTTACGGTAAGACATCCCTACTTGCATAACCTTCAAGAATGAAGGCGAAGTTAAGTGGAAGAAGGAGAAGGAGAAGGAGGAGATTAAGAAAAGAACCATTAGAATGTACTGCTTTCTCATATTTTATTATTGTTTAACTGTTCAAGGCACTCAAGCAGCAGTTTTTATCTCTGTGTTTGTTGTTTGACTAGAGAACCTGAGAAAGGTTGTTTAAAACATCAAATTTAATGACTATTGCTCTGATGAGGTGTGTTGTGCAGTAAGAGGAAATTAAGGGTGGGGTAGGGTTGATAGTAAGAGAGTAAATCAAAGATAAAAACACTGCTAGTGCCTTAGTGGTACGAGTTAAACAGTTAAACAATAATAAAAAATATGAGAATTGGGCGGTACATTCTAGATGGTTCTTTTTTCTTAATCTCCTCCTTCTCCTTCTCCTCTTCCACTTAACTTGCGCCTTTCATTCTGAAGGTTATGCAAGTAGGATGTGTGCGCCACCGTAAGAGCAAAGTATGTAGAAGGGTAGATTACAAGCAGGCTGGGTGCTTAGTATCCTGTGACCAGCGACTTGAACTCCTCCAATCAGTGATGGTGCCATCACTGTGACTGAAGGCAACTAGTTCCAGTCTCTGATTGAGCATGGGAAGAGAAGAGTATTTATGATAGTCCTTTGAGAACACCCTGAGTATCAAATAAGCAGCCCTTGAAATCATCCCTATTAGGTCAAATATATGATAACAAGTATCGGGATGTCCCTCAACAAGGGACATCCCGATACGAATGGGTTAAGTGAAAATTCCACGGATACAGTATACATGAATAAATAATAAGTACAGTATTTGAAAGTGTTCATTTGTATTATTTTCATATGTAAATTCGTATGTTATTTCGTATGTAAAATTCTTCTTCTTGTATCGTACATTGGGACTCACAAAACCATGGTGGGACTCACATTTTTCATTAGAGCGCATCCCAGGGACTCATGGGTTTTGAAAAGGTAACATGATCACTGTATTATGATTATGCAGTGTATTACTACACTATTGCATTTTGTAATTTATCAATAAATTATCTCGTTAAATGTGTCAGAATATGAACCAGTTTATTTTTTAAACAGTATCGTAATTGTTTAGAAAAGACTGATAAATAAAAACGGGTTCATTGTGTAACATTGATTTTATTGGCTCGTTCTTTGGGCGATCACGGTGAGCCCGAAGGGCGAGGCGTGATACGCCCCAAGAACTTGCCCAATAAAAATAATCAATGTTACCAACTCACCCGGTTTTGTCTATTTATAATTCATCCTTCTGTCATCCTGTGTCTCAAACCTGTATTTTTTAATCGACGGCGGCAACAGCCACATGTTTGGAAGCTATTCTAGACATATGAATCTACAATCCCATTAAGAGGTAAAAATAAGAACAACTATATGATTCTGAACACACATGTACAATTTATGTTAAGAAATACGTATTTATGAAGGCTCCAGGAAAGTTATTTTCTTTGACTTAAAACTATCAAAATGACAGTGTAGATCTACGTTTTTACGAATATTCATGAGGAGGAGGAGTTACAGAAAATTGACAGGTCGAAAATTCCCCCAAAATAGCGCGAGAATCACGCTGCAGGGCTTAACGCTAGATAGTGCCCTGGTGTCCTGGGCACATAAGTCAGGTCAGGGCACATCAAATCTTAGACTCCTGTGCCCTGATGGTTATTATATTTTAGCTAAACTCGACAATCATATTCACAATGTTGTATTCCCTAAACATACAATGTACAAATGAAGGTTTCATGTTGATCTGATAGTTGAACTATTTTTGTTTTTATTTTCTTTATTTTTGCCGTCTGCTGTTTAGCTAAAAATTTCAGGGCACATAAAAAATGAGATCAGGGCTGATGGATTTGGACCATCACATG
>CM032660.1:31366159-31385235 GCA_019095985.1 Streblospio benedicti
TGACCTTACAGAATATGAGGCATAACAGCAAAAAATTTAGATTTTAACATGGCCGCATATGGGAAAAATTATTACCATGAAAGAAATAAAGCTAATTTAATAACTATTAAGTATTCAAACTTTTTTTCTTTTGTGTTCTAATTTGTAGTATAGATACACACAAGTATAACTAAAAGAAAAAAACAGGTTGTCACCATTTGTTTTTTTAATTTTTACACCCACAGTTCAAGCTTGATATTTCAAAAAACCCTGCAATATGACCATACACTACATGGCAATCACATAATATACAAATACAAAAGTTCATACAATATTCTACCTATAATTATTATTATTATCATTATACATTATTTTAAAAGGAACACATAAATAGTTAAGTTTGCAATGCACCATTACAGTGGCAGATCTCGGGTGGTGGGTGAGGGCGAGAGGCCCAGACCCTTCCCCAACCCCTCTGGTGATGGGTATTTTGTGGGGGTAGACTCCCCAGTACCACTCCATTATATCTACATTTAAATGCTAAAATAGTGAAAAATAGCTCTCAGAATGCACAATTAGAGTTCTAATTTTTTAAAACTTTCTGGGGAACAATGCCCCTAGACCATCCACCGACCCCCTCGTTAACCAGTCACCATAGGTCACCGGGCACATGGTTTTGCCACTCATCTGGAAAGCGACTCGTGTATAATACTATACAGTTTTAGATTTGCAGCCCCACCCCCACCCCCAAGCTATATCCTTGGTCTGCCAATGCATTATCCATTGATCTTTATTTTCAATTGATGTCAATGCATTAGAAGAACTGGGAGGCTTGTGGCTAGCACAGACTATGCATGTCGAAGATGTCAGGGCGAAACGCGTCCCAAAGATGGTATATCAGTTACCCAGATGTGGATGGGTAACTGCGTTATAGCAAAATAGATGCTTGATGTAGATCACACCTTCTGCTGTATACATATGTTTGTATGTATGTTATGTTATGCTCAGGAGGAGTATAAAAACGCACCATCACCACCAGATGCATACATGTTTGACTGTAGCTCGTGTTGGATAAGAATTATTCTGGAGCCTAAAATATTGGGAATTTTTAACATCTCAATTTACCTACGTGTGTATAAACACATGTAGTTTTTTTTTATAATTTTCACCATTCTATGGTTATATGGTTTCATCTTCATTACAAAAAAATATTCAATGCCCTGAATGCACGTAGCACACGAATAACATGCAGACCCCCATTGCCAGGACCGGCAAGCCAATTGAGATGTGATTGCAATGAATTCAGCATTGGATTATTACTATTTAGTAAATAGAAGAGGATTAGGGATACATTGATGGAATTTAAAGTTTCTTAAGCCCACTGGTATGATGTAACAATGGCAATATTAATGTGGTCTGTTGAAAACTGTCCAATGTCGGAAGCAATCGGCAGTTCGAATTTGACAGATAGGAATCAGATTTTAAATTGCGTAGTATCACAACTTATATTAATTGTAGACATGTTTTATTGAAGCTACTGATGAAACACAGCATATACCATCTTATTTATATAATCATACACGTTTACTTACAATATTTTGCTCCATTAACGCCTTTAACATCTTTCATCTTTGACAAGTACGATAATTGGAAATGAGAAAAGTTTTGTAAGAAAAACCTACTAGTCACCTTTGACATTTTCACACTCGGGTCCCAAACACTTTATTTGTGATTAGGCATACAACATAATATTCCATGTTTCATGTGAGAGGAATAATATAAGATTTTCACACAAACAATTAAACATTCTACCACGTTTCTTTCATATAGTAAACACCCTGCGCAGAAACCTGTGCAGTGGGCATGTTTGTGGCGCAAGTCACCCTCCTTAAAAACACAAAATATAGTAATCTATAAATATGTAATCTACACCTTCTACATACTTTGCTCTTACGGTAGCGCACACATCCTACTTGCATAACCTTCAAGAATGAAGGCGCAAGTTAAGTGGAAGAAGGAGAAGGAGAAGGAGGAGATTAAGAAAAAGAACCATCTAGAATGTACCCCCCAATTCTCATATTTTTATTATTGTTTAACTGTTTAACTCGTACCACTAAGGCACTAGCAGTGTTTTTATCTCTGTGTTTGTTGTTTGACTAGAGAACCTGAGAAGGGTTGACGAAAACATCAAATTTAATGACTATTGCTCTGATGAGGTGTGTTGTGCAGTAAGAGGAAATTAAGGGTGGGGTAGGGTTGATAGTAAGAGAGTAAATCAAAGATAAAAACACTGCTAGTGCCTTAGTGGTACGAGTTAAACAGTTAAACAATAATAAAAATATGAGAATTGGGCGGTACATTCTAGATGGTTCTTTTTCTTAATCTCCTCCTTCTCCTTCTCCTTCTTCCACTTAACTTGCGCCTTCATTCTTGAAGGTTATGCAAGTAGGATGTGTGCGCTACCGTAAGAGCAAAGTATGTAGAAGGTGTAGATTACAAGCAGGCTGGGTGCTTAGTATCCTGTGACCAGCGACTTGAACTCCTCCAATCAGTGATGGTGCCATCACTGTGACTGAAGGCAACTAGTTCCAGTCTCTGATTGAGCATGGGAAGAGAAGAGTATTTATGATAGTCCTTTGAGAACACCCTGAGTATCAAATAAGCAGCCCTTGAAATCATCCCTATTAGGTCAAATATATGCATAACAAGTAGTCGTCGGGAACGCCGTAAATCTCCCCTTCCCCAATCAGGCCATTTCCCGATCAGGCCATTTTTTGAAAAGTAGGCCAAAGTACTCAAATATCAAATCACATGAGGAGAGTGATATATTCATACAAAATGTCAAGTTTGGTGATGATAGGTAATAAAGTCTTCCCAGGAGACAGATAAACACAAATTCGTAATAATTTGTTTTTAAACACATCGTAATTTCATCAAATGTAGGCCACAGTACACCAAAATCTAAATATAAATGCATAATATTTTTTTTTTAAAACACACCATAACTTCATCAAAAGTAGGCCAAAGTATACCAAAACCTAATAAGGTCTGGAGAGTAGTACAATGAAGCTAAATATGAAGTTTGGTGACCATAGGTCAAATACTTCTCCCTGTAGAGTGTTAACAAGGTTTATTACGTAACGCTTGTAAGTTCGTCAAAAGTAGGCCAAAGTACAAACAAAATTTTTTGAGAGGTACTTTTTTCCTCAAACAAGACATATTCAATTTGCAAATCAATAGTTCAAGTAGTCTTTGATTTGTCAGCCTGTTTATTTTGGACGCGCGGACGGACAGACAGAAGCAAAGCTAGAAATCTCCCTCTGGACTTCGTCCGGGGAGATTTAATTCATCAGGTAAACTTGACCTCCATTTGAACTTGCTTATTCCAAATAAGAACATTAGTATTCAGCCTCTATCGTATTGTGTGTTGTCGCCACGAATCTGTACTTTAACTTTTTTTTTAAACTGAATAAAGGTACTCTTGATCGCTCTGCTACTCTAATTCGGTGTTTGGATTTATTACAGCGCATGATAAAGGTTATTGCCACGAGTGCCATGTTGTTGCTTTTACCCATATAAGGAGCACGGGAAATCACATTGCAAACGGCTGCTTGTTTTAAATCGGCTTGGACCAGAGATATTTGTGAAACGAATGGATTATCATCGTCACAATAATATATCCATCAAGAATTCAACTGTCGGATCAATTATAAACTAATTATGAAGCCATGGACAAAAGTAAATTTCTAAAGTCACATGTATTGGTTGATAATCACAGTGGTTTGTTCGTCTGTGTTGGTGATGATGAAATTTGACAGCTTACGCTACTGTACGCACACCACGGACATATTTGAAGATGTTTTTATAGAGGTTATCACCCAAGTAGGTTGTTTCATATCTATTAGTATTTTTGGATCATCTGTACCCTTTATGATGACCGACAGCAATCATATTATTTTACAAGTAACAGAACTTATCAGTCTTTTGCATGTATTTTCAGTCGATATCGACCTCTACAACTGCCTTGTAAAAATATGTATCAGGACTGTCCATATACGGATTCCGTATATGGTTAGCTGTCAACTGGACTAGTTTTGCCCCACTTCAAATATGTTCATGAATCTAGCATACCTGCTACTTCTAGGAAAACCTCTATTGATTTTATTAAACTACTAAGAAAAGCTCCAAAATCAATGAACATCAAAGAGATCACACAGAACAGCGTGCGACCTCCGTCACTGTAGTGCAGAAGTTCGACCATAGGCGTCTACATGTCTAGCGAGTGACTGCACCGTGTTCTGTTATATTATCAGTAATCATTTTACCCCTGCGTCCCGCGTCTGAGACGCATATTTTTCTCTAGGGACGCATAAAAATGTTTACAGTGCGTTTAACGGACGCACTCTTATTTTAAATAATTTTATTGCGTTTTCCTCCCAGCACGGGCGTCGCCATATTGTAAACATTGTGAATATCAAATGCGCCTCGTGATTGGCGTATTCATTCCATCACCACGCAACTACGACGCCTCTGATTAGCTGCTGATATAGACTGGTACACTGGCCCCTTTTTCTGCGCCGCACGCTTGCTAAATGTTGCAGCAGAGCAGTGCGAGATACAGACAGTGTAACAGTCTACTGCTGATACAAGCATAGGTAAAACACAGCGCGTTCAGCCATGTTATAAATCAATGAGAGCGCTATTCGTTGCAACGGTGTGGTTTTGCCAATTTGGCAGTGCCCACGTGATCTGGATCTGGATCTGGATCTGCAATTCACAAGTAAGCCAGTCTCAGATGAGAGACTGGCCTCCTCTTATGAGGCAACGCGTGAATGGGAGGCCACGTGGTGTTTGTACATGTACCTCTCCAGAGGCATGCTAGGTAGCCAACTGAGCCTCAGGGGTGGGGGGATCACACTAGCTATAGTTTTCAAACTAGGTGAGTTCTTTTACGTGCAGAGGTGTGGCTCTCCTCTACACGGGACACGCCTTTTAACGAGGCTTCCGAACCTCCACTTGGCGTCGCTACCGTCTAGTAGTAACACTGTACGGTGGCGACGTGCTTCGTGGAAATCAGCAACTCAGTGGCAGACGTACGACGTATCGGTTTTGGCGACACTGTGTCTGCCATGACCGGGCGGCGAACTTACGACGCAAACAACTACTGATATATTTATACACTATTTTTTATTGTTTCAAGTATATTCTCCACACTTTGATGTAAAATTATAGCGCAAACAGTTACAATGCAGCCTCCCTTGAGAAATGAAAGTTGCGTCTGGGAGGATTATCATGCGGGAATCACGTAATTGCGCACACCAGATTGAACTCTCCTGCTAGTAGTTCATCACTATAGCAAGACTGTATTTAAAGAATACGATCTTCATTAGAATGAAAAAATACATGGTGATGTCTAATTGTTCTTTTCCGCCTGTAAATTTATGTTACTGCCTTACACTTGTGTGAATTGATTTTGTAGCCTGATCCACATAATCCAGTATGTGAATTGAGCTATGAACTATTTATGAAATCCAGTGTTTGATTTAACCCATTCATATCGGCATACGCAAAACGTCAACACGTAATGTAAACACTAGCGAACAGTGCCTATTGACAGTTTTACGTTAAAGACAATAACTTCTCTGGGGCCTACACATATGCTTATTTTTTTACATTAATTGTACACGTGTATTCAGAATCGCATAGAGTTTCTTATTTTCACGACCCAGTAATAGGAATATGGCTATATTTGTCTAGAATATTTTCCAAACATGAGCCTGTTGCCGGCCTCGATTAAAAATGACAGGTTCGAGATACACTTTAGAAAGACGAATTATAAAACAATGCATGGTATTTGAGAAATATTCTTTCGTCCATGACTTCATAATCGGTTTATAATTGATCCGACACGTGAATATGTGATGGGTATGTTACTGTGACGATGATAATCCATTTGTTTCAAAAAATATCTTACCTTCAACCAACTTAACCATGGCGCCTTTTTCAATAGAAAAATTAGCCTTTATCACACGCTGTCATATCTCTACACCGATCACAGCACGATACGATCAAGAGTAGCGGCTTCATTAGCCATTATCAATGCAGAAAAAATGCGGGTTTATGGTGACAACGCACGGTGTGCTCGAGGCTGAGTATTAATACCCTTATTTGGAGTAATGAATATTAAGTGGCTTTTTCCTAATGACGTCATAGAAAAATATATCAGCCTCATTTTCAATGAAAAGTAAAGAAATTCCCCTTCAATATGGTATAGAACTTGTTGGGGTAATTTTTGTCGAAATTAGAGTATTTTGAGCTTGAATTTCGCAGTGTAAATCACGTGTTTCTCGTGCAAATATATATTCTTACAAATGATGCGTTAATATTATGAAAACCGTGGTTCACTTCCACAAAATTATCATCGAAATGTAAAGGTAAGCCGTTTATGTTGTCACTAGTCTAAATCCCGGCATCATGACGCCTCTGTTTATATTTGAAAAACGGCTATAATCCGGGGGACTTTTCAGTGCAAAATCGTGCGTAAATATGTCCCTCAAGGGACATCCCGATACGAATGGGTTAAGTGAAAATTCCACGGATACAGTATACATGAATAAATAATAAGTACAGTATTTGAAAGTGTTCATTTGTATTATTTTCATATGTAAATTCGTATGTTATTTCGTATGTAAATTGTTCTTCTTGTATCGTACATTGGGACTCACAAAAACCATGGTGGGACTCACATTTTTCATTAGAGCGCATCCCAGGGACTCATGGGTTTTGAAAGGTAACATGATCACTGTATTATGATTATGCAGTGTATTACTACACTATTGCATTTTGTAATTTATCAATAAATTATCTCGTTAAATGTGTCAGAATATGAACCAGTTTATTTTTAAACAGTATCGTAATTGTTTAGAAAAGACTGATAAATACAAAAACGGGTTCATTGTGTAACATTGATTATTTTATTGGGCTCGTTCTTGGGGCGTATCACGGTGAGCCCGAAGGGCGAGCCGTGATACGCCCCAAGAACTTGCCCAATAAAATAATCAATGTTACCAACTCACCCAGTTTTGTCTATTTATAATTCATCCTTCTGTCATCCTGTGTCTCAAACCTGTATTTTTTAATCGACGGCGGCAACAGCCACATGTTTGGAAGCTATTCTAGACATATGAATCTACAATCCCATTAAGAGGTAAAAATAAGAACCACTATATGATTCTGAACACACATGTACAATTTATGTTAAGAAATACGTATTTATGAAGGCTCCAGGAAAGTTATTTTCTTTGACTTAAAACTATCAAAATGACAGTGTAGATCTACGTTTTTACGAATATTCATGAGGAGGAGGAGTTACAGAAAATTGACAGGTCGAAAATTCCCCCAAAATAGCGCGAGAATCACGCTGCAGGGCTTAACGCTAGATAGTGCCCTGGTGTCCTGGGCACATAAGTCAGGTCAGGGCACATCAAATCTTAGACTCCTGTGCCCTGATGGTTATTATATTTTAGCTAAACTCGACAATCATATTCACAATGTTGTATTCCCTAAACATACAATGTACAAATGAAGGTTTCATGTTGATCTGATAGTTGAACTATTTTTTGTTTTTATTTTCTTTATTTTGCCGTCTGCTGTTTAGCTAAAAAATTTCAGGGCACATAAAAATGAGATCAGGGCTGATGGATTTGGACCATCACATGGCCTGCTGGGCACGCGAAAAAAAAGTTATTGTTTTAAGCTCTGCGCTGATTGGCTAGTTTTCAAGGATACAGTTGGGATTTCCATATGATATAGAGTGTTTGAGAAGGATTGTCTTTGGAAACACAACTCGTTGGTTCAACCTGTTTGAGGCCTGGTGTGGTTTGATCAGCTACTTGTCCTTATCAATGGCAACAAGGTCGTGCTGGATCTTATACAGCATCTGACGCCTTCTCTCCTCGACCGATGTCCAATGGAGGTCTTATAGAAACCCAGTAACACTTGAGAGGTTGCGCTAGGGTTCTGTAGGCTGTTGTTTTCAGCTCTGGGAAATTCATCATTACGTTAGGTCTTAGAAAACCCAGTGTTCTATTTGCTTTGGCTGTGATGCTCGAGATGTTGCTTTTTCTAGTTGAGGTTGTCTGTAAAAAGTACTCCAAGGTATTTTGCCTCTGACACAGATTCCAGGACATGCCCATTCAGTATGTATGCAGGGCCGTCGCAGGCAACTTAAGAGTGATCCGACAAAATGAGCGCAGTAGGCGTGAAAACAGCGACCAGGGCATCTGTGGGCATACACTACCAGAAGAAAACAAGCAAGACCTAACGATGTCTGGACCTGCGTCGCGTGTAACAGGAATTCCTATGAATATGCACATCTACATATGAAGTTCTTGTTATAAACCAAGTTTCATTGCTCTATATTGAGTAGTTTAAGAGGAGTAGCAGAGACAAGCTATTAGTATAGGAGGCAACAAATTCCTCAGTTCAAAGTCTGACAAAGAGGCATAACTGCTATAAAAATTGTAGAATATAATATCCCCGCTAATAAGAAGCACAAAATTTCTAAGTTCAAAGAGGCATAACTACCAGAGATAGATAAATGCATATGTTAGCTACTCACTGCTATTATATTGATATTAGAATTTATACATAATGTTCTCATGTTCAACAGGACAGTCATTCAGGAAGCACATTTAGTGTTTAAAATATAAGAAGACCACCTCTCTTTAGTTGATAGCAGTATCATAGGCAGGAGGACGTTATGACCAAATTTTTTAATTATTTCTCAATGTTATTATGGGGAAGGTAACCCGCCAAACCCCGCGTTTTTTATTTCATAAGGCTGAGGGGCTACCCACTGGACACTCCCCGGGCACCCTCAACTAAACCCAACTCCGGGGGGGCAAAGCCCCCCAAACACCCCACCGGGAGTTACATGTTTATGTTGGGTCGTCCAGGTTAGGAGTAGCAGAGACAAGCTTTTGGACAAGCTATTAGTATAAGATGCACACAATTTCTAATTTCAAAGAGGCATAACTCCCATAAAAATTTGAGAATCAAAATTCCCCGTCAATATGCACATCTACGTATGATGTTCTTGCTATATACCAAGTTTCGTATGTTGAGTCGTTTAGGAGGAGTAGCGGAGACAAGCTTTTACTACGGACGGACGGAAGGACGGAGTGAGGCGGTTCCTAGACCTGCTCTGCCGTTGGCGACGCAGGTAAAAATGGAATTTACAACACAAATGGTGCAATTTGAGGGCTATTTTTTAAATAAATTACTTTTTTATGACTACTCCGACATGGGCAATAATGGAGGTATCTGAGGTATCGTACTTTTTTCTCTCGGTTACTTCGCCTTTTATAACTGAAAAATAATACTACCTGTGCGTCAAATTAAAGTCCGTCCTACCTTCAAACTCATCAATGCATTATTGTAGAAGTGATGAGCCTTGACACGAACATATTTGAACTCCAAGTCATAAAATGTGATTTGGTCTTGTAGCATTGTTCGATATGTGAAACAACGAAACTACCACGTGTCTGACATTGCGTACATAATCAAATGAACCCTGTTACAAACAAAGCGTTCTCATGTGACCGTAATAAAAGAAAACAGACAAAGACTGGTCATTTAAGGTCACTGACAACTTAGTCAGACTGTAAGTCTCTTGTAGGGAAGTTATGCAACTGGGCTAAATTGCAGAACCCTTGCCGGGAAGTCACTGTTGTAGTTTATCGAGTACTTATTATGCAATCACATTATTACGTACCCGGTAATAAAATTTTATAATGAAAAGTGGTCCGACAAATGTCGGAGCTGGGTGCGACGGCCCTGGTATGATGTGTTCAGTAGTGACCACTTCCTGTTTATCTGTAGTACCTGGCATTTCTGTGGGTGGAAGGCCATTTTCCACTGTGGGTGGAAGGTCATTTTCCACCGAGGCTTCCATGCTGCTAGCTTGTCTAGTCTTGCTGTAATACTTGTCATTCAGCATCTGACTTGTTAGATAAACTAGTGTGTCGTCAGCAAAGAGCCTAACCTTGGAGAACAAGTTCTCAGGAATATCATTGATGTAGAATAGGAAAAGGCATGGACCGACTACAGAGCCTTGCTAGATGCCTGACCAGACAGGAGCACTGTGCGATGATTTACCATCAAGCACTACTATCTTCTGCTCTCTTCCTCGATTTTAATAGTGCGAGATATGATGTGGCATTGGGACATTGACATTGAATCTGGGAAAACATGCAGCTTATTCTTTTTCTCACTTCTTCTATTCTAGTCATCCCATCTCAACTCCTTAAGCATGATACCTGTTGGGCTACTATTATTGTGGTATCTGTGACGTAATGTGTTGGTATTCACTACACTTGCTGGAGTTTATAAATATCTACCTATATATAGGGTATCATATGTGGGAGAGTGCGGATGAGTATATTGTAGTGTTTGCTTTACCCCCTATTACACTTAGTCCGGAATCGAGAAGCCTCCAGCTGGTTCCACTATTTTTATTCCCTCCCCGGAATATGTTCATTTCGTCCAGCTATGTATCCGGAATTCGATAATCTTTGTTTGTAATCATTTGCACAAAACAGAGCGAAAAGGCTCTGTGGCCACAGTTAAAATATAACAGACAGATCTTGCCGCAGCCTAAAAGGAGCCTGGCCAAACCGGTTTAAAGCAGTCTAATACGACCCCGTCATGAAAATCGTCCGGGTGAAATGTCCGAGATACTACGGCAAATTAACATGCAGCCCGAAGTCTAAATGACGGCGTCATGCTAAATGGAGAGTTCAGGCACCGGCCGGTCTGTGCAAGACGGCCACTATATAACGGGCGGAATTGGCAGGAATCAGCCTCTTCCTCAGTTAGAAGAGTTGTTAAATGGAGAAAGAAAAAACAATTTTTTTAAGATGTGTAAAATATTTAATTTACATTTAGGATACAATACAATTCAAAATATTTTTTTTAATAAAATGAACATCAGTTACAACACCATATCACAGGTTTTCACAATTACAGAATTTCACACACACATAGTCTCAACAATTATTTAACAGTGCGATCTACAGTGTCACTCAACTTGCTGGTCATCTGGAGATTCTTGGTCATTTTCGATTTCTTGATCATCTTGAAGTTCATTTTCATCATTTGGGACAGTTACTCGCATACGTGCTTCAACGCGCACTTCTTACCAAGGCACTGCGCCTGCTGGGGAGTTGAAGTATTCCACCAAAGTCTAGCGCTGTATCTTGGCGGCCTCCAGTTCCCTCACACCTTGGTGTCTGGCATACAGAGCTTGAAGATTGGCGTTCTGTCGCCAGGCACCTGGGATAATGTTGTGCTCTTCATCTTCACCATAGGGTTCCACTCCATGAGCCAGGTCTTGCACATTGTCTCTGGCCAGCCTCATCCTGATGAAATTGAGTAGACATATGCCAGCATGTACTATTTGCTGCACAATTTCAGGTTTCTGTTGCATGGTGGTTAGAAAACACTGCCAACGTTGAGCAACCAAATGCGTTTTCCACCATATCCGTGCACAAGATATTCTGTAATTGTAGATCCGTTTATCATGAGTCAAATTTCTCTGGCTGAATGGTTTCATCATGTAGTCTCGCAGAGCAAATGCATCGTCCCCAAGTAGAAAGTAAGGCATTGGCTAATTGTCATTTGGCATGTTGTCAGGTGGAGGCAAGCGCATCAGACCCTCAACTAGGTTTTTTTCAGAGGAGACAAATTGAAGAGCTGCATGTCAGACTGGTGGCCCACCCCACCAATATCAGTAAACATGAAATTACAGTAAGCATCCACTAGTGCCATCAGGACGACAGAGAAGAAATTTTTATAGCTGTAGTACAAGCTTCCAGACTTTGGAGGTTTTCTTATTTGTATGTTATTCCCATCTAGGGCACCCAAGGTGTAAGGCACGTTCCACTTGCGCTGGAACTTTGCTGCAACTTCTCGCCAGCTGCCTTCGTTTTCACTCTTCAGGGATCTTCATCACCTCCTCTGCAAGTTCATGGTGTATAGCCATACAAACTTCAGGGATGATGGTTGCTATTGTGTGGCGACTCACTCTAAATCCATATTGTAAACATGGGTATTTTTCACCAGTGGCCATGTACCTCAATGTGATGGCAAGTTTCAAGCCTAGACTGTGTGGTTTTGGTAATCTTGTTTCTTGCTTCTCGAATCGGGGCGTGAGTCTCATCAGTAGCTCCTCAAACATTTGTGGTGACATTCACAAAAAGTTAAAATAACTGACAGGGTCATCTTCTCTGAGTTCTGACTTGAGATTGTCGAAGCGACCAAACTGCAAACATCGGTCACCTGCAGTCCATGGATGCACCCACCATCTCTTTCTTCACCTTGGCCCTCTCCTCCTCTTCCTCTGCCTCCCCTGAGCGTCTACCCTGTCCAGTACTATGTCGTCCTCATCTTTGTCATCTGCATCTGCAACCTCAACGTCCATGTGTTGGCCAGCCTGGTCATTTTCAGCATTTGCTAGCTCTGGAGTGGTAGTACATCCAACCTGTTTTCATTCATCTCCATCAAAATTTGAACAACTGCTCGTAAACGCATGAGGTCTTCATTCAGTAAGACTGCCATATTCAACAATATGTGAAATTTTTCTTCTCAACATGTATATACGTTGTAGGTGGTGGTCAGACAGCAAATGAAGGGATTGCCTTGCGAATTGGTCATTTTTATAGGGGTTTGAACCGTAGCGTTCGACAATCCGATCCACGAAACGGTTTCAATAGCAATCCGGCCATCCATGCCAGGACGGAGCCATTTCTGCTACGGAGAGAAGAGACCGTAGCATAGAAAGCGACGGATCAATGGCAAACTGATTGAAAACTCTCAGGCTGGCACAGATCATAGCGACGCCGTCCTCATAATTCACTCCATATGGCGTAAAAACCACGCCGGCCAGATTGTACCCTGTTAAAAATCATTATAAAATGAATCCGGATCAAGTCTGGCCGTACTCGCTGTCCGTAGTCTAATAGTCCGGCCGACATGTAAGACCAGAGCAAAATAATCCGGAGAGTACACATATCATGAATATCCGTAGTGTAAAACGACTGCCAATCACTACTGCCAGAGCTTATCTGGAGCGAAAGTACGCCGGCTGTAGAGCAAAAATGCCTGACTCGCGGGTGTGATCCGGAAAAAAATCAGGTTTTTACTACGGTACGGAGCTGAAATGGAGCCAAAAACGGAGCATTTATGCCGGCCTGGAGCCTCATCCAGAGGGGATTAACGCCAACCGATATTTTGATTACCAGAAGGAATACAAAAAAAACACTTCTCAGGAGAAGTGAATTTTGGATCCTCAGTTTCAATGCGCGGAGCCTGAAAATCGCCGCCCGGAATGGTCCACGGAATCGGACTTTGCCATTTTTCGAGGGATTTTTTGATATTCTGGCCAGATATTCAGTAATGAAATGGTGAGGGGGGGGGGTAATCAGTGCACATTATTGGCTGGGCTAGCGCGTCGGTTCATTTTATCGCCCATGGCTAAAGATTCTAAAGATTGGCAAAAGATTTTGCTTACTCTTTCGCCAATGTGGCGAATCATGTTTATTCAAGAAAAATTCGTAAAAAATGAATTTTGTCAGCTAAATTGAGACTAAAATGTCAGAACGCCCCTCGCCATCATTCTAGTTGTAGCCTCGTTCAAACTGACTCTGTATTGCATACCTAGTGAGCGCATGCCACCACAGGGTGTGGATGATCGAGACTATTCTAGTTGACAACATTTCGGTTTGAACGCCGTTCACGCAATGACAACAAAGATGGCGGCTCCCATAAACGTGAAAATGCAAGGAATTCACTTGAGTAAAACCAATATTTTCTATATTAATATATTATCAGTTGTATCGTGAAAGTATCGCGCCATAGACTGCCGTATCGACACTTTCATCGTGAGTAAATAAAACGTGATTCAGCGATGCATTGGTATATAGTTTCATATCTAGCAACCGGCGATCATATGATTTTAGAAATATCTCAATATTACTGAAAATTCCATATATTACACATTCATTGGTGTTTCTTAATAATAAACAATTAAGGCTGGTAGATTAGGTTAGTTTTTAGTAATAAGTGTAGTCGTGTGCACTGTTGAATCTCACAATGTAATGATAAAATATGAGTGAAAATACGAGTAGATCCCCCCCCCCCCCTTCCCCACTCCCCCGGCATGACACCTGTCAACGCGGGCTGCCCGATGGCGGAGCGCCGAGAGGTTTCGAAAAGGAGACGTGCATAAGCCCTCCTTCGTCCAGTCCCACCGGGCCACCCTCAGAAAAAATTGCTTTAAAATTAAGAAAATATAGTGTATATGTGTTATCAAAAGTTTGAATCCATTATCACGGTGTTCAATCAATATCCAGTTAATGTGCGTTATAAGCAGAGTTTGTGTGGAAATCAAGAGCTTTTGTGTGGAAAATGTTTACTTTTGAAATCGGCTGTTTGGATTTTCCAATGTTAACAGGCTAAAAATCATTTCTGAGCACAATTTTTGCCGTCCATGCACTATAAGAAAACTTCTGGCACATACTGATGCGATTTATTTCCACTCACAAGGGCTGGTTTCTGCTGCTTAGTCTGCAATACATGACCACCCACATTCAAAATTTAGGTCATCTGATAGAAAACGATGAATATTGTGGCTGTAAAGACGTAATTCAGGCAAAACATGAATGAGAATGTATCTCAAACTTAATACAAAACAGATTACACTAATCCCATGCTTTTTAAACCACATAACTGGCCAAAATTACAAGTCGTGGTACGCTATGATAAGCAGTTTTTGTGAGAGCTACAAACCAGTTTTCGTGAGTAAATTGAATACATGTACGGTATTTTGATTATATTTCATCTTTCAGATATGTAGGTTGAACATATTGGTTTTAAAGATCTTTGGATGCTTTAGTGCACAGATGATAAAAGCCGATAGAGACAGTAATAGAAAGATCCGAACTCTGACCATAATATGATCCTTGGCATGTGCAACTCACAAACAAAAGTACGTGCTACGTTGTTAGCAGTCACATGGTTACTGATGATATTTATTTCCATGATTTTTTATCTATAAGGAAAATCATGGTAATTGTCAAATCCTTTGCAAGAAGGATTATCTAAGCAAATGTAGGCCAATGCGACTCACAATAGCATATTGTTTACAAGGAATGTATTATATGATATCATTTGTCTGCTTTGTACGTTGTAGGAAATATTATCAATATTGCATGGATAATTAAGTGGGAAATCAACCAAAAACCTTCCCCTCCATTTTGCCTATGTTTCTGTACCGGTGCAAACCTCACACTGTTAAGTCAGAATTATAACTGAATTGTTCATCATTATGCGTATTATTAGGCTTAATTAGCAATGGCTTTAAATGCTACTTTCGAGCCAATAAATTAGAAAGTACCTATGTAGCTTTCAAACTTTCACAAGGTTTTCCTCAGTCTGCCCCCAATCCGCCTATTTGTCACAAGATCATGGTGTATGGTCATCGGGAGGATGTTGTTGTATAGACTACCCAGTTTGAGGTGCAGTTTGAGGCGACAGATGTATACTGCCTCACAGATCTTCAATTCAAAGGTGTTGGCCTCACCATCCAGGATCTTGACATCGTCCAAGTTGATGTCTACCTGTCTGATTGGTGGAGGTGGATTGATACATATGATGAATTGCTACTTGGTCTCCTGGGATCAGCTCTATAGTCCCCCGTCTCATTGATCCCCTGTCTCATTGGTCCTCCATCTCATTGGTCAAGGTCTCATTGGTTCCCCCCCCCCCCCATCATATTGATGTTATTGGGATACTATTATATTATGAGATTTCAGGTGTGGATCTATGTACGTGCCAAGGAGAGCTATGTGTGAAGAAGGTTAAGTGTTAAATTGTCACAGCACCCCCCCCCCCCCCAAAAAAAAAAAAAAAAAAAAAAAAAAAAGGAAAAAAGGAATGCTAGGAGGAGTATAAGAGGAATGTTTTAATTGATAGGAGCAACAGGAGATCGTGTAGAAGAATGCGTATTGGAATAAGGAGTAATTATAATGTTAGGAGTTGGAAGTAAAATTTAAGTAAATTAACAAGGTTTATTACGTAACGCTCGTAAGTTCAAAAGTAGGCCAAAGTACACCAATATCAAATCACGTGAGGAGAGTGATATAGACATACCAAATGTCAAGTTTGGTGATGATAAGTCATAAACTGTTCCCAGGAGACAGATAAACACAATTACGTAATAATTAAATCATCGTAACTTCATCAAAAGTAGGCCAAAGTACACCAAAATCTAATCAGCTCTGGAGAGTAGTACAACGAAGCTAAATATGAAGTTTGGTGACCATAGCTCAAATACCTTTCCCAAATGTAGAGTGTTAACAAGGTTTATTAATAATTGAATCATTGTTAACTTCATCGTAAGTTCAAAAAATCAGTAGGTCAAAAATTACACCAATATCAAATAAAAGTAGTGAGGAGAGTGATATAGACATACCAAATGTCAAGTTTGGTGATGATAAGTCATAAACTGTTCCCAGGAGACAGATAAACACAATTATGTAATAATATTTTTTTTAAAACACATCGTAACTTCATCAAAAGTAGGCCAAAGTACACCAAAATCTAATCAGGTCTGGAGAGTAGTACATCGAAGCTACATATGAAGTTTGGCGACAATCGGCCAAATACTTCTCCCTAAAGTGTGGTAACAAGATATTTGTACGGAAGGTCATAAGTTCGTCAAAAGTAGGCCAAAGTACACAAAAAAAAATTTGAGCCATACGATTGTCCTCAAACTAAACATATTTAATTTTCAAAGCAATAGCTCTCATGGTGTTCAAGTTATAAGCTTTTAAGCATGTGGACACGGACATACATACATACAGACAGACAGACAGACATACGGACAGCACTAAAGCTAGAAATCTCCCCTGGACTTCGTCCGGGGAGATTTAATGAAAATGATGTACATTGACCATTTATCTACTCATGCTTCGCTCAAACTGTTGACAATCAAAGTTCATGAGAAATTATGTTGTGTTTAAGTCACTTTGAACCACCACCACCCCAACCACATTTACCCTCATATCAACTGGTCAAGGCGGATGGTCCTGATCAGGAACAGCAAAATGGTGTACAATCACGCACAACCTTGTGTACATCTTTGAGCTAACACCAGGTTTTCTGCAGACATCAAGTAAGTCACTCGAAAACTTTCAAAACTTCAAACTGAAGAGGTTTAGAATTAATGTTTGTGTAAGAACAATGGAGGTGGCTAGTAGTTCAGAGGCATCCGCAGATGATAAGTGCGTGCACATACACGTCATGTATGCTTTAATGTGAAACAAACAACCACACCAGTACCTGCTCATTGAAGAGCATTGAAGACCACAGGCTAATCCAGGTTTTTAGAAAAGTAGGGGCGCCCTTTGGGGATCTTATGTGTTTTGTACTTCCAATTGATCACAAACATGCCAAAATTTTACGAAAATAAGGTATATGGGTGGGGAAAAGTGTGTATGTGTGTGTGTGTTTGCAGGGTGGGGGGGGGGGGGGGCATCCTGGATCTGATTATGAAGCCAGCACCCAAACCAGCATCTATATATATCAGTTATAGAAGCTGATCATTCTCTGAGCTTAAACTGAGTTATGTTGTTTTAAAAATCATGGCAACACAGGCAATTCCTTAGATACGTAAATACTTTGAACCAGCCCAGTGCTCTGATGACTACTCTGTATAATATGATCACAAAATGTTGATACAACAGTTACGGTTGTAGTCCAGCATTGTTTAGTAATATAGGATACAAGTGCCCATATGTGTGTAAAAGCAGCAGTAGCACTATAAGCAGATTAAGTGATACAGATTACACGCACCTGAACTATCCAACTAAACTGACCATGTGGTCACTATTTGAAAGAGCAGCTACAGCCTGCATATCAACATACATACTAAAGATACTGGCATATTGAATAAAGAAACCATAACATCCCCTCTTCAAGTACAGATGCAACACTGTGTTTATTAATTGGTATACATAGAAGAAACTAGAATTACCACAGAGCATTAAGCTTTAACATTTCACAGACTAAAAAAAGCCTACGATTCCTTAGAGTGGGACTTCATATGGAATGCTTGGAAAAATATAACTTTGGCCCAAATTTTATCAAGTGGATTCAGCTTTTGTATAAAAACCCTCAGGTAGTCATTAAAAATAATGGGTACCTCTCGGATCCAGTAGACCTTAAGAGGGGTGTATGTCAAGGATGTCCTGTAAGTTGTTTGATTTTCATTTTATGTCTGGAATGTCTAGCGGATAAAATAAGATCAAATAACAATTTAAATGGTTTGAAACTGAATATTACTAATATAAAGTTATTCCAGTGTTTTATACACTGGCTTGTACCCAATTAATTGCGTCCGTCCATCCGTCCGTCCATCCGTCCGTCCATCCGTCCGTCCATCCGTCGGTTCGTTACCCCTCTACAGGTCGCATCGTTTGAGCTGGATAACTCAACCGGCATGTCGGTTTGGAAATGATGACCACAAGAACCCTATTTCATATGGGCCCAAGCGGTCCATATTTGGGCCCATTGGGCCCATTATTAGGTCCATTTTTCCAGTGTTTTATACACTGGCTTGTACCCAATTAATTGCGTCCGTCCGTCCATCCATCCGTCCGTCCCCGTCCATCCATCCGTCCGTCCGTCCGGTTGGACGGTTCGTTACTCTACAGGTAGCATCGTTTGAGGTAGGATGCTCAAATTCGGCATGTCGGTTGGAAATGGTGACCACAAGAACCCTATTTCATATGGGCCCAAACGGTCCATATTTGGGCCCGTTAGGGCCCATTATTAGGTCCATTTTACTAGTGAATCACATTCTTACTATTTGAATGCACCATTAAAATCAATATTCTATAACCACAATCTCCAGACACAGCGGCTCCAAAAAATCTATCCACTTCTTGGTAATAGATGATACTGCTATAAATCAATAATCAGCCAATATTGACATTCCAGTGTATTAAACACTGGTTTGCCCTCACCGGGCGCTTTTC